>PYSS01000261.1:0-13203 GCA_003049465.1 Magnaporthiopsis rhizophila
CCCAAATTTTTTTCATCTCTGTGGATCGGAGTGGTACATCTAACCGACGAAACCGACGAATCTCGCCTTGCAGGGTTAAACTTCCCAAGTCGTTTGTTGCCGTCAACCTTTCAGACGCCTTCTCCTTTCAAGAAAAGCAGGGAAGCGAGGCGGGTGGAGATGAAAACCGGCTTGGCGAGAGCGACGTGCTGGAGATGAAGCCGATTAAGCATTCGGCGCCTGCTGCGTCAGAGAACGAAGTAACAGCGTAGCACCCGTTGTGACACATCCACACTCGGAGAATATGCAGTCGGAGGGGGCCGATGAGGGCCACATCAGCTCACTTTTTCTTCTTCTTATCCACGTACGGTCTGCGGCCATCCTTGGAAGCAGCCCCACCACTATCTCCTTGGCCGTCCGGAAACGTCCTGCGGATTTTCAGATGGTCAAGGAGCATGGTTACGAAAAAAAAAAAAGGCGGATGGCGGGCTGGGTATGATCACCAGATATCCTTGGGGAGGAGTAGACGTTATGTTTCCGTTGTATCTTGATAGACAGCAAATGCACATGTAGCGTGGGCAACCCCAGTCGGGAAGAGCAGATTTTCGGTCCATCGGAAGCACCATCGCCCGGTAGAGCCGGGGCCGCTGCGGCGATGCTATGACGGGCTGGTTGGTGGTGGTCACACTTCCTTCCCGTCTCACTCGGGTGTGGCAGAGATCAGGCCCGAATCTGGGACCGGGGAGTGGGCGAGGCAGAGGGAACCACCCCTTGGTGGTGTATTTTTGTACCTACCGTCACATCGCAGCTTGACCGGTCTTGCCAGGGGGGGAGGGGCTGCGGCTGCGTTCAGATGGCGATGGTGTGCAGGCCCCTCTTGCACATGAAAATGCCGTGTTACGAGCGCGAATGTATCACGAGGGCCCCTTCGAGGATGTTTGCGTGTGGATGTGTATATGAATGGATGTGTAAATGAATGGATGGATATGGTGGACGGGGGCGGGACTGGCGTCCCCTCGAGTGCCGTTGCCGTTGGATCTCACAAGCCCGAGTAGGAAGATGTTCCCCCATGAGGCTAGGTAGTGGTTGAGAGGGAGAGAGAGATGGGCAGGCTGAGGTTTAACGAGCACTCAAAGGTGGATACCACCGTCACCACCCGCATCCCCGCCGATCGTTCCAGATACGGCTGGCCCAGAAAACAGCATTTTTCCGGGTACTTCTGATTCAGGCTCTTGTTAGGCATCTCACTATTGGGTTACATTTCCATGGCGGTGGGTAAGTTGACTTGTGTTACATACCTGGCGGTGCATTCACTTTTTTCTGCGTCGGCAGTCGGCTAGACGCGGAGGCTTGGGCAGCGCCCGGGAACAAACATGGAGAGGAATGCGGTGCAGAAGAAGTCGAGCGAGGCTGAGTAAAAGCAGGGCTCAAGGCATCAAGGTTGGTGTGCTGATTTCTTACCCAGTATCCATGGTTTTTGCACATATATTCCCAATGCCATGTCTTGTTATTTTAGCTTCTTCATCTTGTCTGGCTCCCTTTCCTCTTGTGACCATCTTATTCGCTCCGTGCATCATCAGGTAGGCGTAGCGGTACACCGCGTGAGCCCGAGTTCCCCCAAGAGTTTAAAAAAAAAAAAAAAAAAAAAAAAAGACGAATGGAGTTCGTTTTTGTAGCGGGGTTGAATACCCGCTGGCCCCCTAAATCCTCCATGCTGAGGCAAATTCGTTTCGGTGCGTGGGCTGCCACGAGCCGGACACGAGGATGTGCTGGCGGTGGGTGCGATACTTTCGTTATGCGCGAGACCCGAAGTGGAAGCTCTCTCGTGCGGTTTTAAGCCGGTCCAAATCCCGAGCCGAGGTGGTATGAGGTAGGCGAATCCAATACAGGGCGCTTCTGTGGCGGTCGTAGGTGTGTTTGGCTGGCCCCCTGAAAATTCCAACTCCAACCGCGTCCGTGTAATCGTGGATGTAGCTGGATCTAAACAGCCTACAAAGGGACATGATCTTAGCAGACGTGAGCCATGAGCCATTTTCCCTGGAGGAGTCCTTCGGTCGGACGCAAAGAGACGGCTCGACAAGGAAGGACTAGCAAATCCGCGGCATTCCTTCTCCGCCAAGCAGACGAACAATGCGAGGTTATGCCTGGCATTTCCGAGGAATATCCCGAAACCTCCGGCTTTGGCGGTAGCTTCCTGGTTTCGCAAATTCGTTAGCAGGCCCGCAGCAGAAGGTGAATGCCTAACACTATTCCAATCAGGCAAGATAAATCGAGCAGAAGTAGGTGGCTGCTGTCGGCGAAGGCCAAGCGAGCAAATCAGCCAGCGCAGGTTTGAACAAATCCTGGGAGCCACTGGTGCTGGGTTCACCCGAAATCGTCCAAACCCAGGATGACCTTCCGATTGCCGTCCGACCTCGGTCATGACAATTGGAAATACGAGACATGAGAAATCGCAATTGACCAACGAGAAATGCGTGGCAATCTTGTGATGCGGCTGAACCGGCCAATGTGCACGCTAACGGTTTCCTCTCCCGCCCGAGGCCATAGTTTAGCTGCCGCCTGGCCGAAAGCTGAGATGGACCGTGGCGATATATCACATATGGCATATTTAGGGGTTCATAGAAGAGTAGGTATAATAAAGAAAAGACAAGAAAGAAGCAAGCCACCCATGCGGAAACGGGAAGAAAGAGGAGAGGAAAGCCAATACTGAGCTGGGTACCTGGCTCTATCCGAGGCCTCTTTCCCGTCATGGAATGGTGATATCCGCAGCTCGGTGGCCGTCAAGCTTGCAAGGCCGCATCGTCAGCCGACTGTCGACCAGTTTTCTGCGCGGTTCCGGTCGAGAGCGATGCTCGCTGAGGACTTCACCGGCGAAATCAGCCACACACTGCGCGTTAACTTTCGAAGCAGCGCGTTCCTAGGTGGCTTCTGTCATAAATGACAGGGACTGGTGGGGAGAACGTAAGCTCTAAAGGACATGGTTCGCCAGTACCGTCGGTGGGCCGCGGCTCCTCACTTTACCGGCGAGGCCGCGTGTGATATTGTTCTGCCAAACGCGCCTCTGGGAATGCGAGAAAGAAGTTCAAACCAGCGTTTCGTCGTAGGAGAGGATCGACTAGCCTGAGCAGGGGTCGCAGTGGCGTGCATGCCCATCATGTCAGCCGGAAGTGCTCCCATGCATCTAATTGGTGTAGAGCCCAATGCTGCTTGGTCCCCAATCACCCCGCTCGAGGCCAGTATCTGTCTGTTCGTCTGGTGGTCGGCGACATGTATTCGGAGATTGCCGACCGGGGGCGTTTCTGGCGTCAATTGAAGCGGGAGATAGAAGATCTGGAAGCACGTTCTCGAAGCGTGGTCTCGGCCTAGCTGGGCGTCAACAATTGCTAACCATGTGCGGCAAAGCAATGCCCGCATCAATATTGATTGGCTCCCCGACGGCGGCGCCACACCAACTCAGGCTGGCTCAGCGAGGCGCACCTCATCCTAGGCTCGGTCAACCGTCATGCTGGATACGTGCAGCCACGGGCGAGCCCAAGGAGGAGCTGGCATGTCGACGAGGGAAATTAAGGACGCCCATCACGACTTGCTATGGCGGCTCATAGTGGGCGAAGTGCGTTATCACCGACGCTCAATGAGATGGGTGGTCCAGGAGCGCCCTTTCGGCAACATTAAGGTTTGCGATGAACAGGATCCATTTGTCGACTAGATGTGGAGGAGAGGTGCCAGTGGGATCCATTGCGACTGCCGTGGTGCCGAGAGGGTGGGGCGGATGGCAGGCACTTGCCGCATCGCTCATCGAGGTTGCCTTCAATTCTCTTCTCCGCGGAGCGACGTGCCAGGCTGGTATATGAGGCGCTTTCGTGGCTTCCGTCCCGTCAAAACCACATGCATTTTTGCGTCTACGGTTCGGGCGAAAAGAAGTGGCCGATGTGCCGACCCATTTGCTTGGAAACTCCTCTATCGGGCTAGACTGTGATTTAGCTTTCGGTAGCGCCGGGGGACAAGTGTGAATTAACGCCATTTAACATCCCATATCGCCTAAACGGCAAGCACCGAACAAAGGGAGGACCTATCGGCTACATGCGCCACACCTCGGATCTCGATCTTGAATGGCTGCAGACCTTTCCCATTTGGGCAGTACAACAACAAATTAGAGACAGATTGGCACAAGCCCTAGTGGTAAGCCGGAAGAGAGTGCCGCTGCAGGCGGTCAGTGCCTCGGACATGTCTGCGCACGCGATAGGGCGGCATAAGGGTGTGCATATGCATGTAACGGGCTAGCCTTGTCCATTCCATGTAGGCGTGGATTTATTGACAACGAAAAAAAAAAAAAAGAAGAAGAAAAAAGGGTGAGAAAAAAAAGTAAAGCAACAGCAGAGGAAAATAGAGGCGTCAGAAGCATCTTGCAGGTGTTGCCAGCACAGACATATAAATTAGTACCGTACCCAGGTACCGACATCCACAGCCATCGTCCCAGGTTGTGGCCCAATGCCAGGATTCGAGAGTGAGCGGCAGATCACCATGGCATTGGGATCGTTGGCATTGGGATCGTTACAAGGGTGCGTGTGAAGACCGTGGCCCAACCCGTCATGGCTTGGAGTAGTAGACTGCCAAGAAATCTGCGGGGGACCTTGATGGCAAAACAACCATGTAGACGCCAACGGAAGTTCATTAGCACGTGGGAAGGCTAAAGACTGCCCACCGTAAATTGCCCCTTTAATAATAAAACGCACGTGGCAGCCTGCCCACATAGGGAAAGCGACGGAAATAACCTTGGGAAAATGATTAATAAACACGTTTCATAAGGAGGGGTTAAAATAAAAGTAAATAAATAAAATAGGAAGAAAAAAAAAAAAAAAAAGAGCTTGTAGTGGTGTGGAGTATTCGCTCCCGCCCGCTGCCTGTCACATGCGGCCTACGCGGCGCTATAGCGCTGAGTTTGCCGCATTATCCTCCACATTTGGCCGTTTTTGTTTCTCCCTTCATCTTCCCACGCCAACATGCGTGATGACGACCCAGCCGAGGTGCCAGCCTGCCGATGTACCTATGTATTTAGTGGGCAGTTTACGAATCCTCGAGGCCATCTAGGCGAGACGGGCAATATTCCACACTTGGAAGNAAGGAAAAAAAAAAAAAAAAAAAAGAGCTTGTAGTGGTGTGGAGTATTCGCTCCCGCCCGCTGCCTGTCACATGCGGCCTACGCGGCGCTATAGCGCTGAGTTTGCCGCATTATCCTCCACATTTGGCCGTTTTTGTTTCTCCCTTCATCTTCCCACGCCAACATGCGTGATGACGACCCAGCCGAGGTGCCAGCCTGCCGATGTACCTATGTATTTAGTGGGCAGTTTACGAATCCTCGAGGCCATCTAGGCGAGACGGGCAATATTCCACACTTGGAAGCAATCGAGCAATCATGCAACATCCAGGTTGAACTCAACCCCCAGCCACAGCACAAAAGCACCTGGCCGGCACCGCGTATCTGCACGTCTGCTCCGGTCGATACCATTTATATCGGCGGACACGTCCCGGGGAAGAGTAGCCATGTCTCCCGGGCCGGCCAGCCAGCATCAAACATGCATTTTTAAACTGCATGGTTGCGGCAAGATGCGCCCTACATATAGACTGATGCGCAGGGGGCAAGGGCCCGCCAAGCGGTGCTGGTGCCTGCTCGAAGCTGCCGATGATACGAACGGGTTGTGTCGGCCGCCCTGCGATGCTTTATAAATTTGGAAATAATTGGCCACCCGTGGCCAACTTTCCTTCCATTCTTTGTAGCCGAACCACCTAAAGCGTCGAGGCAACATGGGCGGGAGGGCAAGCTGATTGGACGCTGCGGATGGGTCGGTTCCCGATCAGGGAGGCCCATAGTGGGGCTGGATTCCCGAACGGGACCACACACCCAAGGTACTGCACAGACTGGATGCCGTTGCTTCTTGGCTTCTTCATTTTTTTTTTTTGCTTGGTTTGCGGGCCTGGTTGACATGCCCCCATGTCCAAAAAGAACGCGGTGAAGTCATCCAGACGATGGAATACTCCCTGTCTAGCCCTCCCAAAAAGACGGCAAGCACGGTTCGCACACAATTCCTTGCTTCGGCAACTGATTTGAGCAACATTACAAAACATTGGCTGCATATGGGATCCATACCATCACACCTTAAACGGGAAAACATGTGGAAACCGCCGGCTCCTCCATTCGACGAAGGCCTCGCGCTTTTCAAGGTTCCCCCTTCCCCGCTGGAGTGGACTCTCCTAAACGAACGCCCGGGGACCAACCCCGGTTTGTCGACTTCAGAAGCCTCCCACAGGAACCGGGTCGAAACGACGAAAATCACTAGTACGAACACCTGGAGTAGCGCTTGAGCCAGACCCATTCCCAGCGCAGCCTGGCTGCTGCTCTTGCCCGCGAGTTACATGCCGGATTTGAGTGCCTTAGCCTCTCTTCGCTCTTAAGGTTTGCAAAGCGGGCTTTGTTTTTATGCGTTTTTTTTTCCCTCTTTCCCCCCTACTCTATCTTTTAGTTTTGTTTTTATTTTTTTTTCATCTCCTCCTCGTGTCTGATCCTATACCGGGTACTTTCCCTATTTCCCCGTCCTGAAGCATTTGCCTTTCCGTTCCCTTCCCGCTCCAGACTCCTAGTTCATGTTACGCTGACTGCAACCAACACAGAGATCGTCTTGAACCAGGCAGGATTTCCCCTGGGCCGGAAGCACTGCCTGGCTTCGGGCCGTTCTGTCCACGTCTGGCCATCATGGTGCCGTCGTCGTCCTCTTCTCATGCAGCCGGGGGAGAGAACCCCACCGCACCCAAAGTCCAGCGTCCCCTAGTAAACGTTCCTGGAAGCACTTAAACAAACCTCGAGCCCTGCTCCTGCTCGCCTGCGGTCCCCTCTAGCCACCCCCGGGCCTGGTCCACGAACTATAGCGAGGTTATCATTATCAAAAGCGGCAACGGAAGGCAAAGAAAGTTTAGAGATAGGGTCACATTGACCAACCCCTTCCGGCCTCCCCGTCCACTCACAGCCTCGACATGGGGAGGTCAACACCGGCAGTTCATTCGAACGACCGTCTCATCCACCCCGGTCCCTTGTTGTCTACCCTCGGCGTGACATTATCCAAGACAGTGGCATCGCTACCTATCTTCGCCGAACCCACGACCTCCTCCCTGGCCTCTCTCCCGTCACAGAGCCCGGAAAACCCAGCGCGGGAAGCGCCTGACGTGTCGCAACAAGGGGTTCCCTCCTTCCCGAAGCTACTGCCGCTCTCCCGCCAACCCTGAACCTCGTTCTGTGTGCCTTTCGGCCCGTCCTCATCTATCCTTTATCACGTGTTGACCCGTTTTCGCAGACAGGGTCCTCGATGTCTAGACTTCACCAGCGTAGCACCATCACCTCATTCTTCGACCTCTGCCCCTTCCATGGCGGGAAAAGGTGACGGTACCTGTCGTTCCTTGTCTCTCGCCGATGCGGATGAAAAATCTTGAATTCCCGGCTGCTACCGCATCATCAAAGTATAAATGTCCACGTCTGCCCGCCCTCTCTGCTCGGAACTGGACTTTCTCATCACGCAGAAACGCACTCGAGCCTCGATCGTCGTTGTCACTGCCTCGAAAATAACAGTTTACCTCCAAATACTCATTTTGTCGGCCACCGGCTCGACATACATACACCCACACCTCATATTGGCAAACGGCTCTTTGTTACGTCCTGCCGCCAAGCCTGCCCGTCAACACCATCTTTTTGGCAACCCGCGCCGTTCCATCACGCCCCTACCCCAAACGGGCCGTGCGGTTGCGTTTCTCCATCGCACACGGGAAGATAAATCAGCTACGCACATTTCTCTGCGTGCTTCCGGGGGCCCGGGAGACTGCCTAACAGAGCACCAACATCCCTTTCCTGTCTCGTTGTAAACTTGGCAGAATCGACCCCACAGAAAAGCAAGCCCGGCGACTCTCGAGCTACCGGGTGCTTTTGACCCACTTGCGTCCCTCCAGGTATGTACGTATATGGTGACGCTTGCCGAACCCTTCACTTGGGTTCAGTACTTTTCTTCCTTTTCCATCGCACCTCCGATTCGACCCCTCGACCTCAAAGGCATCTCTCCATCCCTTATACGCACTCGCCAGAACTTTCCAGCCATAATCCTTGGATTCCGGAAAACCAGTCATGGTGGTCCTTTCTCCCGTGTTGTTGGACTTCCCAGGTTCGACAAGCAGCGAAGCTCGCTCGAGCCTCTCTTTTTGCCAGCCATCCCCTCATCCGCTGCCCTGTTTCCCTCATGAGGGATTCCTCACGCAATGGCAGAGGGTCCGTTCTCTCTCACCCACCCTGCATCTATATCAGCTCCAAAAAAAAAAAAAAAAAAAAAAAAAAAAAACCCATCCAAACTGCTGCTCACAAACTGACGATTCCAGCTCGACCGTCACGAACCAAGACGCACAGAAACATCAGAGCGGCCCAATCAGCCATCTCAAGCCGACTTACACGCAGGCCAAGGGCCCAGAAACACGAGGCTCGACGGTCCGAAGAAGCACACAAAAGAAGCACGGAAAAGAACAGCAGACAATGGCGAATCAGTGCAACCATGTTTGGGAACTCATCAAGTCCGACACCACCTTGCTCCAGTGGTACTGCGGCTTCTGCCACGACGGCCCCAGGGCCTACATATGGCAGTGCAGATTCTGTACCATCAAAGCGTGCAGAAACTGCGCTGGCGCCTGATCTTTTTTTTTTGCCGCAGCAGCAGTCAAGGGCCCGAACGAACAAGAGCAAACCACGCTGGCGGGCGGAAATGCTGTCGCAGGTTCGATGCGGCCCGACTGTGTGGTTTGGTGTGGTGTGGTGTGGTGTGATGTGCAACGCGGCATGAGGAGTCCGTGGGAGCGGTATGCAGGAAGCCTACGTCGACCAAGAAGGGATGAGACCCTGTTCTTTTTTTTCGTCCTAGGAAACACACATGGGGAAGCGGGGATCGGTCGGTTGGCGGCGTCCTACCTCAACCAAACTGTACTGTAAGGCTCTGCGGTGCCCGAGGAAAAAAAAAGGTCTGAGACCCTGTACTAACCTAACCCTCGAATCCCCAAGGTGAAGAGCCACCCGACAAGGCAAACCAGCCAAACGGCCCTGATTTTGTAGCCTAAGATGGTCTGGCGTGCTTGGATTCTCCTTCCCAATCTCCTTCTCTCCCTCTGTCTCCTCGGGATTTGTTCGTTTTTTTTTTTTTTTTTTCCCTTTCTTTGTATTTCTTTTATCGCTTCACCTGTTTGATTTCAGGAGTTTTTCTTGTTATGTACCACTTGGGAATGCAAACAAGGAAGAAACCGGCGCAAATGGAAACTTGTCCATAGAAACTGGCAAACAGATCGGAATAGAACAAAAAAATATTGACTTTACACAAAAGAACCGGCCGACGTCGTCTGACCTTGTTCGTCCTGATCAAACTCCACACGAGAGTTCTACTCGCCCCTGACCGTCGTCGTTCGCTTCTTTTTCTTCTTTCTAGGTATGGGGTTTCAACACTTGTGGGAGGGTTACGCAGGAGGCGAGATCGCCGTGTCTCGTAGGACAGATCAGATCGCTTAAGTCGGGAAGCAGCCGCCACTGGGAAACCGTGCCGGGGCCATGTGTGTACCGCGCTCCGAGACATCCGGCACTCTCTCTACCTTCCCATCCTCTCATCGCGTCGGCAAACGGGCACGTTGTGAGACCTGTCATGTCCGCCACAATTTTTTCCCCCCTACGTACTCGCAGCCAGCCGTGCCAACCAGGCGGTATGCGAATACCCGACCTTTTTGCTATTTTGGGTACTGTGGTACGTCACCTCTTCGCTTAGCGTAGGTCGTGCTGCTTTACACTTTGCTCCGCACAAAACCCTTGGGTTTGGACCGCGCCATCTGTCATGACCCATGGCGCTGAGGCTTTTCTCGGGGCACATCGGCGAATTTCCCCTGCACATTCGATCGGCCTTGCAGAGCTAGTAGTTGAGGTTGACAGGGGGGAGGGGAGAGGAAGGGAGGGAGGTAAAAGAGAAGGGGAACGGCAGGGGTAGGTGGGTAGGCAGAACAACGAACGAGCATGCAAAAGGTGCCATTATCAGATGGACGTTGAAGATCAAACAGGTTGTTAATAGGGATTGACATGCACCTAGCACCTATGACCGGTCAGTGATGCGTGGAGAGCAGGAAGAGGAACAAGAAAAAGAAAGGGGTTGCAGTGGGAAACGAGTGATTAGAGGCTAACCTAGTCCGACCACGCTAGCTTCGATCCGAGGCCGGCGAGTTTGTATCCGCGGATCAGCTTGTTCGCCACTGGCCAAACCCAAATGCCGGCCGGCAACGGCTTGCCCGGCCAACTTGCCCGAAAAAGAAAAAAGATGGCAGCTCTCGGCCGCGAGATGGAAGCTTTACTGGCTAAATTAGGTGGTGGACCCATATGTCTCTCCATGTATGTAGAGGCAGCTGCCATCTCTTTTTTGGCAAGCCAAACGTCATTTGTTTGGCAACAACGACGAGGCAGTGCGGCACCAACGCTGCGGTGCGCGCATCCTGGAGCCTTTTCGGTGTCATGTAGAATGAACGTGCTGGTCACGTCTATCATTTACGGTGTACTGTCTCTCGCTTCCGTGCTTTCTTTTTCTCCTCCATTCTTGTAGGCATCGCGTCTGTCAGGCTCGGTTGCCAACGCTCGACACGCTGTTTCAGGATATAAGTGGGCCCCGCTTCCGTTAACGACGTCCACTGATGCCAGCGGGATTTTGCCTGCGGCCAATGTCGTGGCAAAACGCGGAGGAAAAAAAGCAAAAAAAAAAAAAAAAAAAAAAAGCCACTACAGGGGACCTCCAACCGACCCGCCCAGTGACGTCTTTTTATCGCAAGGCTGCATTGGGATTGGTGTTCTGTAGCCCTGGTCGTCCACCCACCCTCGCGCCTAGCTGTCACCGCCATTTCAGCTAGTCCAATGGGGTGCCAACAAACATCCATCACAACCCACCATTTTTTCTTTTCCAATCGGGTGCTACCATGCCCTCATTCCCACTGGTCCCAACCGAGTGGTTCAGAAGGAAGCGAGGCTACCTTGGCGAGGGATTGGAGTGTGGTAGGTAAAACGGTGCAAACAGGTTCACACATGCAATTACATATCATGCCACAGCTATAACGCGGCAGGTGTTAATGGCGCCGCCCTGGCAACAGACAAACATATCAGAGGGGAAGAGTGAGAGTGATGATGCTCATATTACAACATGCCAAGGCCGAGCTGAAATCCGCCCAGCCATCCCCCTTGCCTTTCTGTCCTGTCGGTTATGATGATGCCCTTTCGAGAGAAAGCCTTGGCTACATGGGATGAAACCATGGCACTTGCGGCAAAGTGTGCATATATTGCCGGTTACGTATGCTATTTTTGGGAATCGCTCCTATCAAGCGAACCGAGCGGCGGCGGCTATAGGCGGCAGTGGAGCCCAAGGGAGAACTGCAAGGGATGCGCAGCCTCGCCTTGGCAGGCAAGAAATGGCCCCGAAAGGATATTATTTTTTACTTTCTCGGTTGTACAGTTGGTTAACGGACGGGGTACTGGGGCCTGGAAGGAAGGGCTGAGGAAGACCAGAGCGAGCCAGAGCCCCCATCCCCTTGAGTGCCGTTAGATGCCCTACCCGCCGATCCCTCCTCTCAGTCAACCAGATATTCTCATCAGAGATAAGTTCTGGAGACATGTTCCTATCGCGTCGCCGGGCACCTAACGGGTGTTCCGCCCTCCCTACTTTTTCTCGCAAGAATTACCACGGCTGGAAAGGATGGGAAGCAGACCGAGGGAAACCCGCCAGTTTGGCACGGCGAAACTCCGAGTCACACGGCTGACGACGCTACTGAGGGAGTGGTATCCACGGCTGAGTGGCGCGCTGGTCAGGCTAGACAGGCCGATCACAGACAGGGGGAGGAAAACCGGAGAGCCTCCTCTCCCTTCGTTTACTGACATCACCCGGAGGAAACCCTCCGAGCCGTCCGCTGTGTATTTTCCTGTCTGCTCCACCTGTATTCCTCGTCGAACCAAAGGCGTAGGAAGTTCTAGGTTCTACTGGACTCCTGGGCTCCCTTACAGGCTACCGACCGCCTTGGAAGGCAGGATTCGGGACAAGTAAACCGGCGTTCCGTTTGATGCTCGTATCGGCCACCGCCTGGACCCGCCAAACAGTCCCGTAGCAACACTAGAATCCTGTTGGCCATGACGACCCGCCATCTTGGATACTTTGTCGGTCGGGGACTTTGGAGCCCGAAGCCTTGCAGGTAGCTGTCTGATCCGTACCATGAAGACTGTAGCGTTACGACTACACTTATTTCGTGGCCCCTAGAACGGGCCTCCGCGGCTACCTATCCCTTCCTATCCTCCGCCTAGCCCCTACCTCTCGCAACATGTCCCAAACATACGGCGATAGCGCTGGGAAAACAAATCCCTTGGTACACCGGCAATGTTGCTGAACCCAGCTCTCGGGGCATGATTCCTATTGCTGGTCTCAGTCCGTTTATGTCAAGTCCGCAGATGTGCTAGGGCAAAACAAGAAATCCCGGTATTGCTAACAGGGGACAAGGCGGGCTCTTCTCCCCATCAAGCAGCCGCTCTAATGCGCCCTGCCTCGACCGCTGTCAGATGCCCGCCTTGCCGCTTTGGGTGTTCGGCGTTCCCAGATACAGCCCAGCGTATCCCCGACTAGAAGCATGATGCTCGGTTTGGCCGTCGGTGGGGTGGGGGCGCGGGAAATGCCGTCGATACGCGGCGGGTGGACGACGACCGTCAGTTCCGACTGGCCATCTAGCTGGGTGGGCGGGCTTGGCTCAAAACATTCTTGATCGGAATACAACGTGGCGTTCTGCGCAAAGCGTAGACCGACGTGGCAAGGATCGTCGTGCCTGGGTCATGAGAAACCGGCAGGCAACAAACCAGATAAACGGCGAAACAAAGCAAACAGTTCACTCGCTGGCCTGCTTTTTGTCGTCCCATGGCGTCAATGGTAACGTCCGACCTATATCGCACAGGGCATCATCCGTATCAAAAGTTGGGTGGACTCACTAGCTGACACACACTGTTTTCTTCTTTCTGTTTCTTTCCTGCTCGACAGGGCCTGCCTGCCTGCCTTAAGAGCCGGACTCTGACGACTGGAAAACGTAGAGATTCCGGCCATGGATGCCGGGGACGGCGGCCAGTGTGTCTGCTCTGTTGTCGACGAGTCAGTACCGGGG
>PYSS01000262.1:0-10783 GCA_003049465.1 Magnaporthiopsis rhizophila
CCCGCCTTCCGTTACCCAAGCATTTTGTCGTTACAGTACCGGCAGCTTTCTTTTCACCTCATCGCAGCTTGTTGGGTTTACGAATGTTAAATTGTAGATTTAATTTTTCCCCAGGCTGTAAATAACTCCATGTAAAAATATTGATAGCTTGCGCGTTGGGCCGCTTCCAGACCAACCATCGACGCCGTGACACACTAAACCCAGAGTTTATCCTCAACTTGTAGCATTGTTATCCCCAACAAAAGTTCCCGCCAGCGCCCGGCCGGAAAAAAAAACGCTTGAAGAAAAAAAAAAAAAAAACACTGGCTTGAGGCAGCATGAACAGGATCGAACTTGGCGCCAGTCGGGCCGAAACCTGGCCGCGCGTTGCCCGCCCAGGAGCAGCCCTTTTGTGTGTGTTCATCCCCTCGCGCAAGGCGGCGGCGTCGATGGATTCTGGGGCCCGAGTCGGACCGAAAGCTGTGCTAGCAGCTCGGCAGCCTTGTTTTGATGGTATGCGACGCGGTCATTCCCGTCGCCGTCGGTCTGAGCGGCCTGGTAGAGCACGTTGGCTCCGATCCAGCACTCAACCTCACCCTTGGTCTTTGGTCCGGCCGCCGCGTGCGATGCTGGGATGCTCGTGTGACTAGGTAGGTTAAGTAGGTTAGCTCGCGGGGTTATTCGATGCCACATGTACCGGGCTCGAGTGAGCAGCGGACGCGGGGGAAAAAAAAAACAAGGGCAGAGTGATTTTTTTGCAGAGGGAAATAAAAAGGGGCGATATTCACCTCGTCGCGGAGCCAACTTGCGCGGTGGTAGACCTTTGGGACGGCATGGTTTTGTCACATGTAAATGGAGCAGGGGATCGCTCAGCCTCAAGGCGGAGATAAGATAAGACCCCGTCTTAAACTGACGGCGGAGAAAGAACGGCTTGTCGATGAATAAAAAGGGAGTGGTCACAGGAGGAAATATGCGTGAAGACGTAAGATCGGATGCACATTTCTACAAAGTTAAAAGGGGCATCCTGATGGATTTATATTGACGAGAGGGCGCCGAGCAATGTCATCTCTGACTGGCAGCTCAAGAAAGCTCAAGCTAGGTGATGCGTCGAAGCAGTCGCCTTTTTTTTCCTCTTACGGATGACTACCTTCCTACGCCCTTCTGTTTGACTGTGGTTCGCATCTGTGCTGTGCTGGGCTGTGCGCCGCAAAAGTGCCACGCCGTCGAAATATTGACTGAAAAATACGCGCATTGTCGATACGACAGGAAAACCACCAGAAAGCCTGGTGTCGGAGGGAGGGCCAATCCAATGTTGTGCGAGACCAGTTCCTGCACTTTCTATTTAGCCGTAAAGGTGGGTGGGTTGCGCTCACGATCCACGCGCGAGCCCGGTTTGTTTCCTTTCTTTTTTTTTTTTTTTTTTTTTTTTTTTTTTTGGNTTTTTTTTTTTTTTCGTTGTTGGATGTGGTGGTTTTGGTTCCAATCCAGGTACAGAATCCGACGCCTCGCTTTTCGCCCGGCTTGTGTGGAACCGGCATCCATCCCTCCGCTGCTCGAGCATGACGGGGGAATTGCAAAGTCCGAGCACCGCCTTTTTGCCCCGGTTGGCGAACATTTTCGTCTCCGACGTTCGGTTGCCGCGTGCCATTAAAGGCGCCGGAAAATGATTCAGTCGGACATTACAGCCTCCCGTGTGACGCATGCGGAAAAGCCAGACATGGCCGGCTTGCAGCTCTACCCACGTCCAGGTACTTTTCCGACCCAATAAGGTGGCTGGAAGGCGCAACAGACACGTACAGCAGGGTAGTATTCCTTCCCCACCACAGTCAGCCAACCGCCGGCTGAGCCCAGGGCATGCCATTTTAAATAATCGACATTTTTTTTGTATTCATACAAACGGGCGGAAACCGTCGGATGTTTGTCGGTATCTAGCGGCAGGCAAGGAGGCTGAAGATTATGGGGCTGAATTTAAATTAAAATAATACGATGGTGGGTGTGATCATATCACTATCGAGATGTCTTTTTTATCACGCGCCTACATATTGCCGACGCGCCGTTGGGCAGTCCTGCGAATATGTGGGGGGGTAATCGTAACAAGACCAACCAACATCTTTATAGCGCTTTGTGATGATCGGAGGGCAACTGGTATGCTCCGCCCCGGTTCATTGCTGTTACCGACTGGTGGAGTCGGGGACAAGATGGAAGAGGCCTCCGGTTCAAATAAGACCCGAGAAAAACCGGGCAGGTTGGAACAAAGTTGACTGCTCGAATCAAGACAATGCCAAGGTGAAAAAGATTATGTTTATCTGCCGGCATATTTATTCCCCGGCAGGATGGTAATATGTACAGCGAATTATGTATTACGTTAAACAACACTAAGCATCATATCATGTACCGCATTGATGGACCCCCAACCAAATTTCCCAACCCACATAAGTAAGCAAGCCAACCCCTGCCTCACTGCGGGGCGTAGACCAGCGCGATGCGGTCCATCTCGTCGCCGTCGCTACCGGTGAAGCCGACGACGTGCCAGCCGGCGGGGGCGGTCAGGTCGTAGCAGTCGCCGGCGCGCTTGCCGGCCTCGAGCGTCCTGCCGGCGCTGGTGGTGGCCTTGAGGTAAAAGACGCGCGTTCTGCCGCCGCGCTGGGCCTGGCACATGGTGGTGGCGGTCCAGAACTCGTCGGCGGCCAGGTCGAGCGACGTCTCGCTGCCGCCGGCGCCGCCGTGGCGCAGGAGCGTGCCGTCGCCGAGCTTGACGGCGACGCTGTCGACGCGCTCGGCGCCGCGCACGGCGATGCGGGCCGGCTTTGGCTTGGCCTGCAGCGACAGCGCCGGCACGTCGCTGTACCAGTTGCCGTGGGGGCCGCCGACGAAGTCGGACTGCTGCAGGCGCTGCCGCCCGGACGCGTACGAGAAGCGCGCGAGGATGGGGTTGTGGTCCGACAGGATGTTGCCGTCAGGCTGCAGGAACCGCTTGCTCTCGTAGCTCCACGCGGTCGCGGTCAGGTCCAGCAGGGGCGAACCCCGGTAGAAGATCTTGTCGACCGTCTCGCACTTGTCGGTCGTGCTGGGGTTGGTGCACAGCGTCTCCTCGGTCGGCACGACGCCGCCGCGCTGGATCTCGACCCAGGCGTCCTTGAGACCCGGGCCGGTGGGGTTCTGGGTGGCCAGGAGCTCGCGCAGGCCGACGTCGGCCGTGCGGCTGTAGCGGCTGTTGGTGTCGCCAAAGACGAGCACGGGGTTTCCGACCGAGTTCTTGAGGATGTAGGCCGCCACCTGGCGGAGGTTGCTGGTGCGGGCCTTGAGGTCGTCGGGCTCGGTGCCGGCGTCGGCGTGCAGGTTGTACACGTCCATGTAGACGGCCGCAGAGCCCTCGCCGGCGATGCGCATGCGCATGAAGGTGAAGCCCTTAGGCGTCAGGCAGTCGGCGCCCGACGCGTTGGAGCACTGGTCCCACTTGATACGCTGGAAGTCAACCCACGGGAAGCTGGACAGGGTGTTAAGCCCCTGCCCGAACGGCACGCCACCCGAGGTCGGGGTGCGCTGCGGGTGCCTGTTGCTCTCGTACAGCATGGCGTGGTAGTTGAAGTCCTGCCCGTAAAAATAAGAGTTAGAGGGCCTGTCCGTCTTTCATGCATGACCCCTGGCGGAGATTTTAAGTTTTATTCGCCACCAACCTCCTGGACATGAACAATGTCGATGTTTTGGTCCGAGAACTTCTGCCCTATCAGCCGGGCGTTCACCGCCTTGTCGCCGGGAACGTCGTTGCCCTGGAGGAAGGCGGGGAGGCCGGCGACGTTCATGGCCAAGGCGCTGAACTCGCCGTTGTAGGCGAGTGCGGTCTTGGCCAGGGCCGAAAGGGCGAGGACGGCGTTGAACTTCATCTTTTGCGTCTGGTAGCTAACACCTGGACGAGGGCTTGGGCCGGGTAGCTGGAGCTGGACTTTTTGCCTGGAAGTTGAAGATGGAGTTGGCCCGAGACCTGAAGCTGGGAGCTGGCTTGCTTGTGGCTGGCTGGAGAAGAGACCTCGACCTTGTCCTGGAGGAGCGCGCAACCCTGGTTTTGTACATGGAGTCCTGGTCCCTCGGCAACCGTCTCCGGTTCGGCGTTTTTGGTACCGCGAATAACGTCCCCTGCTTCCGCACTCTTGGCTGCGCGTCCATCATGGACAGGGAATGAAGATTCGATGCTACCCACGGGGCCAAATCACCGGCCACGACCGTGCGGGTCGCGAGGGGTTGGCCCCTTCTTAGACGTTGCAAGCCTATTCCACTCCTGCCCGATGTGGCATGTGAATTCCGGCATCTGTGGATCTGAACCAGGCTTTAATCTGCGGTGGTCGGCCGGGATCGAAATTGCGTGTGGGGAAGCCGTTTTCATGCAAGGATTTCGCTTGTGTGGGTTATGTCGATGGGCCTCCAGGGTGTGCAGCCGATCATGGGTGTCGGACCCTTTGGACAGTGCTACGCGGTCCGCCAAGAGGGGATCCGACCTCCCAGCGAGACCCCTCATCCGCGATGTCCACGAGGCCCACGGACGATTTCCCATATTTGGGAGGCGCGGGGTAAGGGACGACGAACACGAGCCCCCTGTTGTCGGGACGTCCGACTTTGTTGAGCTCGAGCCAGCTTTTCCCCACGCGGCTCTGACGGCAAGATTCCAGAGCGGGGATTGCCTTATTCCCGTTGTGAGGTCCAGTCTTGTTTTAATTGTGCAGGAATCCCCATGCAAATCCGGCATTCGCCATCTCGCTTGGCCTTGGTGGGATAATCTTGAAAGCGAACACTAGCGGTGAGGCGGACAATATGCGTTGCGTAAGCTGGCCCTTTTAGTGCGCGACGATTGGTTTCGAGAGTCGTATTGTCCCCTCTTTTCTTCCCTCACCGGAACTGCTATCGGTCCTAAATCCATTAATATCCTTCCCACTTCGGCATGCCGCCCCCTCCTTCGACCACGTTTTC
Organism: Magnaporthiopsis rhizophila; assembly: GCA_003049465.1. Taxonomy (NCBI): domain Eukaryota; kingdom Fungi; phylum Ascomycota; class Sordariomycetes; order Magnaporthales; family Magnaporthaceae; genus Magnaporthiopsis; species Magnaporthiopsis rhizophila. Next base: position 4,942 of record PYSS01000262.1, read on the forward strand.
CAGCTGTCGTGGGCGATGATACTTTGGTACTGCTTTTCCAGCCAGGCTAGCTTATGTCTTTTGTCTCGCCGGATGCGACGAGATGTGCGGCTTGAACGCTGTGTTGTCTTGCTAGACATACTCTCCATGTGCGTATAGAGTTTACTCTACCTACACCATAGGCCGCCGTCCGTAGCACACACCCACCAGTTCAACCGTCAGCTACTGCACCCTGAACCTTCAATCTCAAATAGGTAAGTACCTAGGTACCAGGTACCTAGGCAGGTAGGCACCGAGGTAGCGGTAAGTAGCATGAACTTGCAAGAAAAAGCACTGGATAACGATGTGGATCCCAACGGCTGCTGGTTCGTTGCCATTTGCTTGTACTGCTTGCCGAGGCAGTGTTTTATTCGCCCTCCATCCCGGTTCGTGGAACCTGACAGGTGCCCGAACAAGACGACCTGTACCGGACTGCTTGCCCATGGCTTGGACCGGCACTCAACCGGTCAGACGACCACCTGGTCATCCCTGCCATGCACGCACGTTATTCTGACATGCGCGAGCATGAGCACTCATTCGCGCGCATGCGTGGTCACCAGCTTCGTATGGATGGCGGGATTGGGGGATGCTGTCGGGCAACAAATATGGGTGACAAATGATGCGGTGATGCGTGCCCAGTGGTCCCGGAATTTGAATGTATTTGTTCCGCGGGCGGCTAAATCCGCCTCTGCTGACCGGTTGATCCCGCGAGGATTGGTCCCTGGTCCCCCGGGCTTGCCTGGAAGAGCCGCGCCAGGCGGCACAGGAGGGCTAAAAGGCGCAACGACCTGCAGCGCCTCATCAGACATTGGCTGAAAAACCCCGTCCACCACTCAGATGCTTGTGGGGGAGATGTCGGATCTGCAGACAACACTTCCCCGGGGGCTAAGATGTACCGCGAGACTGGTTCGTGTCGCACAAACACATGGTGGATGGATGGGTACCTCTCCACGCCGCCCGGCAGCCCGGTCCCGATTCGCCAAAGATATAGTTCTTCTCTGACCCTTCTTTTTTGGGTAATACCGCCTTTGTCAGGCAAATGCGTCTGCATCCCCGGGGCCCCTGAGCCGGTTGTGGCCAGGCACTCTATTGGCTCCCGCACGTCATACTGCCTAGACAGGCACCAAGGGGATATTGCCACGTCGGACGACTACATCTGAACTAATCTCGCGTCACACCGAAAGATCCCGACCAACCTGTTCCCTTCCACCAGATGAAAGGGTTACGACATGATGCCGTCAGCCTCGCTGCTCCATGCCATGCCTAGCACCTCAGCGGGGCAATTGGCGCAAGCGCTCCAGGACCACTGCCGACACTTTTGCCGTATGTAGGGACGTGGCGGCGGGCTTGGGATATCGGCTTGGAAACGCGCGCGCCCCGCAACCCCTGCCCGTCGCTATGTCGGAAAACAAACAACCGGTGAAGGGCGAACCCCCTTTAAGCAGAGTGAACAACTCCATCACAATCTCGCATGCTCTGCACAAAGGACTCGCCACTTGGATGCCCAGTTCAACATTGCCCCTCCCGGCGAGGCAATATCCAGCGTCTGGCGGGGCCGCTCTGCCGCGTAGCCGACGTCATTAGGAGGATAAAGCTCATGGCTCACAATTCCAACGGATGTGAAGGGCGACCGGGACTGCGCGTCTTCCGTGCGTCGGACGGCCCCTTTTCGGTCACACAAGATCTGCTGCCGTTGCGGACACCTCCTCGTAACCCAACAGCGAACTGGGCAAGGAGGTAGGTGCCCATATGACGTTTTGTTCCGGCGATGGGACGGCTGACAGCGACCAGGGTGTGCTATACAATGCAGCAAGCCCGATAGCTTTTCTTCCTATTTCGAGGCAGCCGTCGGTATAGCCGGCATGCAGCTCGCGTCCTAGACCAGAGTCACCAGACTAGCAAGGGCAATCCTCCTTGTTTCCGAATGGGAACTTAAATAGCCCACCCCGGCCATCTCAGCAAGCCGGGCACCAACACGAGGCTTTTTAGGTTGGTCGGGACCTGTTCCTATTTGATGACGGCCAGTCGATGGCAGCATTTCCAGCCGTGTCAATATATCTCGCAGAATCCAGGATACAATGACCTTCCCATAACGGTCACGAGGACCAACCCGTGCTTTCTGACGCTAGGTGCGAGTGCATGGAAGCGATGATCCGCGCCACTCGGGGACAGTGTATGGTGCTGCCGAAGCTTAGGCATCAGTCAAGTGTCTTCAGAAGACCCGGCCATCGTCCTCGGGGCCGATGAGGGAGCAGGCTTCCGTGGCGTATTGCCGCCGTTGCATTCTTGGTGCCCGGCTGGATGTGCAGACTACTTGCTGACGTCGAGCGTCCCGGGCTGCCATTCGTCCCTTGCATTCCCCAGTAAGATGATCGATATATGACGCACGGGAAACGATCACCATACAGACCTGCGGAAAGTAACCCGCTCTCTCGCCCGGCCAGAGTGCGCTCCTTTAATCGGCAACGGCGCTACCAGGGTGCATACGAACGCTGGTATGACCATGGCTGTCGGCACTCTTAATGAAGCGGTAAGAGGATAATCCGTTTAAGGGACGACTGTGTGTAGCGGTATTGTGGGATACATTGTTAACAATACATTTTACTACATGGCCCAGAAGTGGTGGGATACCCAAACGCTTAAAGTGTATGTAAAGCAATGCAACCCAACCACTTGCCGTGAATTGCGGAAGGAACGCACCAGGGTGAAGGACGCCGGTTTACCAATCCTTGAGTCCACGCACATTTCGGCCCAACCCAAATTCCCGGCCTCGGCTTCCCCCGCTCGCCGCTGCCAAAGTTGCTTTTAAATATGTGCCTATACACGGCGCGAGTCCGCCCGACTAGGGGAGCAGGCAAGCCGTTAACATTGTTAAAGCAATGGAAGTGGTTCGCCAGGAAACCCACCGATAGATATGCATACCGTTCAGACCTATCCCATTCAGACTATTCGGCATCACCGAGCCGCAGCCTTGCTTCCTGTTTTTACCCGACGGGTTTCCCGTACGGCAAAAAGCAGGCTGTTTTTTTTTTTTTTTTTTTTTTTTTTTCTCGGCGTGAAGCCCCTGACGGCCCCTGCTGCCCGCATGCAACTCTAGCAGAGTCGCCCGCCGCTATCCATTATCCATGGTCGAAACATATGCAGCTGCAGTTAGGCAAGCACGGACCCCAAAAAAAAGTGCGCAGCACAGCAATCAAGCGGTATACACCACCGCCCACCCTACGAACCCAATCAACATCAATTTACACACAAATTAATAGGAAAAAAATGCCAGATATCTTGGAAAGGGTGTTTGATGCAGAGGGTAAAATGACTGCAGATTGAAGCCCTTTTTTGGTGGTGGTGGTGGTACAGGTCGCTTAATCTAAAAAATTGCTGTGCTGCGCACTTTTTTTTGGCGACCGTGGCAAGGTATCGGTACTAAATCGGACGAGGCTCGGCGATGGACCAATGCGCGGATTGTTTGTGTGTTCCTCGGAGCTGCAGACGCTTTTTTATGGAGCATGCATTTGGGCGCAGCAAGGACTGCCATGCCTGTCACTAAGCCCAAGCGCGCACCTGCCTAGCGGATCATCCCAACTACCGTCTGACAAGGGATCTCTAATCAGGGAAGCGTTTCCCGGCACCGGGCACTAATTCGTGCGGACAGGCTGAGGGTCGGCCGGTGGCCGACAAAATTCGGGTCCCGGGTGCCAGCGAAGAAATACGGTCGCGCGAGAGGCTCGCACCTTTGGTGCAAGGAATGGCACCAAATGGGAGCACCGCCAGCTCCTGCCTCCGCTCTCACACTCGCAATTGCCGGAGGTAGAAAGATTATATGCACCTGGCCCTGACCAATTTGTTTTTGGAAAAACGGTTACTCCTGCTATTGCAAACGCCTTAAAAACAATTTTAATATTTGGACGCACAACTGTAAGGTGAGGGGGAAAAAAAAAGAAAAAAAAAAAGAGAGAGAGATTGAGAGAGAGGGAAAGGGAAAGAGAGAGAAAGGGAGAAAGAGAAAAAGAAAAGAGAAAGACAGAGAGAAAGAGGAAGAAAAAGAGGGAGAGAGAAGGAGAGGGGCAGAGAGGGCGTTAAAGTGAGAATGGCTTCACAATGCGAATGGATGGATGAAGCGAGTTGGTTAAACGAGTTGGGTGGGGGATCCATTGTGGTGGGAGCATCGTGGGGTCAGGCGGAACGCATCGTTGGTGGGTCCCGGCGCTTCTGACCCCACCTACACGAACCCGACCCAGACCAAGTCGCGCGCCCCGCTACGAAATTATTGTGTGGACGGGTGGACGGACAACATCGACAACACAGGGCGGTCCTCCACGGGTTGCGGCTTCACAGTGTCGGTTGATTTGATCATTGACCTCGTCTTCCGCCACTCTTTAGAAGCTCGTCTCCAGCTAATTTACAGGGTCCCTCTAGCTGACAGAGTCTTGGCGCCCAGCCCGGACGGAACTGACAGAGAGTAAAAGGGGGAAGTTCGTCCAGCATCTACATGGCCGAAATATTCGTTCAGTATCATTTACCCGAAAGGTTCGCTCAGCACGCGCCTTTATATGACTACCTACCTTCCGGAAACGGGCGGTTACACAAGCGAAAAGCAAAGCAGGCCATGTACCTCTGAACGTCGTGGGTGTCGTTGCCAATCAAGAAACGGAAATGCATTTCATCCATCCATTTTGGATTCCAACGGGAAACGCCTAGGTGCCCGTGTAAAAATACGTAACAATGCCTCGCTCACGCGCTCGTACCATGCGCCCGTAATCCCAGGCTTTACAGCGACGACATTGGGTTTTGATTGAAAAAAAACATAAAAAGATAGAAAGAGAAATACAGGAAAGACAAGGAACAAAAGAGGAAAACAGAAAAGAACAATCCAAAATTCCGTTCGGTAGACGAGAGAGGTATTTAGGGATATTATTGCTGGCTGCCCATGGAGTCGTTCGTCGAGGTGGCCGACGAGGTCTGAGTGGGAATCTGGACGAGACGAGTCACAATGTCCAGCCCACGGTCGTTGCAAAACATGGCAATACGAGAGGCTTGCAGCGATGCGGCATCAGCAGCCGGTGTGGTAGTGTTGGATTCAGCGGTTCTGACACGAGCATCACGATGGGTAAGCCACAGACGGGGCAGGGGGGAGAGCAGGTATCGATGTATGGGCGGCAGCTGGCATGACAAGGAAATGCAAAGGTAAACTGACACGCTGGTGGTGCTGGGGTTCACGACCAGGGAGCTTGTCTGGCTAGCCATGCTGTCAAAGGAAGGGAGGCAGGAGGAAGGCCTGACGGATGAATGGATGGGACGACGGTGCGGTCGGGTGGTATGGACGATTTAAAAGTAGGTAAATAGCCTGCAGATTAGACGTAGCTGGGTTGGGCAAAGCTGAATGTAGCTTGAGATGAAGCATGGAGAGAAGGGAGAGGGGAAAGGGATGAGTGTCGGGGCATACCATTTATATAAACGAGCACATCGAGAAGCGGTGGAAGGGGATTAGATCCAAAAACGCAGCGTTGGCCAAAAGTGCAAGAGATGTCGGGTGGGAAACAACGTACTTGATAGTGGCTAGGAGACCCCCCGGGGTTGAACTAAATGTATGAATTGACTTCGTTAGGGTATCGGGGGCGGACCATTGGCGGTCGGGAAGGGGTGGCGCTAGCGGGCAGAGTATGGGGAGGGCAGAGTATGGAGAGGGCAGAGTATGGGGAGGGCAGAGGGTGGGGAGGCTCTGCGGCATGCTGGCATAAGGCAACCATCTTGGCGTGGATCATAAATGATAATGTTCGCGCCCAGTTTCAGGGTGAGGTACGCACCCCGCCCAAATAATCGTTGAGAC
>PYSS01000263.1:0-10615 GCA_003049465.1 Magnaporthiopsis rhizophila
TAATATTTTAAAAGGTTTTTACCATTTTTATTTTTTTGGTAAATAAAAACCTTATTTTTTAAAGCAAAAGAATTGGGTAATATTTTTATAATGTTTGGGTTATTGCCTATGTTTAAAATATTTTTTATTTTTCGTTTAGCAAAAAATTTGCGCAGTTTTATTATAATTTTGGTAATTATTACTGTTTATTAAATTTGTATTTTTAAAAATGCTAAATTATTATTAAATTAAAATATATTATTAAAAATAAGCACAGTAAAAATTAATTTATTGGGTTTGGTAATATTATGCTTTATTTATATTATTATAAAAAAATTATTATTTGCCTCGATAAATAAATTATTTTTACCTGTATCCTTTTCAGTAAAAATTAGTATTATTTTATAAATGATTCTTTATTTATTAAATTCCTGCAATTAAATAATTTTTATTAGCAAAATATATTTTAATAATTTAATTCAAGGAGTAAATTTATAACTTTTTTGCAACCCTTTTTGCCCTAACATTCTACCGCAAAAAAATTAAAAGCCAAATATATAATTAAAAAAATATTAAAAATAATTATTAGCCCAATTTTACAATTAAATTTTTAAAAATCGAAAAATGTATATAGGTTTATATATATAACCCGAGGTGCATATCTAATATTGCTTTTGGAGTCGTTTAGCAAGCGCGTAAAAAATGTTATCTAGCATGTAAATAGCGGAGCTCACAGTGCAACATTAGGACCCATTTAACTTTCAAATTTCCCCCCCAAATTATGGATTTTCAATGCAGGCCTGTAACTGCTAATGGCCGGTCACGCAAATTAATAAAGCTATCATATAAATTATAAAGTTAATATTTTCTACAAAATGAAGCTATTCCCGAATTCAAATTAGCCCTTGGATCTCCTGTTGGGCCTCGCGGTCAGCGTTTTCGTGTTGGGTGGCCTGCACGTCCAAGTTTCCTTCAAAATTAGTAAGAAACAAACATTTCGTCATCTTCTAAAATAGTAAGCTTCTTAACGTCCGCCAGGTTAGTTAAGTAGCGTGTAAAAGCCCGTGATCCCTCTATGCCCGCCTCGTATAAATCTGCAGGCCCCGCAACAACAGGCGAAGCGGACCGTTTGCCTTTACCGCGGGCAGTCCCTCTGCCGCTGTGTTACACTGTAAGCCCCGCTATTTACGTGCTGAATAACATTTTTTACGTGCTTGCTAAACGACCCCTTGCTTTTTATTCGGGATTCAATTCCGGCAACCACCTTTTTTATCCAGCTCTGGCATTTTTCCGGCTAAAATTAATTTAAAATATCCCAAATAAGGGACCAATCTTAGTTTTTTTTTACCGCGCCTGTTAAAGCCTAAAATTGGCAATTTGATACTTTTATTATTAGTAATAAAATAATTAAAAATTTTAAGGACAATTTTGCCCTTGCTCTTTTTTGTAAAGGTTTTAAGCTTGGAATAATTTCCGGATGATTAAATAATAAAATTGGTAATTGCAACCGGCTTTTATAAAAATTATACTTGCACTTAAGCTAATTTTAACTGCTTAAAAAATATAAAATAAACCGTATTTTGCTTATATATAAATTTATTTACCCCTTTTAACTTATATAAGCCATAAAAAGTAACTACGGATCTAAATACAAATGGGATAAAAACCGTACTTCCAGCACAACGGCTATTACAAAAAGCCGGGTAAGGAAATCCCTTCGACCTACTTGCAAATCCATTTCGTATATAATTAAGGATATAATCTGCACCATTATACTTTCATATAATAATATAAGAAAAAACTATAACGGTTAAGGATAAGTATCGGCGGGTTTGTTCGGGGTTGCATTTAACGGGCTAATAGATTGCGTGGAATATTCCGGTCGTTTTCCGGATCCGGCCAGCTCTGCCTTGCTTTTTCCCTTTATTTTTTATATGCCACGGCCTATATCCGGCCCTTAATCCTTTTCTTAATTTCCGTTCTTTTTCCTCCTTTTTTATAATAATAATAATAATAATAATAATAATAATGTTACGACCATGACTGGCAGCGGGCAGAAGGGTTGGGGCTAACCCCCAACAGGATGCTTTTACCCTGCAGTCAGGAAGGCTAAGGGCCGAATAATTAAAGCCAAAAAAGGGGGTCACGGGATCAGGCACTTATTTAACCAAGGTAATATATTAGTTATAAATATAGCACATATAGCACAGGCTATATTGGTTATAATTATAGCATATATAGCACAGGTATGGCACGGAGGGATTACGAATATATAAAAGGATACTTCTGCCCTATCTAAAAATAGTTTTAACTGGGGCCTTGGTACTAATCAATCTAAATTAGCTCTAAAATATCCCTTTGGGCAAATAATAACAAATAACATTACCAAACCCCAGATCACGTGCAAAGCGATTTTACAAAACCAGTACTGCTTAACACCGCCCCTAAATGCTTTACCCTAAAAATAAAAGCCTGTAATTGTAACATTTTAACTAATCCTATTTAATATTTACCGGAGGTAATAAATAATAATAATTATATTAACTGCAGCCAAAAAGATCGAAACTGTTACTATTAATAGCAAAAATTATAACAATCCTGCCACGGTTTTAAAAATCCTTATCGAAAAGTTCGAAAAATTTAAAAAAAAATACCCAAAATAATTTCAGCTTACAAATTTCCCATTTGGAACAAATATGACGGAAAAAAAGGCAAATTTAAAATTTTCGTTACGGAATACAAAAATTATTTTATATTTTACCAGGACAATTTCCAAAATAATTATTAAAAAATAACCTATACCGTTATTTGCTTTAATAGCAAAATTAAAAACTGGTTCAAACCTGTATGGGCTAATTATTTTAAAAAAAAATAACAAATTAAACAAAATTATTAAACTAATATTTGCGAATTTTGAAAAGTTCGGTGGAAAAATTGCGAAAATATTCGGGCAGGTAAATAAAAAACGAATGGCCAAAAAAAACTATTTTAGCTATATTAAAAAGGATTAGTATTTATTTATACCGTTAAATTTTAGCAATGGATTAATAAATTTAACTGGATAAAAAATACAAAAATATTTTAATTTTATCAAAAATTAAGGGATAATATAAAGGATAAATTGGCCAAAAAATAAACCCAAAAATTTTGTCGATTTTATTATCAAAGGTATATATATTAGCGATAAACTGTATAAATAATGCCTGAAAAAAAGGGTTAATAACCCTAATTAGTATAATAAAGTAACAAAATAAACCAAAAAAAATAAATAATAATAATTTATTATGCATAAAATGCATTTAGGGTTTATAGATTTATTTGCAAAAGTTATATACCCTTAGTAATAAAAAAGATAGCATAGGAAATAAAAGTGTATCAAATAGCAAAATATTAAAAGTAGAAATTGCTTTAAATACGGATAATAAGGATATATTAAAAAAAACTGTTCTTAAAAATAGTAGCAGTTTGTTATTATCCAATATATGGACCAAAAAAGCCCTGTATCCCAGAGGCTTGTATAGTTAAATATACTGTTTTGATAACGGATATCTTATATATAAATCAGATAAAAATAAAACCAGCTAATACCCCTAATAAAAAATTGACGCTATCCGATAAATCGATTAGTTAATGTTTAATTATAATAAATATAACGATAAAAAAATAAAAGAATTCGGAAAGCCAAAAAATAATGGGTTAAAATAACCGTACTGGTTAAATAAAATACCCACGGCAATCGTATTTAAAGGGTTAAAAAAGCAAAAAAATGCTAAAATTAGCTGGCGCGTTTGTTAAAAATAATATTAAGGCCTTATAAAAAAAATAATGCGCAATCCAGTAAACCCTAACAATTCTTAAAAAACTATCAATCCAAAAAAAATATTATATATTTCCAGCAAAAAAAGGAGCTTTAATACCAATATTAAAATCGACCGAAAATTATTCGGATAAATGTATCTAACTAAAAGGTTAAAAAAAAATATTAAATTGGGCAAATTTTGGGTATTTGTAAACATAAATCCCAATAAACCCAAAAAATGGTACATTAAAATAGCAAATATAAGAAAAAAGTATACCGTGCACAAAAATTAAAGCAAAGTGCCTTATCGGGGGGTTTATACTTATATTTATAAAATGCCAGTATATTTATTATTCGAAATATTGCCTAATAATCCCAAAAGATCCATAAATTGCAAATTGTACCGAAAAATGCCTGTAATAAAAGATAATAAAAAATGTTTAAACTGGGACCGAAATAACCAAATTATTATTTATTACGAAAAAAATATATACTAAGTACGGTATTAGGAAAATAATCCATTTTTATACCAGCAAAATTATATAATTAAAAAAAATTATAAAAACCTAGCGATAAATAGCCCTGGCCATATTGGAATTTTTTGGGCAAAATATTTGTATTATGTTTATAATAATTATTTGCCCAAAAAGCTAAAAAATAACTGGTTTTTAATAAAAAATAACAAAAAGTTTTAAAGTCTGCCCAGGTAGGAATAGCAATTATTTAAATAGCAAATTATATTATATAATTGTATTAAAAAAACAGCAGTAATTGCCCCATTATTTTATTATTTTATAATATATATAATAGGATAATTTTTATATTATATTTATAAAAAAGCGAAATATAAGTGCTATGTTAAAAAAAAAGCTACAAACTAGCAGATTAAACGGTTTTATTCCGGTTACCAGTATAAGCCAAAAAATTAAAATATCCCGCCGGAATAAAAGCCCGGTATAAACAGAAAAAAACAAATTAAAAGGATTTTAGCGAAAATTACGGGTAATTATCCATTTTATATTAAAAAAATAATCGGCTAATAAAAATAATAATTAATAATAATAATTGATTATAAATTTAACGGAAATTATTTTGTGCTAACAATAATAGCAAAATATAATATTTTAATATATTAAAAATAATAGTTATACGGTTTTGGAATTGCAATAAAAAAACCGGTTATTTATAATAATAAAATAATCGATTCGGAAATAGATCAATTTAGGTTCGAAACTATAAAAAAAATTTATAAAATTATCCTCAACATTATAAATATAAAAAAAACCTAATTTTGGGTTTTCTTTAATTTAAAGAATTTAATCGCCTAATAAATTAAATTTCGGAGGAAATTTAATAAAAAAATTATTATCGGAAAATAAAAAAGCCTAATAATTACGGGCCCCGGATTATAAAAAATAACAACCAAATAAAATTATTATAATAATAGCAAAATTTGGTAATTAATTTTGGCAAATTATACCGATAAATTTATAATTATTAGGTAATATCGGCCTTAATAGCAAAAAATCCCAAAAATAAAGGCAAAATTATAAAAAAAATTATAACCAAAATTATAACCTAAAAAAAAGCATAACCAAAATTAATAACCAAAAAATAAAAATAATGAAAAATTATAATCAAAATTATAATCCGTTTAATAAATAAATATGTTAATATTTAAAACATATTGCCAAAAAATCCCATCGGTACTGAAAATTATTCCAAAAAAGTTTGGGAATAAAATTTCTGAAATACAAACCGTTCGATTACAAAATCAAATTTAAATTAAAAATACAGCTTAATTACCAAGAATTATACCAATTAAACCCTAAATAATAAAAATTATTGCAAAAATAATTTGCGGAAAATTTAAAATAAAATATTATCCGATTTTCGGATTTTTTTATAAAATATAAAATATTATTTATTCCCAAAAAAGATAAAAAAAAAAGGATATACATTAATTACCCTTTATTAAGTAAAATTATAATAAAAGACCGGTATTTTTTGCTTTTTATCGATAAATTGCAAAATAAATTCGGCAAAGCCAAATAATTTACGGTTTTGGATTTATATAAAATATATAACCTGTTAAAAATTAAAGAAAAAAATAAATGAAAAACCGCTTTTTAAATCCGGCTAAAAATATACATATTATTAGTGATAATTTTCGGGCTTATTAATATATTAGCCATATTTTAGCGGATAATTAAATACGTATTACAAAAATATTTGGATATTTTTATATTTATATATTTAAATAATATTTTAATTTTTTTAAAAATATTGAAAAAATACAAAAAATATATATATAAAATCCGGCAAAAACAGCAAAATGCAAAGCTTTTAATTAAACCCGAAAAATATATATAACATATACAGGAAATTATTTTTTAAAGTATATAATTATATTAGGTTAAATACGGATAAAACCTAAAAAGGTACAAATTAAAAAAAAATAGCCCAAATCGATTAGTATTAAAAAAATACAAAATTNCTTTTAATTAAACCCGAAAAATATATATAACATATACAGGAAATTATTTTTTAAAGTATATAATTATATTAGGTTAAATACGGATAAAACCTAAAAAGGTACAAATTAAAAAAAAATAGCCCAAATCGATTAGTATTAAAAAAATACAAAATTTTTTAAAATTTTTAAACTTTTACCGATAATTCATCCGGAATTTCAGCGAAATAGCCCTTTTATTTACAAATTTTACTAAAAATAATCACCAATTTTATTAGGAAATGCAAAAACAAAAGGCTTTTAATCTGTTAAAAAAAATAATATAAAAACCAATATTAATTTTACCAAACCCAAATAAATTTTTCAAAATTAAAATTAACGTATTGGATTTTGCAATCGGAGCCCAATTTAACCAATAAAATAATAACAGAAAGCTACATTTTTGCATTTTCCTATTATATAAATTTAACGGACCGGAATTAAATTATTCGATTTATAATAAAAAATTTACGGCTATTATTTAAATATTAAAAAATAAAAGGTATATTTATACCAAATAAACTATTAAATTATAATTTATACGGATTATAAAAACCTGGGACATTTTATTATTTATTAAATACTGATCAAATAATAAATCCGATAAAATTAGTTTTTTTAGGATTATAATTTTAGGATTAAATATAAAAAGGATTGAAAAACGGATAAATAAATGCTTTAAACCGCTAACAGAATTGCAAAAATAAAATGCTATTAAAAATGCACACAGTTTTAGTGTAAAAATTAAACGGATTTTTGGTTTTAATATAACAAATATTAATAAAAATTATGCTTTAAAAAATAAACCCCTGAAAAAATCCAGCATATCCATAATTAAATAACCCACAAATATTAAAAAATAACCAAAACCTGGAAAAAATTACAGCAATATTACGGATTTATAAATACCCAAATTATAATCCAAAAAAAATTAAAAATTGCAAAGATTGTGCTAAAAATAAGGCCAGCAGATATAAATCTTATGGATTATTTTAACCCCTGCCGGTATTTAGCAAAAAATGGCAAAAAATTAAAATAAATTTCGTAATCAAATTTCCCAAATTAAAAAAACCTTTAACGAATATCTAGTATAATAATATTTTAATAATAATAAATAAGCCTACCAAATAAGCCTTATTTTTACCTTATAAAAAAGCAACAATATTATAAAATTAGCGTATATTTTTATTAAATACGTAATTGCTAAAAACGAAATATCTAATAAATTAATCACAAATCGAAATAAATTATTTATAAGCAAATTTTGGAGTATTTTAATAGCCAAACTTGAAATAAAGCATATATTATTAATAATATATTATTCCAAAACAGATAAATAAATAAAATAAACAAACCAAACTATAAAACAATATTTATATTATTATATTAATTATAAACAAAATAATTAGGTATAATTATTTTTGATAACCTAATTTATTTATAATAATTCGGTATATAAAAGTATAAAAATTATTCCATTTTTTGCAAATTATAAATTTATATTTACGGTATATAAAAAACCTAAAATAAAAAAAAATGCTTCAATAATAAAAATACAGGTTATTAAAATAACCAAATTATACAAATATTTGCAAAAAAGCTCGAAAAATTTCAAAAATGCATATTTACCCAAACAAATAAAAAAAAGTTTAAAAAACCAACCTTTAAAAAAAAGGATAATATTTGTTTTTTGTATTATAATATTAAAATAAACGGCTAAATAATAAACTAAATTATAAAAAATTCGGACCGTTTAGGATTAAAAAAATAATTTTGCTAATTAATTATAAATTTTAATTATTATTAATTATAAAAATCCACGCTGTTTTTTATATTTCCCTGATAAAACTGGCATTATTTGGTTTAAGAAGCAGAAAATTAATAGAGATAAACCCAAACCAAAAATGGAAAATCGAAAAAATCCTTAATAATAAAATATATTACCGCAAATAATAATATTTAATTAAATAGGTAGGGTACGGGCATAAATATAATATATGGAAAAAAACGAACCTTGCAAATTATTAAAAGGTTTTATAAAAATATCGGCAAAAATAATTGCAAAAAAAGTAGTAAAAAAAATTGCTAATCAAATTAAAAAGCATGAACGTTTTTATTTGGTTAATTAAATTATATTAAAAAATTAAACCCACAACCTTTTGTTCGAAAAAACAAATGCATTACTATTATGCTATATAACCAAAAAAAATTGTTAAAAGTTTTATAATTTACCCGGCTAAAAAAAGCAAATAAGTTAAGGTTTCAATTAAACCCGAGCTTGTTCCAGCAAAATAATAAGGGAAAATTAAAAGCCGGAAAGTTAAAAAGTGCAACAAAAAGTTATATAGCTGCTTTTTTAGCATTTTTCCGTTTTATCCGCTCCAGCTCCTTCATATTATTAATCCTGCACCAAATGGTACAAATTAATTTTTTACGCTATTATTTTTTTTATTTTTGCAGGTGTTTAATTTTGGCAAAAAATACCCGCAGCTCCTTTTTTGCAGTTTTGAGCTTCGCTTTTAGGCAAAAATATTAAGTATTGTAAATAAGCAAATGCTTTAGCACCAGGCCCAAAATGTTGCAGCAAAAGCAACCTTAACAAATGTACCGTTTGTAACAGGAACAGTTATAGGAAAATATAACATACTAATACGGGCTATTAGCTTTACAATTGGAACAAAAAAATATAAAAACAGGAAAAAATAAAATAACAGAAAAAAGGGTATTTTAATAAACAATTAAAAATATCGGCCTATATTTTTGCACCCGACCGAACATTTTGTTAAAAAAAAAGAACAGAATAATAAAGGAAAAAAAATTACCATTAACAAAAAGGTAAAAAAGGATTAGTTATAACCAAAAAACTTTGGCCTAAAAAAAAAAACCTGATATTATAATTATAACTAGCAAAAGGCAAAAAGGTTGGGGCTAACCCCTAACATAACGCTTTTATTTTGCAATCAAAAAGGCCAAAGGCCGAATAATTAAGGCCAAAAAAAAGGGGGTTACAAAATCAGATATTTATTTAACCAAAATAATATACTAATTATAAATATAATATATAGCACAGGTTATATTGGTTATAAATATAGCACATATAGCACAGGCATGGCACAAAAGGATCACAAATATATAAAAGGACACTCCTGCCCTGTCTAAAAATAATTTTAACTGGGGCCTCGGCATTAGTTAACCTAAGTTAGCTCCAAAATATCCCTTTGGGCAAGTAATAATAGATAATGTTCCTACCAGACCCCAGATCACGTGCAAGGCAACCTTGCAAAACCAGTACTGCTCAACACCGCCCTTAGGTGCCCTACCCTAGGAGCAGAAGGCCTGTAATTATAACAAATAATTGCAACCATTTGGCCTTAATAAATCCTTCCCCTTTTTGTAACCTTATGGATCCCTTAAATTAAAATTAGTAATCTTTTATCCACCGGTTTTATATATTTTTAACTATTTTGCGTATATCCCTTATACGTACCTTATTATACCAAAATATAATTCTTTTCCTGCAATTATACCCACCGGCAAAAAAACACCGCAAACAACGGCATTTATAAATTGTTCCTCTTTTTGGTCAAATCGGGATATTACTAACCTTTTAATAAATTCGCCGGTTCCCTGGCCTATATTATTTATTTATATATAATATCCAAATTAATAGCTGCAATTACATTTTGCTAAATTAATATTAATAAATATAATTTTTATTTTTATCTTTTTTTATATTATTGATAAATTGCCAATATATTTGTTCGGTTTAAATTTAAGCTCGATAAAATATATAGATTATTATAACCATAAAAAAGCTGGTACAAGCAATCGGTACTTTTTTTTGATAATATTAAAATTTTGATATTAAATCGGGCTTTCCAAAAGGTTGCTGCAAATTTAATAAATATTCGTGGCACTTTCGAAAACCTTGACGATTTTTTTACCACCGCAAACAATTTGCCTGGGTTTGTTTGTTTAAAATCGCCAATAAAAATATAAATTTGGGGGTTTTTGGGATATTTTTTTATTTTTTATTATTTTGCTAATATTTTTGCAGGATTGGAATTTTTGGCTAAAATTGGCTGAAAAGGATTGTTACCAAAAATTTAAAGTGGTTTCCAAAGCAAATATTTCCAATAATTTATAATTTATTTTCCGCTATTTTGCTAAGGGTAAAGATTTTAACTTTTTATAAATTCGGCACAATATTATTTTTACTGCTATTTTTAACGGGGGCATTTATTTTGGCTAATAATATTTTGCGGCGAATTTATAGCATTATCCCCGATATTTTTCGTTTTATTTATAATATTATTATTATTATT
>PYSS01000264.1:0-10611 GCA_003049465.1 Magnaporthiopsis rhizophila
GGGGGGGGCTGCGCACTGCGCACGCGCCCGCGCGTCGTCCTCGTCAGGTCTTGGCGGAGTGAAGCGAGGGGATTAAGGCTTCCTACCAGGCTGGAGGCGGGAAGCACGCAAGAAGATTGTACAGAGAGGATGACAGCGCCCAGACTGAGTCCGGCAGACGGACTGGTCAGGCTATGTAGATATCCAACAGTTGGGCAGGCAGCATCGCACGATGAGCCAGGCGGGCAAGGGAGAGTGAGTGAGGGAGGGAAAAGGTCACGGGTATGTGGCTGGCTTGGCTAGCGCGTTCCTGCCATCTGCTCTGCTCTGAGTCTGCTCTGCCTGCCTGCCCGGTTTGGTAGCTCGGTGGGTCGACGGTGGCCAAGAGCACACTCGCGGTCCCACTCGACTGCCTCAGGCATTGAATAATGGATTGAATAAATAGTCCCAGGTTGTACCGTCGTTGGCATTTGAGTGGTTTTGGTGACCCAGCCCTGTGGTGTGGGAGCGAGCTGCGCCTTTGAATGGGGGCGAAGCCTATGTCTGGGCAGGGCGCGGTTGTCTGGGCGTTTTTCATTTTTAGCAGCGTTGCAAATAACGGGCAGCCAAGCCCAGGCACTCCAACGTAAAACTTTCAAACTGGTCAACCAACTCTCTTTTCCCTTATTCATTCTGCCGATTTCTGCCCGTCTTTTCTCCAGGTTACCCCCTTGCTGGGTACCATTCATTGTCATCTCAACTGCGCTGTGCATGCAGCCTGATACCACCTCGCGAGACCCGACTGTGCTAGAGCCCCCGTGTCAGTCGCAGCCCCTAAGAAAGGGCGCCCAAGGGGGATCGGCTCAAGCACCGACACCAGCACCAGAACCTGGGCCCACGCGCCCTGGCGGTCGCTGATGCGGCGCTGCTGGCCAGCCGTCATCGTCCCGGTTGCCCTCGTCGGTGGGCTTTTGGTCCCCAGAGCTGTGTGCGATGGCGTGACGTTCCTGTTCCCAACCGGAGGAGAGACGTTCACCTTCCCCAACACGGTCGTCAATATCAGCTACATCACGCCATTCCCCGCGCCCCAGCTGTTTGTATGGTGTGGAAGTTTTGGCTCCAAAGTGCGCCACAGTGAGTGTCGCTACGCCCAGACCCCTTGATCAATGCCATAAACCCCTAGAAGGCAGCGCTAACCATACACCCCTGAGGCTGCCAGTCCGCACGGAACTTGTCAAGCCCTTTACCAACTTCCACTTGACACCGATAAATTTTACGAATTCAGACAAATGCTGGTTCAACCTCAGGCCCAACGCGACCCAGGATTTCGGCGACAACACCGGCGGCTTTTCCATCATCGCCGACGAGTCGGCCAAGTCTACAACCGTTGGGCTCGCCACCGCCCCCGGGTCGACGCCTACCACTCCACCGTCGGTCGCCTCCGGCACCCCGACCACCGTCGCCACGCCCTCAGTCAACTCCGGAGGTGCCGCCGCGCCTGTCACTGACCAGTCCGGCCCACATGGGCTAAGCTCTGGCGCCGTTGCCGGCATCTCGGTCGGTGCCACTCTTGTGGCGGCTCTCATATGTGCTGCCGCACTGGCCTTTTGGTGGGCGAGCCGGAGACACGCCCAAAACGGGGGCTCGTCCCAGTCCCGTTGGACGGCGTTCGCCGGCTTCCGCCGGAAACCGGGTGGCGCCAGCGGCGAAGAGGAACCGTTGGCCATCCCTGTCTCTGGTCCGGCACCCTGGCAAACCGCCAACAGTCTCTCCAACACCACCAGTCATGTCCCCAGCCATAGCCGGGGGCCCTCTCCCAGCGACGCGCCGTTCATGATCAGTTACGGCTATTTCGGTGCCCCGAGCGCCCACACCAGCGTAGCGCCGCCGTCAGGCCACATCGGAGACGCCTATAGCGTTTCCACGACGTACAACACCGGCTCCGAAGTCGGCGGCACCTCACCCTCGAGTCGCGCAGCCACGGTGGCCGCTCCTGCCGCTCCTTTCGCTGCTGCCGCGCCTGTCGCCTCCACAGGAGTCGACGCGGCCGAGCTACCATCCCTTCACACTTATCGGGGCTGGGGAGGGGAGCAGGAGATGCCCGTTTCCGAGACTGGAGCCTCACGACCGCCTCATCTTGGCCATGGCCCGGAGGCGGCTGAACAAAAGTTTCTACTCCAGGACATGCAGGCCTTGAAGGCCCAAAGACGGCCTGTCCCGGGTCCGTACTTTGCGGGCTGAACCGGAAGTCGCCTATGGATCAAAGTCGGAACAAACACGCCGATGCCTGCGGGAAATGCGTCGCATACATCCAGCCGCTTCGTCGCCGCGGCCAGCTAGCCTTGAAGGCGACAATACCGCGCACTGGCTAATGCGACAGAACTCATCGCGGTGTTGAAACGCGTAGCCGCTACCATGGACCTCCCGGTCGGCTACTGTTCATCGAGATAGGTTACCGTGCCGCGCGAGACGTATTGCTCAGGGCCCTCGCCTTTCTGTCGTCGTGCAAAGGGCATTCTATCTGGAACATGCGTTTGACGCAGGAGAGGCAAAAGGCAATGCCTCACATAAATAGGTTCACGCGAGTATGGGAATATATCCAAGGACCCTAGTGTAGGGCCAGAGACACCGTTTATAAAGCCCAGCAATGGGATAGATTCTCGCACAAATAACAATGTCACCCCGCTGCCGCACATCTCAACCTTCCTGTGAAGAGTCGAAGTCTTCTCACTCGCTAGCCTCGAGAACGGCCTTGATCATATCGTTGCCGAGCTTGATGGCGTCGGCGAAGCGGGGCTCGAAGAAGCGCTGCGTGACGACGAACCTCTCCCGCCACGTGTCAAAGTGGCCGAGGCTGACGCATTCCGCCCAGCCCCTGGCCGCAAAGGTAAACTCGAGGTCGTCGGCCCGGAAGGTGTTGTCGTCGATGGCGATGCGCAGGGCCTCGTCCAGCCGCTCGGGACTGCGGAAGAGGTGCTCTGTCACGCCCAGCCACAGCCGGAACAGCGGCGTCGAGCAGATCATGTGGTCATACGGCACGATGCCCAGCGCGCTCCAGCAGTCGACCATGGCCAGCAGGCTGAGGTGGTTGTTGGGAAGCTGCTGCTGCTGCTGCTGCTGCGTCTCGCCGTCGCTGCCACTACCGCCGCCAGTGGCGGCCCCGAGGCCGAAGCGGTCCAGCAGGCCATCCTTGAGCAGCGGTCTGGCCCCCCATTTGGGCTCATCCTCGCGGCCAAAGACCTTGTCGCGGGCGGCGAGGACGCGGGCGCGCAGCTCGTCGGCCCGGCCCTCGAGCATGAGCTTGTACAGGGCCGTGGTCGAGCGGGCATACTGGTCGATCTGGGCGCGCGCCTCGGGGTTCAGGATGGCGAGCCCGGCGTAGACGTGCCACTTTTGCGCGTAGATGCGCAGCATCAGGTTGATCTTTGCGTTCTCGATCCCGCCCACGTAACGCCCACCCTCCCAGGGGAACTGCGCCGATGCGTGCCACGCCTTGCCCATGGACAGGAACGCCGCGTGCGTCACGGCCTGCGTGTCGGCCGTGATGCGGTCGTGCTCGCGCGCCGTGAGCACCACGTGCTTGGAGCCCAAGCATCGGAGCACCGCCTCCACCTTTGCGAAGGAGGCGTCGCTCGCGCGGTGCTGTATCAGGACCTAGGTAGATAGATAGCCACGTGCACCGCACCATCAGCAACAGGTAACAAGCAGGCATCTCCACTATAGACTGGCAGCAACCCGGCCAAAATTCCGACCCGTTCCCGCCGCTCTCACATGCGTGTGTGTGCCCATCACAGCTGCCGCCGACTTACCAGAGGCTGGCCCTTGGGGTCTACACTCGGGCCGTGCAGGGAGTGACACGACACGATGTCGACGTCGCTGGGGAGGTACTCCTCAAAGGCCCGGATTTCTGGGTCCTTGCACGACGTTTGTCCTCCCACTATAGCTCTCTGCTTGGTGGCTGGAGCCGTGCTGCTTTGTGAGAAACCGAACCTTGGGGCCTCGGAGACAGAAGGGGTAGGCAAAGGAAGACAATGGGTGGGTGGGGCAACTTCGTACAAGGGCCGTACTCGGCTACAACACGGCCGATAGATGCCGCCTCCACGCTGTAGATGATGTAGTCACTGGCTCGTGAGACCAGGTGCCCGTTGCGCATGACTTCAACATTCTTCGAGGGCGACGGCGGCGTTCGACGTAACACAGGCACAATAGTCTCAGTACAGGCTCTTCATCTCACTCGGAATGGCACAGACGGTCGACGATGAAAGATACAAAAATGCATGCGGAACGGATGCAGGGTGTGGAAAGCAGCATACTTGTCCAGAGAATTCTTCCCGCAGGCTGTCAAACTTGTCTTCCATATCACAGGCTAGAACGCTATCATTCACCATTACTGGTTAGTATCAGCAGAGGCAGTAGGCAATGGCCAAGCGAGGGTTTTTTTTTTTTGTCCCCGCCCGTGTTGCAGGTGAACTCTGTAAATCTGCCAAGGTGACCGTTAGTCCTAGTCTCCAAAGTCAAGACGGTCAAGCAAGGTGATCATAGGTATTTGCTCAGACATGGTAAATTAAGGTAGCTGAGAATTTTCATCATGGAAAGTCGTCAACTATACCGGGGCCAGAAAGGCTGATCCGGCAAGTCTCGGACGATGCTCTAGCCAAATGCACTCAAGTCATCATAGCGGATGGGAAAATGTCGCTCGAGGGGAAAGAAAGAAAGGAAAATCCTCCAAGAACTTACCACGAGCAGCGATACAGCGTCATCGCCGACTCCGACGGAGCGAGCAAGCAACAATGAAAACGAGCCAAGACCCTTACCTCCAGCCAGCGGCACTGAGCCTCTTGGCATACATCTTGCCCATGTCACCCAGGCCGATGATGCCGACGACGAAGTCCTCCATGCCAGGCACAGGGTGCGAGGCTTGGTTAGAGGATGCCATCTTGATCGAGTTCTCTAGAAGTGCAGGAGCTAAACAGTCACGACCAGCGCGCCACGAAAGCCCTCAGCGCATCTTCGAGGCGCCGAATCAGACGTCTCAATGAAGTGTGCAGATGCTACAGAGAGCACTGCCAGTAGGCGAGGTGTTATATGGAGAAGAAGAAAAAGGAAATGAAAAAGAAAAAGATATGGATTGCCGAGGAAGGAGGAAAGGTTGCGACGTGTCGGGCGAAGCAAAATTTATGGTTGCCGGGACGGAATGTGGGACTTTTTGTCTCCATGTCGGGGGTCCGTGGCTGGCCATTATGTAAGCCAGTGTTCTAGGCCCACTTCCCAGCCGACCTCCACTTCTGAACCACCCCTTCCTCACGAAAGCAAGGCCAACGTTCCTCTCTGTCGTTATCGCCTCCCAAAAGTCCCGTCCAGTATGGAGACCATCTTCGCAATCGGATCCAACGGCTCAGGCCAGCTAGGAATCGGTCACCGGGAGGACGTGTCGGTGCCCAAACCGGCGCTCTTCGGCGTCAGCAACGACGACGACGACGTCGTCGGGGTAGAGCCGGCCCAGCTGCCGTCGCCCATCGTCGGCTTTGCCGCGGGCGGAAACCACTCACTGCTGCTCACGCGGTCCGGCGACCTCTACGCCGCCGGGGACCTAGACACGGGCGCGTGCGGGCTCGCGTCGGCCGACCTGGCCGCCGCCCGCAGCCGGCCCCCGGTTCTCCACAAGGTCCGTCTGCCCGGAGCTGCAGGTGGTGGCGAGCAGGAACGGCCGGCGGCGACGACGCCGGGATGCCTGGTGGTGGCCCTGTGGGAGGCTTCCGTGGTCGTGGGCGCCGACGAACAGGGCCGGCAGAATAAGGTCTACAGCTTCGGATGCGGCGTCAAGGGCGAGCTCGGCCAAGGGCCGCTGATCGTGCGAGTGCCTGCGCCCGACCTGATCCCAAACTTCCCGCCGGCCGGCACGGAAGTGGTCGATCTGGCCGCCTGCATGGGCCATGCCGTCGCGGTCCTCGACAATGGCGAGGCGTGGGGCTGGGGAAAGGGCAGGAAAGGCCAGCTGGGGCTTCCCGAGGGCACCGTCACGGAACCCCGCAAGATAGAAGGCGTAGGCTTCCGGGTGGTCAAGGCGGCGTGCGGCAAGGACTTCACCGTCCTCGTCGGGGAAAAGTCAACCGGTGAGATTCTCTTCCTTGGCTCGGACAAGTGGGGCCTCAAGGCGTCGACTCCATCATCAATCAAGGATTGGAGGGATATCCAGGCCAGTTGGGGTGGCGTATATGTCCTACGAGCGGATGGGAGCATCCTTGGTTGGGGAAGAAATGATCACGGCCAGCTTCCGCCCCCGGGCCTCCCCCCAATTTCTCGAATGGCCGCGGGCAGCGAGCACGTTGTCGGTATCACCGAGGCCCAGGACGCCGTCCTAGCGTGGGGCTGGGGTGAGCATGGCAACTGCGGCCCCCAGGTGCAGAAGCCTGCATCAACGGAACAGTGGAACGTCATTGCGTCTTCCAAATACATCCCTCCAGAATCCCGCATCACAGAAATCGCCGCAGGCTGTGCCACAAGCTGGGTAATGATAGGACAGTCTACCCCATAGATAGCGAGACTCCCAGAGCTAGATGTTATCAAACTAAAGAAACTATTCCGATTATGCTTCCCTTTTTATCAAGTGACGTCCAAGGGGAGGAGAGAATAGGTCGGACATGGCAACTCCTGCGAAATGTCGCCAAATACAACGTAAATCAAGCACTCGAAGCTGAGTGAGACACCGCTTTCCACGCGTAGAAGGAGACGGGCACACAGAGTTGCTGCACACATCAACGCATACCTCAAGAGAAGAGCCCGAACCGACGGACCTGCATAACTTGTCAGCTAAGAACAGCCAAGCAAAGGGGCTGAGAGCGATGGAAGGATCGTGGCCGGGAGGCAAGAGCCTTACATCCGAAAGGCGCTGCGTAGGCTCAACTTCCGAGGGAAGGCCGTCATTCTGCGGTGCTTCGCTCCGCGCCTCCATCGAGGCAGTACGGTTAAGATGCTCGCTGATTCGCATGGTCGGTGGGTTCTATACCGATGCCATGTTAGCTCAAGGCTGCACTTGATCTCCTCAACGGTAGATGAGACTCACAGGATCGTTGCTAGCGTCCCAACCAAGAGGACCGTTATCATCGTCGTCACCCGCATCTTCGTTGACGGGCTCCCATTGCTGATCGTCATCTTGGGCAACAAACATGGCCTCGGACCGCATCGTTGACGGCGGTGGGAGCGGAGGTGGCCGCATGTCGAATGCTGAGGGTCGAGGAGCCTGCGAGGGCTTCGCTACCAGAGGCGCAGACGCCGGGGCGGCCGACTCTTGGGTCCGCTGTGACCGCGCCCGGGCAACCGAAGCGGCGCGGCTAGAGCCAGCATCAAGAGCGGGCTTTGCCGTCTTCGCTGCGCTTTGTCCTCTTCGCAATTTCTGTCCACCCTGCCCTCTCTCACCGACCGTCATGAGGATGAACTCGCACAGGATGCCATCGGCACTGTATTGTAATTTCATGGGACGCGCCGGGTTGGAGTACCGGGCAGAGAGGGTGGCGCTAGTTATGGTGGCGTGCTGCAGAATTGACCTGAAGTCCTTGACAGGAATGATGGTGTGGAGTTTCGCCTCGACGGCGATGTCGTCAAACTCGTCCATCTCGACAGCTATGGATGTATGCAAGGGCTTTTTGAGTATTGCTTCAGCCTCGCATGTCAGCAGCGGATGAGACATGGATCGACAATACAGGACGAGGAAGGCCTAGGTTGCCAACATACTGGCATCGCTGGACAGCTTGAAATCCTTCTCGGTGTAGCAAGCAAAGTTCACGACATTCTCGCCCTCGGTGTTAATGTCGAGCAGATCAATGCCGGGACCAAAATGCTCCATGAGTTGGCGCAGCGTGCGGGACTCGATAGTCCAGTGGTTCACAGCCTCGTCGGGATCGAACCTGACCCGGGTCGGGGCTTTGACCTCGAACGGGAGGCTGTGCGTGGCGGTGATGCCGTTTCTGCACACTATCTGGGCGACGAACCGGCTCTTCTTCCCTGGTCCGTCATCGATAGCGACATCGCATCGCTCTATGGCCGTCTCCCTCTCTTTGTCACGGCCAGGCTCCCCGCCTACCCGGGCTCGGAAGACAGCCAGCAGAGCCTAGGTTGGTGCAAGATTAGATTCCGAAATCAGAGCCGCTCAGAGCACTAGGGATGAGGTCGGGGACACTGGGATCAGGAGCAGATGGTCACGGCGCACCTTGATGTAGATGCTGCAGTGGAAGCGCTCCCTGTACAGTTCACTGCCCTGGAACGAGTAGCGGGAGAAGAATCGGGCTAGAGCAAAGGAGAAAGATACATGGGCCGACTTGGTCAGGTTCAGGCCCGTCAGGATGAACTGGTACGGATGGTAATGCAGAGACATTGTACGTCAGCAAGCAGTTGGCTTGGCGGGGGCCGATGGAAGCCGTCAGATGTTGCAGACCTTGTCCTTGCTGGCATCGAGACAGACGTCATCGCAAAACTTGAGAATGCAGGCTAAAGCATTCTGCAGCGCGATAACGCCGTCCTCACTCAGAGTAAATGTGACAATGGCCATGCCGGGTGGTTTCGATGTCCTTTCCCGGTGGGTGCTTTCGTCATGTATAGTAGGCGGTACTCCAGGAAATCATGGTGGAGGAAGACGACTAGGTACAGGCGTTCAGGGCGTCCGACCGAGCCCAATCGCCTCCTCTCACCCCCGAGGTTGTGTGGGAGCGGCGCGGGTCAGTGTGGATGTTTCGGTCTGGGGCCGGCCAGTCTAGAGTGTCTAGGAGGCAGATGAAGGCTGGACAAGGATCCGAAGCTGTCGATGGATGGACAGGTTCGGTGGTAGCCCATTTAGGAAGTCGCGACATTGCGGGAACAGCTAGAGGTTTGTTGTACACCGTGTGCGTCACCGTTTCACAGCGCTTGCCCCCATACAATGCGATTAGGCGAAGCAAACTGGTCACGCAGACCAGAAAAAAAGCGATACACCAAAAGGCCACTCATTAGGTAGGTATAAGCAACAATTAACGACCTTTTTTTTTTTTTTTTTTTTTTGGGCCGGGGTTACTTTTTTGGTGTATCGGTTTTTTTTCTGGGTCACGTGCTCGTGCACCTGTAAATAAAGCAGCAGCGCAGCCCGTAAAGATGCGCACTGTGCCAGCCCGCTTTAGACCCAATTCTCTCAGCGCGCGGGCGCCCCTTTTGTCCAGCGTCATCGAGTCAAACAAGCCGGGGCAACAAAGTAAGCCGCCAACTCCCCAATGTGATCACTGGCTTCTCTTTACATAGATACCCTGGTTACTAACGCGCGTATTAGCAAGCCTGGGCACTACAGCTCCGCCTCTTTTTGACATTTGGTGAAGGGCCGGGTGTGGGACCACGCAGGCGAAGAGGGTTAGCAAAAAAAAAAAAAAAAGATCCCTGGGAGGCACCTGTATAAATCCAACGGAAGAGCAAACTTTCCCTCCAGAGCTTCTCCCGTGATAACAAGGTCCGGGTGCTTGACTTACTCAGAGACACTGATGAGAAGCGCTTTCTGGCAACGGGCAACCCCTTACAGCACCCATCCACGCCCGTACAGACGATTGTTGCTGTCGGCATTGGGTATCCCGCGTCCTGTGCCGAGGATCGTAGCCGCCCGCTCCATCCCGACGCCCGCATATACCATCGCATCCAGAATGACCACACAGCCCGATTTGCCCGGGGTTTCGGTCCCGGCCCTGGCTCCGGTCGGTGTGCCGGCCGGGGAAGCCAGCTCGGCCGCCGTCGCCGCCACCGCCGCCGAACAAGCAGAAGCCAAGCCGGTTGTGGAAAACACCGATGATGGCGTCGACGACGGGGCCGCGGCGGCGGCTGAGCCCGCCCTTCCCCCACTGACCCCCGCCGAGTTCAGAGAGTTCAACCGACTCGCCGACCAGATGACATTCTATGTGAGTCGCCTCGTCGTCCGCAGCGGGCCCCGCGGGCGCGCAGGACGAACAACAAGGCTGACACCAGGATGGCGTGGATCCATCCATGGCCCTTGAAGCACAACCACTTCAAGCAAAGCTGGAACATGCTGCACGACGCCGCCAGCACCGGGCGGCGGCCCAAGAACATGACGTTGAAGCAGTTCCTCGATACGGGTCTGAGCTTCGTCCGTGGGTTGACGATGCACCACGACATTGAGGAGACGTACCTGTATCCCATGCTCGCTCCCAAAATGCCCGAATTCCGCCATGCTCAGGGCGGCGGCGGCAGCAGTAAGGAGCTCTCACAGAAGCAATCGGAGCTGATCCAGCAGCACCGCGATATCCACGACGGTATGGATAGAGCAATTTTGCCACCGACAACGACCCCCTGCAGATCCCATGTATGTGTGTGTCAATGTTGACTGACTGACTGACCGTGACGCAACTGCCGTCTACCCACCCTATATAGGTATGGAACAGTTCGAAAACTACATCAGCAAGTGCCGCTCGCGCGAGGCGGACCTGGAGATGAGCGTGCTGCTCGAGAAGCTGGATTCGTGGGGCGCCGTCCTCTGGAAGCACATGGACCAGGAGGTTGAGACGCTCGGGGCGGCGAACATGAGAAAGTATTACACCGTTAATGAGATGAGGCGGCTCAGGATGTAGGCTCTAGACGGCTCTTTTCTTGATTGTCTAAATATATATATATATATATATATATATATAT
>PYSS01000265.1:0-10589 GCA_003049465.1 Magnaporthiopsis rhizophila
TTATAAAAAATAATTATACCCAATTATTTTATTTATAATTAATAAAATAATATAAATATTATTTTATGGTTTGGTTTGTTTGTTTTATTTATTTATTTGTTTAAGGATAATAAATTATAAAAAAGGCATATTTTGCGTTTAAATTTGTTATAAATTATTTTCAAAATTTGTTATTAAATAATTTGTTTCGGTTTAAAATTATATATTTCGGTATTTTGTATTTCACAATTATATTTCGGATAAAAATATAAGTTAGATTTATAATTTTTGCGTTTTTTTTAAATGGTAAATATATGGTATATTTGGTAAATCGATCGATTATTACCATAATATTATTATATTAAACATTTGTAAAAGGTTTTTTTAATTTGGATAATTTTATAATAAAATCCGCCGTAACTTTTTGCTATATTTTATTAAATGCTAGCAAAAATTATAATAATTTATAAAATTTATACCTGCTGGCTTTATTTTTTGCATAATCCTTATAATTTTTAATTGCATTTTATATTTTGGCATAAATTTTTATAAATTTGTAATATTATCGAAACCTTTTCCAGGTTTTAATAATCCCCTGGTATTTATTAGCTATTTAATTATAAATTTGCTGGATTTTTTCTGGGGTTTAATTTTTTTGTCGGGTTATTTTGATTAATGCCCGTTATGCCGGAATTAGGGATTTATTTGGTTTTTTAGCCAAAATTATGCATATTTTTGGTAATATATCCTTTTAATGGTTCGATTAATAATTTAAAGCATTTATTTGGCCATTTTTTAATCTTTTTTTAATTTTAATTTAAAAATTATAATTTTAAAAGAATTAATTTTATTAAATTTATTTTTTATTTAGCGTTTGGCTAATAATAAATTGTGATAAATTTTTATAATCGATATATATTATAATTTGGTGGTTGGTTTTGTACAAATATATCTTTTATTTTTCCAAAATTTTAATAATAACAAAAAACTTTTTATTATGGATTTAATAATTCAGCTTAAATTTATTTAATTTTTGCAAAAAAAATGCATAAAAATGCAACTTTTTTTAATTATTTTGCTGTTCCAGCTGTTTTTTAATAGCAAAATTTGATATATTAATTTTAACCTCGAAGGGTTTTTTTGGATTTGGTATTATTAATACCGGTATTTAAATAATAGTTTTTTTTAGCAACTCGAAAATTATTTATTTTTATATCCCTTAATAAAATTGGATATTATTTTTGGTAAAATTTGTAAATAATATAGCTTTTTTGTTAAAATTTTGGATAAATTTTCGGTAAAAATTTAAAAATTTTAAAAAGTTTTGTATTTTTTTAACCGTGGTAAATACAGGCCAATTTTTTACCGCTTATACCTTTTTAAATTTTATCCAAACTTTTTTTTATTTAATAATAAACCCGAAAAAAACCACCTTTAAAAAATGCTATATATATTTGTCCAAATTAACCAAAAATTTTGCATTTTGCAATTTTTGCAATATTTTGTGCATATATTATTTATATTTTTCCAGTATTTTTGAAAAAATTAAAATATTATTCAGATATGCAAAGGTAAAAATATCGAGATATTTTTGTAATATATGGTTAATTATTTGCTGGAATATGGCTGGGGCATTAATAAGCCCGAAAATTATTACCAATAATTCGAAAATTTTAAGCTTGGTTCGAAAAGCGGTTTTTTATTTATCCCTTTTTTTAATTTTTAGCAGGCCATAAATTTTGCATANAGCCCGAAAATTATTACCAATAATTCGAAAATTTTAAGCTTGGTTCGAAAAGCGGTTTTTTATTTATCCCTTTTTTTAATTTTTAGCAGGCCATAAATTTTGCATAAATTTAGGGCTGTAAATTACCGGTTTTTTCCAAATTTATTTTTAAATTTATTAATTAAAGGTAAAAAATACCGATTTTTTATTATTTTTTAATTTAACGGATAATAATCGATATATATCCGTTTTTTCCCGTTTTTTTTTAAAAATAAATAAAATTTTATATCCCATAGAAAAATTGAAAAATTTGGTAAGTCCTTTTTTAATTTCTTTTTTAAATTATTCCTATAGCAGCTTTTTTTATTAAAAATTTAATCGGTATAATTTTTAATATTTAAATTATGTTTTTGGTTTAAGCTTAATCTTATAATTAAACAATTTATATTTTGGTAATACCGTTTCCAAATTTTTTTGGAACAGTTTTCAATATTTGTGATATTTTTTAAGAATATTTTTAAATCCTTTTTTAATAATTTTTTGTTTGTTAAATCCGTTTATATCTGTGTTTATTAGCGTTTCGGTTGGTGCGGTTTGTTAGGATTAATTGCCAAATTTTGCCGCTGTTACAACTGCCTTTTCTGGTATTCATTTTCCATTATCCGGAATCTGTAATTATTGGGCTTTTTTATTAATTAATAATAATTTTCTCCATTAAATTTATTCGGTAATTTAATTTATTAAAGGGTTATATTTTTTAAGCTATAAAAAGCCTAAAATCATGTTTTCCCCTCTTATATTTATAATATTCAGGATTATTTTGCAAATTTTCCCCAAAAATCGAAATTTAAATTAATTAATTTTAATATTAATCCTTTTTTTATTAAATATAATTGGCTTTTATTTTATTATTATAAGGTTATATAATTTTTTTTTTTAATATATCGGAATATTATACCTTTTTATTATTTTTAGCAAAAAATAATTTTTTTAAATTTTGCAATTAATTATAATTTTTATTTTTCGCTTTTTTTAATATATTATTATCCTGATATATTTATACTGGTCGGTAATTATTATTATTAAAAATTTTGCTGGTTATTATTTTACCTGTACCTTATTTTTGGATAAATTTTTTAATTTTTTGCTTAGGATGCTTATTTTTGGGCTTTAATTATTTTTATCGATCGGGCAAACCCGTTTATCCAAACTTTTGCTTTTTTTTTTATATATACTTTGCATTTCGGTTTTTTGCATATTTGATATATAAAAATTCCTATTAAGCACATTATAAAATACGCTAATAATAATTTAAAAATTGCTGCAAAATTTTTATAACCTATTTTTGCCATTTATTATTTCGAAAATTGGTATTTTTATTATAAATATTATATTAATCCTTTTTCTTTTTTTTGTGGGAAAAAATTGTATTTTAACATTTTAATTATATATTACCAGCAATTATTATACAAATATTCGGTTTAAAAAAGTTTATTATAATAACCCGTATCGGAATTTATATTTTTATAATTTAATATATATAGCTATATTAATTATTAGTTCAGGTTTGGAATATTTTCAAATAATGCCCTATAATAAATAATTAATTAATTATTTTTTAACCAATCCAAAAGCTTTTTTTTATTATTTTGCGCCGATTTTTTGCATATTAAATTACCAATAAATTTGGGCTAATCCCAAAATTATCGGTTTATTTTCAAAAACCTAAATAAAATATATATTTTTTATATTTCCTTTTTGATTATAAAGGATTATTTTTTATATTAATTAATTATTAATCAAATTTTTGCTGGAATTTTTTAAAATTAATAATATATTATTATTATTATTTGTTAAATTTTTTATTATTAAAATCCGTTTTTATAATTTTTTTAAATATTATTAGGTTTAATTTTTTTTTAGGCTTATATTAAATATATTTGGCCCAAAAATTGTTCCATTTTTGTATTTGTATTTAAATTTTCCTCAAAATTGTTAACCGAAATATTTAACATATTTTTGTATTAAGCTAATTTTTTAAATTTTTCCGAAATGTGCGTTATTATATTATCCTTTTTTTCGGATATTATAGGATTGATATTTATCCCAACTTTTTTCGGTTACCAAACCGGGATTAATTAATCCGTTATATTATAATAATTTATCGTTTTGGGTAATATTCTGTAATATTTTTATCAGAGCAATAAATTATACAATTTTTATTAAAGTAATAAATTTAGCTAAATAATATTCCAAAATACAAATTTCCTTTTTTTGCTTATTATATTATTTTAAATAAGGCCAAAATTATAAGTTTGTTTTTTTTTGCGCATTTTTTTGGCAAAAAATAACCGTTTATCGGTTTTTTTGCAAATAATCCTTTTTAATATATCCTTTTTTTTTATATTTAAAATATTTCCCATTTTTTGGGTTTTTAAATTTAATATATTTTTGTTTTTTTTGCTGGTGTATAATTTTAGCGCTAAAATTTATAAATCCAGAATATATATTATAAACCGTAAATTATTATTATTTTGCCTTTTTTTGGTTAGTTTTGTTATTTTGCACTATTAGTTTAATTTGCTGAATTTTTTTTTTAAAATAATATTTGTATAATTTATTGCTAATATAAACGGCCGTAATAATATAATTAACAAAATTTTTAAATTATTTTTGTTTAAATAGCTTATTTTTTATATTATTTTTTAACCTTTAATAAAATTGTATTATTTTGGTATTTTTTATTTAATTAAATTTATTAATTAATTATTAAAATTTAAAAATATAAATTAATACGGGACTTTTTTGCCGAAACTAAAATAATTTTCTTTTGGTTATTTATTTTTTATCGATTTGTCCGAAAATTTTTGCGATTTTTTTTTCGAACTTTTCGAAATTGGTAAATACCAGTTTGGTTTTTTTTTGGATTTATTATACCCTTTTAAATAATCGAACCAAATAGGTTCAAATTAATTTTTAACCTTATTATTCAGGTACGTGGTTATATAAGCAATTTTTTATTTTTTTTGCTGAAAATGGTCTTAATAAAACAAAAAATACCCTTTATATTTGGTTAGGAACATTTTAATTTTTTTTTTTTTATTATATTTGTTAGGCAAAAGGAATTTGTAAAATTTAACAGCAATATAGGGTTTGGTTTGAGCTTTTTTAAATTTTTCGATTTTTGTAATAAATATTTGTATGGCTGCCAAAAGGTTATTATACAGTTTGCTAACAATAATAATATTTTCGGGTTTTTTGCTTACGGTTGATATAATTGCTATTATTTATTACTTTTGGTAAATACTGAACAGGATTAATTAAAATATTATAAACGGTTTTTTGCTTTTAGGGTAAGGTATATTAGGGAAGGTGCTAAACAGTATAATTTTTATAAGGTTGCTTATGCTTAAAAAATTGGAATAATAATAAAAATCTCGATTATTTGCCTAAAAGGGTGCCTTAAAATTAATTTAGGTTAATTAATACCAAAATTTTAGTTAAAAATTATCCGATATAATAAAAAACCTTTATTTTTATATATTTATAACCCTTTTGTACCATATTTTTTTAAATCTGTTATTTTGTTACAGATTTACAGATTTTTGGATTTGTTGCTTTGCTATAAATCTACAGATTTTTGGATTTATTGTTTTGCTGTAGATCCATAAATCCTGATTAGGTAAGTACCTGGTCACGTAACCTTTTGCACTATCCTGGCCTTAGTTATTCAACCCTTGGCTTTTATAACTGCGGGGTAAAGGCGTTGTGCTGGGGGTTAGCCCCAGCCCTTCTGCCCCCTGCCAGCTGTGGTCGTAACACACAGCTGGCAGGGGGCAGAAGGGCTGGGACTAAGCCCCAGCGGGACACCTTTACCCCGCACCCACAAAAGCCAAGGGCCAAATGGGCAAAACCGGACTGATAAGGTTACATAACTCAAAATAATCTGTGATTTGTAAGTAAATCACAGATTAAAAAAATTAATCTATAATTTATTAGTAAATTACAAATTAAAAAAGGTAATTTATAATGTNTGTGATTTGTAAGTAAATCACAGATTAAAAAAATTAATCTATAATTTATTAGTAAATTACAAATTAAAAAAGGTAATTTATAATGTATAAATAAATTACAAATTAAAAAATATAATAGGAAAATTACTCGCTTATAAATAAGAGCAGAACCTCCAGATAAAAAGGTAATTTTAATTAAGGCCTTGGTATTGATCTGTTACAATCACAGGCCTTCTGCTCCTAGGGTAGGGCACCTAGGGGCGGTATTAAGCAGTACTGGGGTGCAAGGTCGCCTTGCACGTGATCTGGGGGTCTGGTAAAACAGTTATCTGTATTTGCTTGCCCAAAAGGTTGCCTTGGAGCTAACTTAAATTAACTAATGCCGAAACCTCAGTTAAAAATTACCTAGCACAGTAAAAAACCTTTGCCTTATATACCCATACTCCCTTTGTGCCAAACCCGGGCTATATTTGCTATATCCCTAACAAATATATCACCGTGCTATATTTATTATATTCCTAACAAATATATTACCTTATTTAGGTAAATATCTGATTATGTAACCTTTTATTTATTTTGGCTCTAATTATATAACCCTTAATCCTTTATAATTGCAGGATAAAAGCGTACCGCTGGGGGTTAGCCCTAACCCTTCTGTCCCTTACCAGCTATAATTATAATATCAGGTTTCCTTTCCTAAACCAAGCCCCTTTAGCCATACCTGTAACCCATCCTTCCTGCTAATAATAAGTTTTTTTTTTTTTTTTTTTCCCTTACCATTTTCTGCCCCCTTTTTTTTAACAAAATATCCGGTCGGATACAAAAATATAAACCGGCATTCTCAACCGTTCATCGGAATAACCTTTTTGCTTCCATTATTTTATTCCCCGTCACTATACCTTTTTATTCCAATTATAAGGCCGATGGCCTTACCCAGTGCAATGCATCCTCCTGCAACCAATCACGCTATAAACGGTGCGTTCGTTTTGGTCGCTTTCGCTGTAACATTCTGGGCCCGTTGCTTAAGCACCTTTTTACTTATAGTATCCAGCACGCCCAGGTAAAAAAAAGCTAAAAGCCGCAAAAAAAAACATCGGTCGGTAAACGCAAAAATTAAGCATTTTTATAAGCAAAAAAAACAGTAGTATAAAAAACTAACCCGCGCAATCCGCCGTGGGATCAGCAGCATTAAAAAGCTAAAGCGGATTAAACAGAAGAAAGCCAAAAAGATAACCGCGCAAGTCTTTATTATACCTCCAAACCTGTTAATTTCCAATTTCCTTTCCTTATCTCCTGGTTAAAACGGGCTTAAGATTAATCCAAACTTTAACCTGCTTGCTTTTTTTTAATCAAATAAATTAATAGGTTTTTAACAATTTCCTTAAATTGTTTGGCACAATAGTAACATATTTTAATTTTTATCGAAAAATTCTGGATTTAACTCCCAATATAACCTTTAATATAATAGTGCTCCGCTATTGCAACAGCGTATTATCGGGTTAAATTTTTTATTTATTTATTAACCTTCTTATAATTGCCTTTGCCAATACTCCTATAAAACCTTCTGGCAATTTACAAGGTTTGTTTTTTTTTCCTATATATTATATTTATATTTGTACCTTGCCCATTTAACCAAATATTATCATTTATAATAATATACTTTATTATTAAGGATTTTCTTAATTTTCCACTTTTGGTTTGGGTTAATTTTTATTAATTTTGTGCTTTCCAAACCAGGTAATGCCGATTTTAATAATAAAATATAAAAAATAAAATAAATTTTTATAATTAGCAATAGCTAAAATTCGTAATTAACTGGCAAAATTACCCTTCTAACCTTAAACGGTCCGAATTTTTTATAATCCAGCTTATTATTTGGCCGTTTTATTTTAATATTGCGGCGCAAAAAATAAATATTATTCCTTTTTTTTAAAAGTTGGTCCCTCGAGTTTTTTTTTATTTGCCTGGGTAAATATGCATTTCCGAAATTTTTCAAGCTTTTTTTGCAAATATTTATATAATTTAGTTATTTTAATAACCTATATTTCCGCTATTGGAGCATTTTTTTCTGTTTTAGGTTTTTTGTACACCGTAAATATAAATTTATAATTTGCAAAAAACAAAATTATTTTTGTATTTTTGTGTACCGAATTATTATAAATAAATTGGGCCATAAAAAATAATTATACCCAATTAATTTATTTATAATTAATATAATAATATAAATATTGTTTTATAATTTGGTTTATTTGTTTTATTTGTTTATTTGTTTCGGGATAATAAATTATTAATAATACATGTTTTATTTCAAATTTGGCTATTAAAACCTTCCAAAATTTGCTTATAAATAGCTTATCTCGATCTGTGATCAGTTTATCGGATATTTCGTATTCCGAAATTATATTTCTGATAAAAATATATATTAATTTTATAATATTGCTATTTTTTTTATAGGATAAAAATAAAGAGTATTTGATAAATTTATTTACCATTATTAGGATATTATTATACTGGACATTTATTAATAGCTTTTTTAATTTAGAAAGTTTAACCACAAAATTTATTATAATTTTTTGCTATATTTTGCTAAATGCTAGTAAAGGCTAAAATAATCCGTAAGGTTTGTACCTGCTGGCCTTATTTTTAGCATAATTTTTGCAATTTTTAATTGTTTTTTAAATTATGGCTCGGGTTTTTATAAACCTGTAGTATTATTATAGTTTTTTCCAGGTTTTAATTATTTTTTGGTATTTATAAACCATTTGGCTATAAATTTGCTGGATTTTTTCAAAAGTCCAGTTTTTTTGGGGTATAGTTTTTGCTAGTACCTATTATGCTAAAACCAAAAATTTGTTTGATTTTTGCGCTAAAACTGTATATATTTTTAGCGGTATTTTATTTTTATGATCCGGTTAGCGGTTTAAAGCATTTATTTGTTTATTTTTCAATCCTTTTTTATATTTAATTCTAAAATTATAATCCTGAAAAAACTAATTTTACCAAATTTGTTATTTATTTAGCATTTGGTAAATAATAAAATGTGCGAGATTTTTATGGTCCGTATAAATTATAATCTGATAATTTGCCTAATATAGGTATATTTTCCATTTTTTTAATATTTAAATAATAATTATAAATTTTTTATTATAAATTGGGTAATTTAATTCGGGTTTATTAAATTTGTATAATAAAAAAGTATAAAGGTGTAACTTTTTACTGTTATTTTTTGACCAAATTATATTTCGATTACAAAATTTAACGTATTAATATTAATTTCGAAAGGTTTATTTGGGTTTGGTAAAATTAATACTAGCTTTTATATTATGGTTTTTTTTAACAGGTTAAAAGCTTTTTATTTTTGTGTTCCCCAATAAAACTGGTGGTTATTTTTGGTAAAATTTGTAAATAAAAGTATTATTTTGCTAAAATTCCGGATAAATTATCGGTAAAAATTCAAAAAACCCAAAAAGCCTTATACTTTTTTAATATTGGTTAATTTGGGCTATTTTTTTACAGCCTGTACCTTTTTGGGTTTTATCCATACTTAACCCGGCATAATTATACACTTTAAAAAAATAATTTCCTATATATGTTATGCATATTTCTCGGGTTTAACTAAAAATTTTGCGCCCTGTAACTTTTGCAAAATTTTATACATATTTTTTATATTTTTTTAGTATTTCCGAAAAAATTAAAATATTATTTAAATAAGCAAATATATAAATATCCAAATATTTCCGTAATATATAATTAATTATTTTTTGGAAAATAACTGGCGCATTAATAAGCCCAAAAATTATTATTAATAATTTATATATTTTTAGCCAAATCCAAAAGGCGGTTTTTTATTTATCTCCTTTTTTAATCTTTAATAGGCTATATATTTTGCATAAATCCAAAACCGTAAATTATTTGGCCTTGCCAAATTTATTTTATAACTTATTCATAAAAAATAAAAAATACCGGTCCTTTATTATAATTTTATTTAATAAATAATAATCGATACACATCCGTTTTTTTTCATTTTTTTTGGGACGAACAAAATTCCGTATCCTATTGAAAAATCCGAAAATCGGATAATGCCTTTTTACAAATTTTCCGCAAATTATTCTTACAACAGTTTTTGCTATTTAAGGTTTAACCGGTACAATTTTTGGTAACTAAATTATATTTCTGGTTTAAGCTTAATCTTATAATCGAACGGCCTATATTTTGGAAATATGGTTTCCAAATTTTTTTAAAATAATTTTCAGTACTTATAATACTTTTTGGAAACATTTCTCAAATATTAGCGCATTTATTTATTAGGCGGATTATAATTTTAATTTTAATCTTTTATTATTTTTGTTCCTAAACCTTTATTCTTAATTGTATTTTTTTTTGGGTTATAATTTTGGTTATATTTTTTTTTATAATTTGCCTTTTATTTTTAGGATTTTATATTATTAAGGTTAATATTACCTGATAAATATAATTTTATCGGTGCAATTTGCCAGGATTAATTATTAAGTTTTGCTATTATTATAATAATCCTGTCTGGCTTTTGTTTTTTATAGTTCGGGGCTTATGGTTATTGGGCTTTTTTATTTTCCAATAATAATTTTTTTTATTAAAATTCCTCCGAAACCTAATTTATTAGGGAATTAAATTTTTTAAACCAGGGGAAATCCAAAATTAAATTTTTTCCGCCTATATTTATAATATTTAAAATAACCTTACAAATTTTTCCTGCAATTTTAAACCTAAATCGTTTTATTTTTGAATTAATTATTTTATTATTATAAATAATTGGTTTTTTTTTCACAATTCCGAAATTATATAATTATTATTTTTAATATATCGATATATCGTACCTTATTACTGTTTTTAGT
>PYSS01000266.1:0-10524 GCA_003049465.1 Magnaporthiopsis rhizophila
CCCCCGGCCCACCCCGCCCAGGTTGTAGCGCAACATCCGCTTGTCGATCAGGGCGTCAAAAAAAAGCTTGCCATTGATCGGCATTGCACCTGTCTGCAGACTGGATGCCCGTCGTATGTCGACCGGTAAGAAGCCGTGATGGGCTCTATCGAGATGCTGAGGCCTACGGGCCAGATCGCTCATTCTCCCCTCTCCGAGGGCTCGCAATTCGACTCCGCCTCTGGGACACCGCAAACGGCAGCATTTGAGCGTTGGGTGTCTACTTTGCTCAGACCAGCGTGCCTGTAGGGAAAAGAGCCTTCTTGTGCCCGCTCGGTCCCGGAGCTCTTCTCAGCCCCGAGCCTGCCGAAATCACAGAACATGGGAGGCGCCATGTGCCAGCCACCTGTTTCCGTCGACATTGTGCACATGCTTTGCGAGCTTGACTCGTACTTGCATTCCACCGTCGAGCCCAGGCATCGTCTGCTGGCGTAAACGAACAGGGCGAGCGCTTATTTCGGCACGGAGCAGCACCACCCTCCCCGGCGGCTGGGAATGCGATCCTGGCGAAGCATTCTGGGCAATGCTCCTTCTGTATCGTTTCGGTTCGACCAACTCTGCAAAAACCCAGCCGTCAAGAACAACGCGAGGAATACGCCAAGCTCTGTGTCCCGGTTGGCAGGGGAAACGAAGTGCTCCTTCCGTGTCTATTACCAGGCATGCTCGACCCGGGCAGTGGCTGGCATCCGTGGTGGGTTGCACAACCGAAACCTGCATCACCGAGACATCTCTATTGGCTGGGCAAGGGCCTGTCCGTGGGGACAACAGGAAGTGTGCGCCCCTGGTCGTGCAGCCGAGCCGGGACTCTTATCCAGGCTCATGGAAAGATCAATTACTTGCCAATATGCCTGTTATAGGGTTACCGAGGGCTTGGGCGGGCTATTTTCGCAGTGTTTCTGCGGCACGGAATAGCAGGGCTGAAGGGCTCTAGCCCAGACATATCAAGCTCCGTTTGTCGCCGAAGCGTTGGCAGCGGCATCCGGCGTCTCTGTGCGGAGGGCTGCTCACGTAGACACTCAGATGACATTCTACAGGACGCACCCGAACACCGAGCTCCCGGGTGTTTATCAGCAATCCTCATCTGACTAGAATCCTATTAGGGCGGCCGAACAATGAAGGCGAGGCACACATCTGTGTCTATGGCTCGATATAACACGCGAGATCACCAGGCAGCATTTCTAAGCTCTGCGACGATGGAAGCATCGGACATTCCGGAATGTTGTATCAAAACCCCTCATACACAAGCCGCGGGGATGTCATATTTTAGGAACTTCTCGACCAAGCCCAGGCCCAGCGAAACTGGCGCTGGGAACATGGCCATGCCATCCATTCCAGTACCTGGAGCGCAATTGGCGTATTAATTTGAACCGGGGCTGAAGCCGGCAAGGCAACCCGACCTCCGGACTTCCCCAACTTTACTCTCTTGAAGAGCCCCACCCGCCATCGATCCCGCTCCGCGGCTCAGCCCATCTTGGTTGGCTCCCAACAGTCCCTGGGCGCGTGGTGTCCGGGGACTTCCTACAGGGGTGCTGTCATCTGGTCTTCGCCTGCTCCCGCGGGCGCCAAGGCTCCGTCCCATCAGCGGCCACGGTGCGGCTTCGAGAATTCTGCTCTATGTACAAGGTATGGTCGTTTCCCCACCCATCCGCGATGAGCGTGTCGTCATTCAGTGGGATGACACGAGATGGATCATGAGTATGCTCGATTTGAAATGCACTGGACACGAGGTTTCACGTATTGCTTGTCATCAAGGCCGAGTCCTTCCTGCTCTGCTCACCTATCACCCAAATGGGCTATCGTGGATCGAAGCTGCCAAGGAGGCCGGAGAAGTAGAACCAAGATCAGGCAGCCTCCAATAGGGCCAAAATGCACATGCCCCTGCGTTTCCTCTTCGGGACGCTTGGTGAATCGACAGGCCACCAATCCAAGTCGATATCACCACCCCTCCCCTGAAGATCAAATCTCACCCCCTCCTGACGCTCCCATGAATATTGATTATTGTGAGACCATCTTTAGTGGCCACCAGGGCATCCGCCCACAAACATCATGGCTCGCCTGGCGGGATGCGTCTTTTTCTGGACGTAACAAGAGAAGGCTCTCGCCGCCTTATCCCGAGCTTGATTTACATGAGCTGCCTCGAATTTCCACATACGGGGATGACCGTCGGCGGCGCCAGTATGGCTTTGACGACGGCCATCCTGTCTTGGGTGGGGTTCATGGCCTGGCCGCCGTCTCGGGAACTCGGCGACCCACGATGGAGACAGCCCGGATGGCTCGGCCGGCGCTGCCAAAGCCAG
This sequence comes from Magnaporthiopsis rhizophila, assembly GCA_003049465.1. Taxonomy (NCBI): domain Eukaryota; kingdom Fungi; phylum Ascomycota; class Sordariomycetes; order Magnaporthales; family Magnaporthaceae; genus Magnaporthiopsis; species Magnaporthiopsis rhizophila. The sequence goes on from PYSS01000266.1 coordinate 2,337, forward strand.
CGGACGCCGATGAGAATAGCCTGAATCTACATCTGTAGCATGTCTCAGCGACTTGCTTACCGTGTTCGGATTCAAGTTCAAACACCAACGGGCCCTGCCAACCACCCCTCCCCTTCATCTCTTGCTTGAAACCGAGCAGGCCGGCTGGACAGACCGAACGGCCTTCCCTTTTCCAGCACGATTATTAATGTCGCGAGAGGCCGAGTGGCAGAGGCGACCTTCCTCCTTCTCCATGGGCCCGACGGGCTCGTGGAGTCGCGGTGCCCGGATATCGGAAAGACCAATAGAACCAAGCTACACGCCTCACATCCGCCGCTGCCCCTTCCCTTGGCGCTCGGGCGGCGAACAAAACTCGCTTAACTTATCCGGAGCTGGACACATACAGTACACGTACATGGGCCAGCGCGCATGTGCCATTCTGCCTAGGGACTTTGTCCTGGGACCGGAATCCCTTGGTATTGGGTCGGTCGCCGTCCTTATCCCCGCCGATGGCAGACACATGGCACCATTCCAAACCCAGCCCACTTGTGACACCCCCCCCTTGACCCTGTTGGCAGCCCCTGTTCCTCCCATCGGACCTACGCTGGGTGTCCGGAGGGGAAGGATGTGGGTTGGTGGCCACAGCTTTGTTTGGCGCCATTCCTGACCGTCTCGAAGTACACACGGCGGTGGCGGCAGGGTTCCTTAGCGCCCTTGGTGGGATGTTGGGAGTGGGATTAGGCAGACCTGCGCGGACAACTCGGAAGGGACTAGCCAGTCTACACATCACTGCCCGCCAGCTGGAACACTGCCTCCACCCCTCATCCCTACTCTGTCACCTATATAATATCATGTCTACACTACACCACCTCGTTCTCATGGACTCTGTGGCCCCAAGCCCCCATTCTGGCCATCCTATCTCGGTATTGGCGGTTCTCCCGTCGTGTCCCCGACCCCTAAAGAGGTCCTTTCATCCCTTTCTTAGTCCACTTCACTGCACTTGTGCCCTGGTGTAGACAGGACACGAGAGAACATAAACTTGGCTGCGGCCAGAAGAGTCTGGTAATAGCCATACACATACTTTTTCTTCCATATCATAACCACGAAGGCGCGGCCGCGCCGCACACACCGCAACCATGAGGGACGGAGTCATCCTCCTCCTCTACTTGGCGATACCTAGCCTTCTCTACTCGGTAGTGAAGCAAATCCTCGGATGGGGCAAGAAGAAGGGGCAGGTCGGCGATGCCAAGTTCCCCGGCCCCAGGCAGTTCCCCATCGTCGGACGGATACACGACCTCCCGCGCTTCCAGCTCTGGCTCAAGTTCAAGGAGTGGGCCGACATCCACGGCCCCATCTACCAGACGCGGGCCGTTGACACTACTTTCGTCATCGTCTCGGACGAGAAGATCGCCGAGGAGCTGCTCGTGAAGCGGGGGCACATCTACTCGGGCCGCCCGCAGATACGCTCGCTTATCGGGCACAAGGAAGGCATCGGCTATGTCGCTCTGATGGACAGGCATGGTAAGTCTCCATCTTAACCCGGGAGCTATGCCGTACAAGTGCGCGGACCAACACTGACCTAATTTGTCGTCGATCTTACCCCCCTTTTCAGACCACTGGACACGCCAGCGCAAGTGGGTCCACGCCGCCATGGCCGAGGCCTACCGCAACCACTTCTACGGGCACGTCGAGATGGAGACGACCAGGTACCTGGCCATGCTGCTGGCGGACCCGTCTCGATTCTACTGCTACACGCGCGAGCACTGCGGTCGCATAATGAGCCGGCTCGCGTGGGACCAGGCTCAGCAGGGCGCCAAGAATGGCATGTCGGCCGACACGACGCTGCACTGCATGTCCGTCTCGGGCCCCATCACCAACACTATGACGCCGCTCTGGTTCCTGCCCTGGAAGATCAACCCGTGGAAGCAGTTCGAGGTCAAGCGCGAAGCCGAGCAGCGCGCGTGGTGGCTCAAGAACTACGACATCTCCAAGAAGCGCTTCCTGGCCGGCGACCTGCCCAAGGACACGTGGGCGTACCGCTACATGGAGCAGGTCCGGGCCGGCGGCAACGAGATGCTGGAGCAGGACCGCGAGGAGGAGCTCTTCGCGAGCTGCATGATCGGCTTCTTCAACCTCGTCGGCGTCGTCACCATCGCTGGGCCAGCAAAGTTCTTCCTCATGTCCATGGCCCTGTTCCCCGAGTGGCAGAAGAAGGCGCAGGCCGAGATCGACCGGGTCTGCGGCGACGAGATGCCGACGCTGGCCAACTTTGCCGACCTGCCTACCGTCCGGGCCATCCTGAAGGAGGTTGTCAGGTGGAGGTCTGGTGTGCCTCTGGGTAAGTTTTTTTTTTTTTTTTTTTTTTCTCTCTTGGCTCTCCATCCGATGGTCACTCGCTCCTTCATACTAACAACTTAACCTCATTCAGGTGTGCCTCACCAATGCGAAAAGGACGACGTCTACCGTGGAGTCACCATCAAGAAGGGCACCATTATCCTCGCCTGCGAGTGGTAAGCTGATGGTCTCTGACATTCTCGTCAAGTCGACAGCATGCTAACACACAAAACAACAGGAGCATCAACCGCGTCCCAGAACGCTACCCGGACCCGGAGAACTTCCATCCCGAGCGCTACCTCGAGCCCGGCTGGCCGACGTACCAGGAGCCGCTGACCAGGTACCCCAACTTCCGGGAGGGATACGGCATGCACTCGTTCGGCTGGGGCCGGCGCACGTGCCTGGGGCAGAACATTGTCGACGACGAGATGTTCGTCTTCGCCGCGGGCGTGCTCTGGGGCTTCAACATGGCGCAGAAGATCGACCAGCGCACGGGCGAGCCTGTGCCCATCGACGACCAGGCCACCAACAGCCACGTCATCCTCGAGCCCGACCCGTGGGAGATGACGTTCACGCCTAGGAGCGAGGCGCGCGCGGCCAAGATCATGCACAACTACGAGATGGTGCGGCCGTCGCTCAAGGTTGTGGACTAGGTGGCGGGCGGGAGGCTGGAGGTGTACCTGGATGACCTACCTACTGTTCCCACGACGCTCTTTCTTTCCTGTCTCCATCTTGGCTTGCTATTCTATATATCCTAGCGACAAGTTTAATTTACCAGGTGTCTATTTGGAAGACTTGGATGTTCCAACAACACAGGTCATGGGTTCAACGTAAGGAACACGGGCTTCGTCTAGGAACACGGGAGGTGCTGGGACATGGACTGTCGTCCAATGATTTCTTTTCTTCTCTCTAGTAATAGCAATTCAAACAATGCAAGCGTCTTTTATCATATAATCCAGACCAGCTCAACAACCCCATCATTGCCTCTCATCCGGTTTCCGTCCCGGTCGATCCACCTCGGGTCGTCGGCCTTGCGCACATAGATCTGCGACACGCTCCCGTCGGACCTCAGCGTGCTCTCCTGCAAATCCCACGAGATTTTCCTTCCCGTGCGCGCGAGGTTCCGCCGCTGCGTGCCCAGGGCAAAGTCCAGATTCCACCCTTTGTCGTCGGGCGCGGGTCTGAAGGTGCGCTCCATCAGGTCCGTGTCTAGGTCGTCCATGCCTAGGGGGTACTGCGCGACGCTGAAGCCGGCGGCGATCACGAAGCCGTCGTTGGTGCGGAACCGCTGCAGCGTGCAGTCCTCGCCGCACAGATGGGCGAGCCGCGTGTAGGCGGTCGGGTAGCCGATGTGCCACATGCCGCCGCGGTAGTGGTGCAGCGACAGCGGCTTGACGCCGGACTCGTAGAACCCGGACGGGTCGCCCATCAGGTCCAGCTGCCAGAGCTCGGGGACTATGGTGAGGCGCACGGCCGTGTTCTCGTAGATGCACTTGCGCAGCAGGATGTCGCCCTGCGGGCCCCAGCCGCTGTCGGCCTCGGCGATCTTGGCCGGCGTGCGGCACCGGCCCTGCGCGGCCGCCGCCAGCTCGCCCGCGAGCGGGACGGAGATGAAAACACCGGCGCCGCCAAACGCCTGCGCGCCGTGCCGGTCCAGGTTGTTGGCGTCCTCGGACAGCGCGCCGGCGTAGAGGGGTCGCGAGGCGTCGAGGCGCGCCATGCGGGCGACCAGGGCGTGCGGCGACGGGAAAAAGGTGTCGTCGTCGCACGCCACGAGCCACCTGCGCGTCTTGCGGGCCGCGTGGTCGTACATGGCCGGGATCAGGGACAGGTACCGCACCGCCATGGGGTCGCCGCTCTCGGACCGGCGCACGTCGGCGTCGATGCCGGCCGACGCCAGGCGCCTGCGGGCGGCGCGCAGCTCGAGCCAGGACGCGTCGGCGAGGAGCACGAGCAGCTTGCCGCCGTTGGGCCGGCCCCGCGAGTCCGTCAGCCAGTAGGCCCACTCGTCGACGGGCGTGGTGCCGCTGCTGCCAAAGGGCTCGCTGAAGCGCTGGTACGTGGTCGAGACGCCGAAGAAGAAGTCGGACAGGTTCGCCGTCGACGGGAACGGCGAGCTCGTCACGGGCACACGGAGAGGCGCCGGGCCGGGGCAGGGGTCGCGCGAGGCCGTGAGGCCTTCGGTGTCGACGAGCCGGAACTTGGTACCGCCGCCGCCGGACACGAGGAACCTGTCGTCGACCTCGGTCATGGCTTTCCTCTCGACGACGTCCTGGCGCCGCGAGATCTGGACGTGCCGCTTGTAGTACTCGAACTTGGGCTGCAGGCCGTAGCGTTGTCGCAACTTGCGCAGGTGGGCGAAGTCGTCCTCGCAAGCCATCGTCTCGGCGTCGAATCTTGCACCTCCGGTCGGTCCGGTCGAGTTCGGCTGGCCTGCTGCTGCTACTGGTGGCGGTGGCGGAGGCCATACTGTCGTGTCCGACAACGGTCTTTGCTGCTGCTGCTCTCCATGCCGGAAGCCGTCCGTGGTGACGATGACGGCTCTGCGGAGCCGGTCGGTCGAGCTCGAGTGCAGTGACAGCGCGATCAGTATCAAGGAGATGGCCGCGAATACGACTGCTCGGCCAAACGGGTTTCTCATGCTGAGAAACCGGTACATGTGTGGTGACATCTTGGTACCCATGGCGGCGTGTGGAATTCTGGAACCTGCACCAGGGGCCGCTCGCGACTTTGCGGAGGAAGATCAACAAGTGGCCAGCAAGAGGCCCTGGAATACTGGTGTTTGATTGTTGTAGGTACCAGTTCAAAACAGATAGCGGCGGGTCAATTTCGTTGAAGTGGCAAGACCTCGAACTCTAGCAACGTCCGCAAGTAGAGGGGCACAGACAGAGATGGCAGCAAGGGCGATCGGACGGCAGGAGAAGGTGTCCACGAGACGGTTTTCTCCAACGGAGGGCAAGCTGAGATGAAGAACCTTTGACCAAGATTTTTCTAGGCCCCAAGGAGAAAAAGCCAAAAAGTTGGGCGCGTTCCAAGTGGCGCAACCAGTCGTGGAAGGAACCCAAATATTTGAGCAGAAGAGAGGTCTAGCCCTGAACAAAAGGACGGGACGATCAACAAGAGAATGTTGGATGACGCGCCTAGATTCTACCGCCATCTCTCGATCTCGATCTCTTCCCCGGGGCTAGGTGGGTCTCGCACGTACCTTCCCAGACACCGGCATAGCAATGATCCATCTTCCAGAACCATCATCCATCAAACCCCAGAGGCAGGCAGGACATGTCACGCCCCGCGCCAAGGAATCGCCTCCCATCCCAAATAAGATTCCCCTCCACATGAGGACGAGGGCGCCCACGAAAGAAAGAAAAAAACTCCAATGACGCCACATGACTCCGAGATGTTATTCGTTACAAACTCTTTTTTTTCGTCGGATGAAAATTATTATATAAACAGGGAGCAGCCCGGCCGCCATGGCATCTTCCGGCCGATTGCCCTTCGGGAGGCAGCTATCCGGGTCCCGTTCCTTCCTCTTACAACCCCCTCTCTTGCTCAAACCGGGCCTTGGGGCTGCTCGGATGGCTTCCTGCCTGGCTGCCCTGCATCTCGTACGGTTGCCCCGGCGAAGCCGGTAGTTCCGAGTACATGGCGGGCTGCAGCTCTTGCGGTGGCGGCGGCGATGGTGGCGAGACGGCGGACCACTTTGCCGTCGCATCGCCATCAAGTTGGTGATGATGCGTCGGGGTGTAGTAGTGCATCTGGCCCATGTGGCCTTGCTGGCCGTCATCCACCTGCTGCTGTTGGGCGCCGCGAGCCTTGCGTCGAGGCTTGTACCAGACGCAGTAGAATACTAAGCAGCCGACCAGCGCGAGAAACGCCAGGCCGCCGATGACGCCTCCGACGATGGGGCCGATGGGAGGAGAATTGTCGGTCGGTGCGCTTGGGGGCGGGGTCTCGCCGGTCAGGGGGGTCTCGATGACTTGGGCAAAGAGAGCCTGGGTGTCTTTGCTATTCCATGTGACGTTCTTGAGGCCGCTGTTACGTCGTCAGTATCAAGCAAAGCCCGCAGAGTTTTGTTTGGGGAAGGAAAAGAAAATGCTCACGAGTTCTTATACCAACTCCGCACCATGGCTGGCTGCTGGTAATCCGCGGCGTCATGCGCGTAGTCGGGTTTCCACTTCAGGTCCGTCATGTCAAAGATATGCATCGAGTTGTCGCCCCAGGGGTCCCGCCGCTTCCACACGTCGTTGACGCTGTCCTTGGCCTCGGAGCCGCCGACGGCGAGCATCTGGCGCCCTCCTTTCCCCACCACGGCGCACGCGTGGTCCCGCCGTCCTTCGTCCGCCAGGCTCGTGCCGCCGGCCACGGGCGCGACGGGGAACCACTCGAAGCCCGGGACGGCCAGGATGTAGGTGTCGGCCGGGGTCGCGCCCGAGCCGCCAAAGAGCACCACCTCGTACGTGTTGCTGTTCTTGGCCTTGGCCGCCACGGCGCACGGCTGCTCGCGCTGCTTGGGCGCCGTGCCTGTCGTGCGCTGCGTGTGGAAGGTGTCGGACCCGATGTCGTAGAAGGTTATCTGGTCCGTCCGCACAAACTCCCTGGTGAACCGGTTCTCCCAGGTGCCGTGGTAGCCGGCCAGGAACAGCACGATGCCCTTGCCGTCCTTGCCCAGCGTCGGGAGGCACACAGCCTGCCCGCTCACGTGCGTGCCCTCCATCCTGCCGCCGCCGAAGCCGGAGCCCTGGGTGGTGCGGTTGCGCCACGTGCCGCCGGCGATGTCATAGATCAGGAGTCCCGTCAGCGCGCGCTGGCCCGTGCCGTTCAGCCGGTGCGGGAAGCCGCCGTCGGTGGCGCCGCCGATGAAGCCGCCCATGTAGAAGCCGAGCCCGTTGCACTGCGTCCAGCTCCCGCCGCCGGTGCGGTACAGCGGGTCCTGGGTCGTCTTGTCCGTGGGCCTCTGCGACGCCGCCTGTTCCACGGTGCCATACTGGCCACTCGAGCCGCTCGGGGTGTACGCCCACGGCCGCGGGGAGGTGGCGGCGAGGTTGGCTCTGCCAAACGACCCTGCTCCTCCCCAGAAGATGATCTGTTTGTCGTCCTTGGTCCACATTGACGGGTTGTCCGCGGAGATGTTCTTGTACATGGCGTTCTCGTTGGCGAACTGGGCCATGTCGATCTCGCTTTTGACCCAGGATCTCCCGAGCGGGATCGCAAAAGTTTGGTTCTCTATCCCGGTGGCTCAGCATCACAGCGCAGCAACTTGTTGAAAGCCAGCCCTATATGTGTTTTCAGGCGATGAACGGCTGTGGCTAGACCAACACGAAAAAAAAGACGGAGGCTTACCAATCGCCCAACCATCACTCCAGAGGCGCTTTGGCTTGCTGGAGATGCCGCCGTGGATGAATAGTTGTTCGTTCATTACAACCACTGGGCGATAGTCGTATTAGCTAAAGTGGTTTGCGATGGGCATCGGGATGGGAGCGTACATACCCGAGGCTCCTTTTCGCCACGCATAGACTCCATCGTCGCAGAGGCTAGTCTGCCATAAAAACAAGGATGCAACTAGAAAGAGTGTAGGCCAATTATTCGAGCACGACATCTTTGGCCGTGGAAAAAAAAAGACGGCGAAAAACAAAAAGAAAGAAACACGCTTGATGCGTACAGAAAGTGGAACAAACGTGCAGCTTTTGGGGTCACAGACACGACATCTCTGGGACAAGACGCAAGAGAGGAGACATCAGCCGAGAGAAAGAGAGAAGGAAAATAGGAAATCCAGGACTGGGATCCATTTCTGGGTTGGTCGGGCTGAGCCGCTTACGGCCGCAGGCTGCTGCGGCAGGAACTTCGAACCATGCACCCTTGCCGCCTCCTGTCACAA
>PYSS01000267.1:0-10462 GCA_003049465.1 Magnaporthiopsis rhizophila
ATTTATAATAAATAATAAGGTTATAATAAATATGCCGAATAATTTAGTAATATTTCGGAATATTATTTGCAAACCTTATTATAAATCGAAAAAGTAACGAATAATAAATCCATAAAAATAGCCGGAATTATTTAAATATCCAGCCCTAATTTAACCGCAACTCCGAAAATATCCTTATAAAAATATAAAATAATAAATTAATAGTTTAATAAATACCAGTAAAAATAATTTAAAAATCGGAAAATTACCGCTATTATTTTCGTATTAATAAAAAAAAACTATACAGGGCATTTAAGCTATTAGCACTTTTAATTATTGCACTAATTATTATATTAACCGATAAACCGGCACCCAGATAATATAAATAATTTTCACATAATTCCAAGGTAATAATTACCCTAATAGCATTTATAAATGCAAAAAAAACGGAGTTTATAAATTTAGCATTTTATTACCGGCAAAATAAAAAAATTATAACCCTAAGCAACCCTTTTAAACAGTTTAACCAAAATAAAATTAGCAATTTGCTGATTAATAATATAATTAAAGCAATTAAACAAAACCCAAATCGATAAATTAATAAAAAAATATATAATATGGATGGTTAAAAATATTAAAAAATAAATTCGAATTTTTATAAAAAATTAAAATTAATAATATAAAAATATAATAATTGGAAAAAATTAACATTATTTATTTAATCCCCGATAATTATATAATATAATTAATGCTTAATTTTTATGCTTATATTAATATTTATAATTATAAAAAATTAGCTAATAATATAAATAGAGCGGCTGTTTTAAAAATATAGGATATTACAGTTTTAATAAAAGTGTATAATAATAATAAAAAAAGAAATATAAGGAAATTTAGGGGCATATATTTAAAAAATTATAATGTTATTTTTTACAGTATTTTATTTGTTATTTTTATTAATTATAAAGAGTATGGTTCTATATTATATTATGTTATATTTTTAAAATTTGCTACTTTTAATTATAAAAACAAATCGATTTATTGCAATTCCTAGCTTTTTTTTATTTTTGATTTTATTTTACTATTTCTTATTCCTAATTATTATTATATTAAAATCAATAAAATTTTCCAAAGCCCTCTTTGGCTAATTTTTAGTTATAATATTTACAGGATTATTTGTTTTTACAATTTACCGAATTTTATTAATCTTTTAACCCTTATAAAACTTGCAAAAAACCATAATATTTATTATAAAGCATTTTATTATTATAATTATTAAAAATAACTATTGCATATAACAGGGTAACCTACCTTATAACCCTTATACCAGTTAAAGCATAACCGACCTTATAACCCTTATACCAGTTACAGCTAAATTATATAATTAATTTAAGGCTAGGGTACGTACCTGGCCTACCCTGCACCTTCTGTACACTTGGTTAAAGCATATGGTTAATTGTGCAAGGCACCTACCCCGCAAAGGTGGGGCATACAACCTACCTTATAAGGGCTGTGTGTTACAACCACAGCTGGCAGGGGACAGAAGGGCTGGGGCTAACCCCCAGCGGGACGCTTTTACCCCGCAGTTATAAAAGCCAAAGGCCGAATAACCGAGGCCAGAAAGGAATCACATAATTAAGCATTTACCTAAGCACGGGTGATATGTTTGCTATAAATATAGCAGATATAGCACGGTGATATGTTTGTTATAAACATAACAAACATAATACAAATATGGTATAAAGATTTACGGGTATATAAAGGAGGGTTTCCTTTATATTAGGTAATTTTAACGGAGGCTTCGGTATTAGTTAACCTAAATTAGCTCCAAGGCACCTCTTTGGGCAAATAATTAAAACCTTTATTATTATCCTAGTTCCAGTACAAGCAATTTTGTGGAAATGTTACTATTTAGCACCTTTTTTAGCGTATTTTACCCTAAAAGCAAAAAACCGTTTGTAATATTTTGATTGATCCTGTTTAGTATTTACCGAAGGTAATGAGCAGTAGCAATTATATTAATTGCAAGCAAAAAACCCAAGGGTATTATTATTGCTGGAAAATTGTATAATAACCTTTCGGCGGTTATATAAGCATTTATTACAAAGGTCGAAAAATTTAAAGGAGTTTAAACCGAGCTTTATATTGCTGTTAAGTTTTACAAATTTTTTTTGCCTAATAAATATAATAGGAAGAAAAGTAAAATTAAAATGTTCATAACCAAATATAAAGGGTACTTTTTATTTTATTAAGATTATTTTTAGCGAGAAAAGCAGAAAATTGCTTATATAATTATATACCTGGATAGTAAGGTTAAGGATTGGTTCGAACCTATTTGGTTTAATTATTTAAAGGGGCATAATAAGTCCAAAGAAAAAATTAAACTGGTATTTGCCGATTTTGAAAAGTTTGGCAAAAAGGTTACTAAAATTTTCGGATAAATCGATAAAAAACGGGTAATCGAAAAAAAGTTGCTTTAATTTTGGCAAAAAAGCCCCGTATTAATTTATATTTCCAAATTTTAATAATTGGTTAATAAGTTTAATTAAACAGAGAATACTAAAATAACCCAGTTTTATTAGGGGTTAAAAAATAATATAAAAAATAAGCTGTTTAAATAGGAATAATTTAAAATTTTTATTAATTATATTATTATAACCGTTTATATTAATAATAAACTATACAAATGCTGCCTCGAGAAAAAAGTTTAGCAAACCAAACCAATAATGCAAAATAATAAAACTAATCAAAAAAAAGCAAAATAATAATAATTTATGGTTTATAATATATACTTTAAATTTATAAATTTTAGTACTGGAATTATATACCAGCAAAAAAAACAAAAATATATCAGGTTCAAAAACCCAAAGGATAGGAAATATTTTAAATGTGGGAAAAAAGGATATATTAAAAAAAACTGTTCGTAAAAAAACCGATAAATAGCTGTTTTTTGCTAAAAAAATGCGCCAAAGGGATATAATTTTACAATTCCGGTTTTATTTAAAATAATATAATAAACGAAAAAAAAAGCCTATATTTTGAAGCATTATTCAGCTGAATTTATTATTTTAATAAAAACTGTATAATTTATTACTCCGATAAAAAAGCTATAAAGTATTACCCAAAACGATAAATTATTATAATATAATAAATTGATCAATCCTGCATTAATAATAAAAAAAAGGTTGGAATAATTATTAATTTTATAATATTTAAAAAAAAAAATAGTATAATAGCGCATATTTCGAAAAAATTTAAAAAATAAAACAGGGAATTTAAAAAGCTAGCCTAGTGCAAAAATATATTAAATATTTCGGTTAATAATTCCAAGGAAAATTTAAATATAAATGCAGAAACGGAACAATTTTTGGGCCAAATATATTTGTTATAAGCCCAGAAAAAAAAGCTAAATTTGATAGGATTTTGAAAAGCTGCAAAGGCAAATTTCAATAATAAAAAACCCAGCAAAAAATAATATATTATTAATTTTAAAAAATTTTAGCAAAAATTTAACCAATGGTTAATTAATATAAGAAAATAATCTTTTATAACCAAAAAAAAATACGAAAAATGTATATTTTATTTAGGTTTTCGGAAATAAACTAATAATTTTGGGGCTAGCCTAAGCTTATCGGCGGTTTGGTGCACAAAAAAATAGCACAAAACGATAAAAAAAAGCCCTTGGATTGGTTAAAAAATAATTAATTAATTATTTATTACAGGGCATTATTTAAAAATATTCCGAACCTAAATTAGCGGTTAGCATAATTATATGTGTTAAATTATAAAAATATAAATTTTAATGCAGGTTATTATAACGAATTTTTTTAGGCCAAATATTTGTATAATAATTATAAATAATATATAATTAAAAAATTAAAACATAATTTTTTCCCATAAAAAAAAGAAAAAGGGCCAGTATAATATTTATAATAAAAATACCAATTTCCGAAATGGTAAATAGCAAAAATAAGCTACAAAAATTTTGCAGCAATTTTTAAATTATTGCTAATATATTTTATAATATGTATGGCAGAAATTTTTATATACCGGATATGCAAAAAACCGGAATATAAAATCCATATAAAAAAAAAGCGCAGGTTTAAACGGATAAATTTATTTGTTTAATAAAAGCAACCGGGGATCGGAAAAGGGCATTTTAAACAAAAAATTAAAAAATCCACCCAAAAAAAGGGCACAGATAAAATAATAGCAATCAGCAAAAACCTTAATAATAATAATTAATAACCAATATAAGTATATTAAAATAATAATATATTAAAAAAGGCAAAAAATAAAAATCATAATTAATTGCAAAGCCTAAAAAAATTATTTTTCCCTAAAAATGGTAAAAAGGTACAATATTTTAACGTATTAAAAAAAAACCATATAATTTTATAATAATAAAATAAAAACCAATTATATTTAACAAAAAAAAACGATATTAAAATTGATCAATTTAAATTTTAACTTTTGGGAAAATTTTGCAAAATAATTTTAAATATTATAAATATAAAAAGGGAAAACCTGATTTTAAGTTTTCCATAGCTTAAAAAGTATAACCCTTTAATAAATTAGGTTACCGAACAAATTTAATAAAGAAAATTGTTATTAACCAGTAAAAAAGCCTAATAATTACGGGCCTTGAATAATAAAAATTGGATACCAGAAAGGGTAGCTGCAATAGCAGCAAAATATAACAATTAACCCTAATAAACCATACTAACCAAAATATTAATAAATACGGATATAAATAAACCTAATAAACAGAAAATTATTAAGGATAAATTTAAAAATGTTCCTGAAAAATACCATAAATATTGGAAATTGTTCCAGAAAAATTTGGAAATAATATTACCGAAATATGGACCGTTTAATTATAAGATTAAGCTTAAACCGGAAGTACAATTTAAATACCAAAAGCTGTATCGATTAAACTTTTGGCAAAAAAAGCTATTATAAAAATAATTAAAGGAAAAAATTAGGAAAAAATTTACCAGATTTTTTAATTTTCCTGTGGGATACGGAATTTTGTTTATTTTCAAAAAAATAGGGAAAAACGGATATATATCGATTATTATCCGCTAAATTAAAAAATAATAAAGGATCGGTATCCTTTATTTTTAATTAATAAGTTTAAAAATAAGCTTGGAAAAAAATTGATAATTTATAGCCCTAAATTTATGCAAAATTTATAGCTTATTAAGGATTAAAAAGGGTAATAAATAAAAAACCGCTTTTCGAATCAAGTTTGAAATTTTCGAATTGTTAGTAATAATTTTCGGATTTACCAATGCACCAGCTATATTTTAATAAATAATTAACCATATATTACAAAAATATTTTGATATTTTTGTCCTTATATACCTGAATAATATTTTAATCTTTTTAAATATATTGGAAAAATATAAATAATATATGCATAAAATATTACAAAAATTGCAAAATATAAAGCTTTTGGTTAACCCGGATAAATATATATAGCATTTTTTAAAAATAATTTTTTTCAAATTTGTTATTGGATAAAAAAAAGTTCGGATAAAACCCAAAAAGGTACAGGCGGTAAAAAATTAATTTATATTTATTATAGTTAAAAAAATACAAGATTTTTTAGGGTTTTTAAATGTTTACCGAAAATTTATCCGAAATTTTAGCAAAAAGGTTATATTATTTATGGATTTTACCAAAAATAACACCCAGTTTTATTAGGGGATATAAAAATAAATAACCTTTAAATTGCTAAAAAAAGCTATTATCCAAATACCGGTACTGGTAATACCAAACCCAGAAAATTTTTTTAAAATTAAGGTTAATATATTGGATTTTGCTATTAAAAAATAGCTGGAATAATAAAATGATTAAAAAAAGTTACACCTTTATACATTTTTTTGCAAAAATTAAATAAACCTAAGCTAAATTACCAAATTTATAATAAAAAGCTCCTTATTATTATTAAAATTTTGGAAAAATAAAGGGTATATTTGTACAAAACTAATTATCAAATTATAATATACACCGATCACAAAAACCTATCACAATTTATTATTAACCAAATACTAAATAAAAAATAAATCCAATAAAACCAATTTTTTTAAAATTATAATTTCCGAATTAAGGTTAAAAAAAGGTTAAAAAATGGCCAAACAAATGCATTAAACTATTAATTAAATTATTAAATAAATATATTATTAAAAATATGCACAGTTTTGGCCAAAAAACCAAACAAATCCCTAATTTTAGCGCAGCGGGCATTGGCCAAAATAACCCAACAAAAAATTTAAACCCCAGAAAAAATCCAGCTGGTTTATAACTAAATAACTAATAAATACCAGGGGGTTATTAAAACCTAAAAAAAGTTTTGGCAGTATTACAGATTTATAAAAATTTATACCAAAATATAAAATATAATTAAAAATTATAAAAATTATGCAAAAAATAAAATTAGCAGGCATAAATCTTATGGATTATTATAACCTTTGCCAGCATTTAGCAAAATATAGCAAAAAATTACAACAAATTTTGTTACAAAATTGCCTAAATTAAAAAAATCTTTTATAAATATTTAATATAATAATATTATGGTAATAATTAACCAATTTATCAAATATATTATATATTTACCGTTTAAAAAAAATGCAAAAGTTATAAATTTAATTTATATTTTTATCCGGAATATAATTGTGAAACACAAAATACCGAACTGTATAATTTTAAACCAAAATAAACTGTTTAATAGCAAATTTTGGAAATAATTTATAGCTAATTTAGGCGTAAAATATGCCTTTTTTACAATTTATTATTTTTAAACAGATAGGCAAACAAAATAAACAAACCAAACCATAAAATAATATTTATATTATTTTGTTAATTATAAATAAAATAACTGGGTATAATTATTTTTTATAATATAATTTGCTTATAATAGTTTAATATATAAAAATATAGGAATTATACCGTTTTGTACAAATTACGGATATATATTTATGGTGTATAAAAAACCCAGGGCAGAATTATATGCCTTAGCAGCAAAAATATAGGTAAAAAAGTTTACCAAATTGCACAAAAACCTCCAAATAAAGCTAAAAAAGTTGCAACAGCGCATATTTATACAGGCTAATAAAAAAAGGATTAAAAAACCAACTTTTAAGGAAAAAAATAACGTTTATTTTTTTCGATGCAATATTAAAATAAAATAACCAAATAATAAGCTAAATTATAAAAAATTGGGACCGTTTAAAATTTTAAAAAGGGTTTTCGATATTAATTACAAATTTTAGTTGCTATTAACCATAAAAAACCATCCGATTTTTTATATCGATTTGTTTAAACCAGCACCACCAGGGTTTAAAAGTAACAAATTAATAAAAATCGATCCAAAATAAAAGTACAAAATCGAAAAAATTTTGGACAAAAAAATTATTAACAGAACCAAATATTATTTGGTTAAATAGGCAGGATACAGAATTAAAAAAAGCATTTGGGAAAAAAAAAAAATTTAAAAGGTGCGCCAAAAGCTTTTAAAAAGTATTAACGGAAGGTTTTTGGTAAAAAATTAATATTAGTGCCAAAATTCGGATTTTGGCTCGAAATGCCAGTATTAGGGTAATTTATCTGATTAAAATAGGGCTAACAAATTAAGATTAGGGGTTGCCCTATAATTGGCCTAATTTGGAGATAACGGAGGAAAATCGGGAACCAGCAAGTTTGGGGGCGCGGTAAGGGCCTATATAGCTGCCTTTTTGGTTTTCTCCTGCTTAATCCGCTCCAGTTTTTTAATGCTGCTGATCCTGTAACGGATTGTGCGGGTTAATTTTTTATACTATTATTTTTTTTATTTACAAAAATACTCGATTTTTACGTTTATCGACCAATGTTTTTTTTTTGCAGCTTTTAGCTTTTTTTTATATAAATGTGCTAAATGCTATAGGTAAAATGGTGTTTGGAAAACGGGCCCAGAACGTTATAATAAAAACGCCCGAAACAAATGCACCGGTTGTAATACGAACGGTTGCGCAAGGATGCATTACAATAAACAAAACCGTCGGCCTTACAATTGGAACAAAAAGGTATAATAATAAAAAATAAAATAATAAAAATAAAAAGGTTATTTTAATGAACGGTTAAAAATGCCGGTTTATACTTTTGTATCCGACCAGTTATTTTGTTAAAAAGGAATAAGAACGGGAGATGTTGAGAAAAAAAAAGTATTTACCACTGACAAAAGGAAGGGGCTGCAGGTTTTGGCCAAAAAAATTTGGCTTAGGAGGGGAGATCTGATGTTACAATTATAATTGGCAGGGGATAAAAGGGCTGGGGTTAACCCCCAGCAGAATGCTTTTACCCCGCAGTTATAAAAGCCAAAGGCCGAATAACCGAGGCCAGGAAGGAGTTATATAATTAGGTATTTATTTAAGCACGGGTGATATATTTGTTATAAATATAACAGATATAGCACGGTGATATGTTTGCTATAAATATAGCAAATATAACACAAATATGGTATGAAGATTTACGGGTATATAAGGGAGGGTTTCCCTTATGTTAGGTAGTTTTGATGGAGGCTTTGGTATCAGTTAACCTAAATTAGCTCCAAAGCACCCTTTTGGGCAAGCAATCGAGACCTTTGTTATTATCCTAGTTCCAGCACAAACAATTTTGTGGAAATGTTACTGCTTAGCACCTCTCCTAGCGTACTCTACCCTAGGAGCAGAGAACCGTTTGTAATATTGTGCACGCAACCTACCCTGTAAGGGCTGTGCACGCCGCCCGCGCTTGCAAGCCCAGCTTACAGGGGCCACTGTCCTGCAAATCACGTACTTTATAAAGGGTTAGCACCATACAAATCACTAACCTTATAAAAATTACAGGCCTACAAATCACCCGCCCCTTAAGTTGCTGTCGATTTGATTAAATCAAATTTGTCAGCCCAACGCGGAGATAGCTTTGGTGGCTATGGGTCGATTTTTTGCCAGCCTCATATAAAATAATTTATTGGGAATAGCCTTAAAGCACCGGAACGCCCGCCCGCGTAAATCCCGCGGTACCGATATTAAAAAGTATATAAAAGAGTAAAAATAGCTGCCCCTCACCTAAATAATAAGCCTGTAACCACAATTTGCTTAGGGACTTACAAAGCACCAAAATAGTATATTACAGGGCCCGATCTAATTGAACGTGCGCCCGCCAGCCTTATAATTAGCGCTTTATTTCCCCTATGCACGCTATTAATTTTAATAATTATTTTAAATTATATAAAATATTAATATAGCAAAAAGCTATTAATATAAATTACCAATTTGCAAAAAGGCAGGTTTAGCTTTTTATTGATTGCTAAAAATATAATTTTAAAAATATAGCCCGTATTAAACCGGCTAACCATTTTATAAATTTTGTTAATAAAAATTTTGCATGTTACTTTTTGCATTTAACAAAGCTCCAATATAATATATTTCTCATAGTTTGGCAATTATTTGTCAATTTTATGCTATTTTTACTTTTAAAAATAATTATAAAGCTAATTTATAAATTAAAAATTTTATTACTAGCAAAAAATTCGTTTATAAATATAAATAATTTTATTTTTAACAAATCGAAATTGTCACGGGACTAGACCAAGGCAGTACCCGTTACACCAAAGCAAAAGGGAACGTTGTCATATGCGGGGCTACGACATGCTTGGTCCTTATATAAGGGATCGTACCGTAACAGAAATGGATATAATTTAAGCCTTTATTTGCATTATTAATTTGCTATTAAATATGCTTATTAAATTTTTTAATATCCGTATTTTGGGATTTTTTTAATTTATTTAACTATGGAATAATTAAAAATAATTTCCAGCTGGTATATTAAACTAATATATACCTTTTATGCACATTAAGTAATATATTATTATTAAATATTATTAGCTTTATAAAGCATAAGCTTAAACCAATTATTTATCCCTTTTGTTATATGCAAATAATTATTTTGCTAATCGCAATTTTGCAACCGTTAAAATGAATTTTATTATTTAAACCTAAAATTAACCTCGGTTTAGCATTAAAACCTGCCTTTAAAAAAGCAACTTTGTTGTTTTTCCATAATTTTTTGCTGTTTAAATTTAATATATTATTAATTTATATACTAATAATTCCAAAATTTTTACCAATCTTTAAAATAAGCAAATATAAATTATAATTGGAAATAACATAATGCAATTGCGCTTTTTATAATATTTTTGGTATATTATAAACCAATGCAATCCGGTTTCGCCCAGTTTATAAAATGGTTTACTTAATTAAAATATAGTTCGAAAAGGGTATTATTGTTATAATTCTTTAAAAAGGCACAAATAAATAATCCTTTACAGTTTAATTTTGGCCTGGGTATATATTTGGCTAATATTTTGTATTATTAGCTAATTTTTTATAATTATAAATATTAATATAAGCATAAAAATTAAGCATTAATTATATTATATAATTATCGGGGATTAAATAAA
>PYSS01000027.1:0-111498 GCA_003049465.1 Magnaporthiopsis rhizophila
GCAAATTTGCCTCGGGGTAATTTTTTAATTTAAAAACCCTTAAAAATTTAAAAATTAATAATTTAATTTATTCCGAAAATCATATAATATTTTTTTTTAAATTTGTGAAATTTTTTCAACTAGTTCTAACCTAACTGCTGGGCAGCGCGGGCCAAAAAAAAAAGGAATTTATTTGTTTAATAAATATGCTATCGAGCAAAAAAAGGGCATTCCTCTGTTTTTAAATTTTTCACCGATCTTTTTTTAAATTTTAAAAATCCGACGGGTAAATATTTACCGCTAAATTCTTTGCCTAACCATTTATATTATTTTTCGATAATATTAATCAGTATCAGCAAAAAAGGGTTTCTCCTGTTCAGTTGGCTAGGAGATTTCCAAAAAGGGTGAATAATAATCTTTATAATCTGGGAAAATCCTATTATTATACACAAAGAGAAAGAAATTTATCTGCTTAAAAAAGGGCAAAGGATTGCCCTTTTATTTGCGCGGAGGCCATCGCCCAAAGGGCGATCTGCCGCTCTAGCCGCACAGGCCGGTTGGCCCGTGCGGGATCCAAAAGGGCCCAAAGGGTCCCTCCATTCCGTCCTCCTTTTCCGGATCGCACGCGCACAAAATGCCTATTCCGACAAATGATAATAATAATAATAAGATGATATTTCCAGTTTTACTATTAAAATTGTCTGGTTTAGTTTGGTTTGGTTAATGGTCTAAATTCTTCCTGCCGTTCAATTCTTGACATTATTGGGCGTGCTTTTAGCCTCATGTTAGCCTCAGTTCGTTGCTGTCTGGAGCCGCTAAGATCGTACTCGTACTCTCCCCGCCGACAGTTGTTGGGAGGAAAAAAAAAAAAAAAAAAAAAACAGGACTGCTAGTCAAGCGACCGTTGGTACAATAAATCGTCGTCCAGCGCCCAAAATCGCTGCCGGTGACTCCTGCCGAGCTTCCGACTTGGATGGTTCGTCCCTCGATAATTACTGACGGAGAGCGCATAATGTTCGTTCCTTGGCGCGTACTCATGCATCACAACCGGCTGGATCGTCCTCGCGTAAAACTTCATTACGAGAGCCCACCTAGGTGAGTTGATCTCCCCCTCGATAGTCGGCGGGGAAAGAGACCCGCGCAACCTATGCGGTGGGGTTTTTGACGTTTCGGGTTGATGCGTGAGCGAGTCGCACGCTGTCGTGTGAGCACGCTATTTGCACAGGGCTGTCCAAGGTGGGAGAGGAGAGAAAAGGAAGAGGTCAATGAAGATGAGGAAGAAAAAGAAAAGAAAAAAGTGGCAAAAGAAAAAGTTGAATCTGGGTATACCAGAGGTGGGTTCCAAAGATTATAGGAGGCAGGACGCGTACCGGATACTACAATTTCCAACTCCGCCCCCATGATTGCGCCTGCCTCCTGCCCGAAGCCGCGTGGTGGAAGACTATAAGGGTACGTACCGTACCCATTGACGTGGGCAGAGCCTCAGTCACATGGGACGACAGCAGGTCCCGAAGGGAAGGCGCCGCCCCAGCCGTGCGTGCTGCCTTACCCTCTGGCTCCATTCTCCTGACCGCCGGAGCAAAAAAAGGCTGACTTGACCCCCACAGCTTACGTACACGTAGGTCTTGACTTGTACCTGGCGGAGATCTCCCCGTGTTCGAGAAGGCGGCAAGGCCAAGAATAGAATTAAGCATCGTTCTGCATGAACCATCCCGTATTCCCAGGGTGTCACCCGTCCCTGCCAAGCTCTCCTCTGCCTTCTTGATCGACCCGGACCAAACCACCGCCCCGTGGGTCACTTCATCTCGCAATCTGCTGGATGTAGGTACCCGGCCCCCAAAGATAGCTAAGCGGCATGAATCGAAGAAACGCCGCCGGCCAAGCAGGAAGGGATGCTTGACTGGAACACGCCTGCCAAAAAGTCGATTCGCTTGCCGATCACGGCCCGTCGAAAAGCCTTCGCCGGGCCAGGCAATAAATACGACTGGTCCCCATATCTGCTGGGATTTTTTTTTTCTTTTCCCTTCTCCTTTTCCTCCTCACCCGGTCGCGCAGCAATCATTCATTCTTTTGACTGCTCTACTTTAGCAGTCTCCGTTCTTTTTATTATTTTTCTTTCTGTCTTTTTGTGTTTCTTTCTGTTTTTTTTTTGTCGGACTTTCTTTTCGTGATTTATTCCCGGGTTTCCCTCGATTGTCTTTTTAAAAAAACACATTGCCGCCAAAATGCAACTCAAGGCCGTCGCCGTCCTGGCCCTGCCAATCGCCAGCGTCCTGGCCGCTCCTGTCCCCGTCGACGGCGAGATCAACGCGCCCGCAGTCGCGGAGTCGCCCGGGATCAGTGCTCTCGCGATGAAATTGCCCAAGCTCGGCGGATTCTCGCTCAAAAAGCCGCTCAGGGTCAGCGGGCTTACGCCCAAGACGGCGCCCAAGATCAGCGGACTTGCGACCAAGCCAGTCACCAAGTCGGTCACCAAGCCCATCACCAAACCGATCACCAAACCGATCACCAAACCGATCACCAAACCGATCACCAAACCGATCACCAAACCGATCACCAAACCGATCACCAAACCGATCACAAAGCCAATCGCCACACCAGCCCAGCCGGCGGCCGCGCCCGCGCCCAAATCTGCCCCGGTGGTGGGCACGCCGAAGTCCGCTCCCGTGGCGGATACGCCGAAGCCTGTTCCCGTAGCGGGTACACCGAAATCCATTCCAGCGGCGGATAAGCCGAAAACAGTTCCCGTAGGCGATACGCCGAAATCTGCTCCCGTGGCGGATATGCCAAAATCCGCTCCAGTAGCGGATACGCCCAAAGCTGTTCCAGTGGCTGATAAGCCGGCATCCGCTCCATCTTCGCCGGCGGACCGCGATCAGCCCGTGTCGGCGGACCGCAACCAGCCCGTATCGGCGGACCGTAACCAGCCCGTGTCGCTAGACCGCAGCCAGTCCCTGTCGGCGGGCCGCTACCAGAGGACGCGTGACTTCGAGCTAGCGCCCAACTACGACTCCTCGCCCGCGGACACCTTCGAGCCCAACCAGTACCCTCCCGGCCGAGGCGGCCGCATCACGCAGATGCTCGGCAATGGCCTCCAGGGGGCCGTCCAGCACGCACTCACCGACTCGGTTGCCGCGCAGGTGGGCGAGGCCCTGTCGTCGGTCTTCAACAAGATCAAGGATCGCACGAGCTGGAAACAAGCGCGAGAGATCTTCACCAAGAACACCAGCCAGACCCTGTGGGACAGCAACCCCGACCCGACCAAGATCGCTGCCGCCATCTGCTGCAGCACCGAGTACACCGTCCAACACCGGACCGGCGTCGTCGGCAGGAACAGCATGGAGCTCGCCTCCAAGAGGGAGGCCATCAAGGCCGTCTACGACTGCTTCTACTTGACCACCCCGAACACCTTCACCCCCACCGGCGACACCAGCTACAAAAGCCTGGCCTTCCAGACCGACGACCGCTGCACCTGGAAGGACAACGTCCTCACCTGCGTTGAAGGTCCTGTCCCTGAGAGGGTTGCTGTCCCCGCCAAGGCTGGCGGCCCCGTCGGCGCTGCTGGGCCCGTCGGGGCTTCTAGCCCTGTCGATGCTGCTAGCCCGGCCGACGCTGCTGGCTACGCCGGAGGTCCTAGCCTGTGAGTGGAGCTAGTAGGGTCATAGGGAGAAAGGGCAGCAAGGAGCGCATACCTGGCATTTACATTGCGGAGTGGATACCTAACATCATTGACGGCGCAATATCCGACTGTTTTTTTTTTTTTTTTTTTTTTTTTCGCCCCTGCATTTTCTCTCCAGCTTGCTCATGGCCCATACCTCCTCCATTTTGAAAGGGTTCCACGATTGCCCTGCCCTTGGGCCGAGGACCTTGCCTCTCTGTACATATGTCTACTTTCATGCGCATATTTCTTTTTCTTTTGGGGCGTTCTTCGGACATATATTGCAAATCTATCTTGCTTCTCCAAAATGACAGGTCCGGCCAGGGGAGCCATGAACCGGGGGCGTCCACCACCAGGGGTCGCCCGGCTCCTGCACAGCCACCCCTTGACGGAGCGGCCGAGGCCGCTACACGCCAGGAAGTCATGAACCTAGGAGTGGGCTATAAGGGGTGGGAAAGTAATTGCATTTACCCGAGACCCCTTTCCTTTTCCGCTGTTTTCGGATGGAAACTTTTGGCAAAAAAAAAAAAAAAAAAAAAAAAAAAATCGCGAAAGAGTGAAGTTGGCCACAATCCCGCATTGTTTCCCAGGCCGCCAAGAAAAGCCACAGTGAGCGGCGGAGGCGGAGTAAAGGAGGCTCCATCGTGCACACTGCCATATCACATCTCCTAATTGATAGCTATTATACCACATCCCAGCTCTCCCCTTGTTATGCCCTCCCAGCAGTCCTGCGGTCGATTGGCGGAACCCTTCCTGCGTCATACAAGACACAATGGCAATCCTGGAAGGGCTGGACGAGGCGACGGCGGGCCTGACAATGGGCCGTTTGGGTCCCTGGGCATCCTCAAGCTCCAGAACATGAGCACTCGCTCGCCTCTGCCTCGCCGAAACCCGCGGCGGGCGCTCACGGTCGTCCAGGCCGTTGTGTATGCGACTCTGACCCAGGACAGCTTTCCGAGGGACGCTGTGCACGCCCAAGTCCGTCCTTGGGAAAGGGCGCTGCGGCCAGTAGAGCACCAGGATTTAGGCCAGGGTCTCTTTGAACACCGTTGGGTAATGTCCCCCTTGGAACCAGGCTGGCAGGACCGGACGTCGAAATAATTACAGCTTCCACGCCCATTCCTAAAACGGCATTTGGACACTGGGAAGCAGTGAACCCGACGTATGGTGCCTGGCCTCATGCCCCGCCGCACCCCAGAGCCGGCACATTCGAGGCCCTCATCATCACCTCCTCCCTCTGGCCGTAGAGGCCAGCGTAGACAAAGCACGACGCAGATTGTCGCCCGGCGGTTGAAGACCCACGAGTCCAGATGCCGGGCCAGCACGGCCACCCCCGCGTGTGATCCATTTGGTAGGCCGCCGCCAGGAGATCGCCCCGACATCTTGTACTCCTCTCCAGGACCACACATGCTATTTTCTGGCAGATCTTTTCTAGTTGGGACTGGATTCTGCCTCATTTCTTTTTTTTTTTTTTTTTTTTTTGCACACCTTTGCACTCAATGGTAATTATGTAATGTCATTCCAGTCCCAGAGAGGCCGCCGAGGCCAACGCTCAACGCATTCTCAGGGGCACGCAAACCAAAGGGCCACCAGAGATGCCATAATGGCCGAGACTACCGACTTTCAATGGCTTCGTTATGAGGATGATGACTCTTTGAAGCTTGTCCCGTTCTTTTCACTCATTTCCTTTGTTTGATGAGCATGGCGAGGTGACGTTCCGGCGCAAACAGTTTGACTGCAGGAATAGTTTGCTCAAGCACCACGTAGTCTATCTATGTTCGTTGCTCTCCCTCGTGGTAGATGTCTCCCGGGCCCCAAACCTAACTGCATGGCCCTCACTTTACGGATGTCCGATGCAGCGCTGAGCACATTCCCCTTTGGTGAGAAAGATATCTCGAGAATGGGCCTCAGTCAATAGTAGAGTATAAAAAGACTTTGCTCTGAAGCTATTATCATGCTTCCAGCGAAACTCCTTTTGTCCACATTTATGGTTTTTTTTTTTTGGTCACCCATCTTCCTTCCCACATTTATTCCGCTCCAACTCCACCTATGTCGCTCACATCATTCTCTTTTTTTTCCTGTGGAAATGTGGAGCCGGCCCAGTCTCTCGTTCCAACTCTCTTCACAGAGCTTGATCTTTGCCCAGCTGAAAAAAATTTCTTGCCTTTCCCACCACAACACAACCGGACATCTCACCGGCCTCGAAGCCCCCGGCGGTGATTCGCGGATTGTATTTTCGACACGCGCGGGGTTGAATCCTTTGCAGACGATCAAGAAACTGGAGCGCACAGCATCTGCAGAAGCTGAAGCGCACGGCATCTCCAGAAGCTGAAGCGCAAGGCAAGTCTTTCCCCAAAGAGCCCCGAAAACTTCCGGATACAATCCTGTTTCCCAGCGCCGGCGAGTTTCGCTGTCCCATGCAGCCAGACGCGACTGGGCCCTCAATTACCACCACATCACCGGCCCGCTTGCCTAATCAATGCCCAACTGGCGAGATAGATATCTGGCCAACTAATTAGCATGGAGGGTGCTAACTACCCAGCGTATAGACGCCCTGGCACTTTAATCGTCAGATTCAAAATCATCTCGTCCATCGTCATTACAAGATACTTCATTCCATCGCGGCAGAGTCGTAGTAGATGCCGACGGCTTCGATACGCCTGCCAAGGTCCCGACGACGCTGCCTCACGTCGATATCGACTACTTGTGAAGATCCCACTGCGCCACACAAGCTAAAAGCGAAGCCCCGCTTATCAACCAGTGGCTGACAATTGGGTCAAATATCCTTCGCGACACGACTCTCTGCGCTGGGCCCTGTGGCGGGCCCTTGTCCCGCACCGGAAGGCTATGGATACCCCCGAGGCGACCGTCGCCGCCCTGGCCGCGGTCGATGTAGCAATACCATCAATTCTGGCCTCAGCGGGCCTCCCTGAGCAGGCGAGGAATGCCATTGTCGCAGCCCTGGAGGAGCCTGTCTATGACTGTATTATGGGCGTCTTGCAGCCCTACACAAGGTAACTATCTCTTTTGTTTCTCTTCCCCCTTCCTTTTTCATTTTCTATACTCTTTCCTTCATCTGAATTCAGCTTTTCGTATCCTGAACATGGCTGGTCCTTGCTGACTCCGATGCCTTCTATTTAGGCTCCTGGCGGGGTCATCGTACCCATTGCACTGTTTATCTTGGGGCGGGCGTGGTCGATTTCCCGGGCGGCGAGATCATGAATCCGATCGAAACAACGATCACGATACATTCTTTTGGCACCAATTGTTCTGCCTTCGAGAAGCCCGTCTCCCGCGTTATTGTGGGAGACTTGCAGCCCTACCCAAGGTAATTATTCTTTTTTTTTTTTTTTTTTTTTTTTTTTTTTTTTTTTTTCCCTTTTTTTTTTTTTTTTTTTTTTTTTTTTTTTTCNCCCTTTCCTTTTTCTTTTTCTATACATTTCTTTCATCTGAATCAGCCTTCCGAATTCTGACCATGGCTGGTCCTTCTTAACTCCGATGCCTTCCATATAGGGCCCTGGGTCTCCAGATGTCACGGAGGTTCCCGGCGGCCGGCCGGACCAATCGCCAGAAGTAGGGCGGCCAATCGGCCTTCCAGCATCGCGGGGTAACGGCCAGGAGCAGTTGTTAAAATTAGTATGGAAAAAACAAAGACAGCGTTTGCTCTGGGACAGGCCCTAATCCACAAAGCATAAAATTTACAGCTCCGGAGCCTTATTCCCATATTTATCCGCACACATCCCTTCAACCCCGAAACTCTCTACTGCGCGACATTTCCCCCGCCACATGCAGCTCTAGGAGCACGCCGGATAGGTCCTCTCTCGGCCAGGACGCCTTAGACAATTGCGTTTATAAATTCCTGGGCGAAGCTGCCGCAATTGAAGGTAGAAACGCTATAAACCTTGCCCGCTGCCAATCTCTGAGCTATATCAAGGTAAGAATTTTAAGTTAGTCGGCTGTCTTGTCTCACGAAACGGGGGGAAGTGACAATTGGAAAGTATACTTACCTTTGGACTTGAGAGAAGGCGAATCGCCCCCCTTGACGCGGCCATCCCTAACCGTTCCCTTGAACTTCCAGTCCACCGGGCCGCCGTGGACGGCCTCCGCCGGCTCAGCGTAGACTTCTATCTTGGCGCCGTCACCGTTGTTATGATTCTTCACCCAGTCCTTCTCCGAAAACTCAATGCCGTAGGCGGTCCACCCGGTGCTGGGGTTGCCAACAAGGACGTCGGTGTGCTGCCCGCCCTGGGTGGCGGTAAGGCGTCTGAGCTCATCGTGGTCGAGGTGATGGGCTTCCGTGGGCTTTTTGAGGTTCATCGGTTTCTGGTCGACGCGTAGCCACACCTGAATCCTGCTCTTGTCGATGTAGCCGGGCGCGGCTGGGGGGGTCTTTCCGCTGGTGGAGCCGGACGAGGACGCTCTCGGCTTGATGGCACGCTTGATAGGCTCAGAGACGTGGATGGCCGTGTCCCGGACCGCGAGAACATCAACCTCCGATCCCGGGTTAAGCGGGAGCGCGACGATGCTGCTAGCCAGACTGGCGAGGATGATGGTGAAGGTGGAGAGCTGCATGTTGGCTGAATGTAATGGTGTTTGTTGTGGCGAAAGGAAAGGTTCAAAAGGAAAGTCACAAAGTGAGAGTCACAAAAGGAAAGTCACAAAAAGAAAGTCACAAAAGGAAAGTGACAAAAGGAAAGGTTGGTTGGTGAGATGACTGAAAGTGTTTGTGTTGTGTGTGGTAGAAAAAAAATTCCAACCGTAGCTGTGACGAGGTTGAAGCTGGTCTTATAGGAAATTTGTACTTGACCATCTGGAGACAGGGTTCGACTTTGGGACATTACTGTGGTAGTAACGACAAAACACGTGCTGCAAAAATAGCATGTCGCGGTGCCTATCAAAGAGAGTTCGCAATAGTGTGGATCCCCGACAACTGCGAAAGTTCTATTATCACGGGCGAGGCGGAATGCGCCTAACCCCTTATGCTCTCCCCTCCCAATCCCCCCTGCTTTACTTAGCTCGGTAGATACCTAGGTAGGGAGGTAAGGTATCAAAGTAGGTAGGCACCTAAAATCATACGCTGCGGCGGTGGCAGTAGCCTCGTTCGACAATATGCGAGACATCGAAACTTTCTTCAGCTTCCCTCTGGCTACATAACCGCTTTGGATCCAATGTGGCGGTGGGACGAGGCAAATCAATATCCGACGACTAAGAGAGTAGGATTCCCTACCAGCCGGGGATTCCGGGCACACAGCCAGGATTCAACGCATAGGCCATGAAGCGCCCTCTGGCAGGGCTATGCTTGTGACACATGGTACCGTGCAGGCGGTACGCGGTCGGAAGAATAGAAGCTTCGATGAGCCTCGTCTCCGTCGGCCACTTGCCCAGCCCGAGCGGGCCGATCTGGGCGAGAGTGGGGCCACCTGGCGTGGGGCGTCGGCCCAGGGCCTAGCACCCCTTTTTCAATTAGCACGACCTGAACGTACGCAGCACACCGTCCATGCCACTCCATCGAGCAGACAAATGCCACTCTAGTGAGCCGATGGCAAGGCACTGCACTCCCCGCTGCGGCTATTTATGAACGATTACATGTATCCTTTGCCTGCCCTTCCATTGTTTGCCCTGCCAAACCTACCGCTCCTCTGACTTGAAGCTTCTGCGCAATCCAATCTTTCGACGTCCAAAACTTTAGTAAACTGCCACTGCACAACCTTACAGCCGGTTCCAAAAATGAGTGTGCAAAAGAACAGCGTTGTCAGCGACAACCGCTGGGTCGACTACCCTCTCGACGACCGCCGTCGCGACAGGGTCGACGAGGTCAAGCGATACCTAGACAAAGGACTCCTCACCCAAGGTAGGCGGGCTCCCTCTAACCTAGATCTCCACTCGATGGATGGCGTGCGCTTACTCGGCTCTTTGATATAGACAAGGTGCTGGAACGTCTGACCGAGTCGGTACTGGCCGAGGTAGACCCGTCAACCCTCGCTTGCCATTTCGAGAAACTTGCCGATCCGTCGACTGGATGTCAGTGTATGTTTTGTGCTCCTATTTTTTTTTATCCTGCTGTTTTCTAACCCCACTCCTAGACATTACCTTGGAGAGTTTTACCGACAAGTTCCGTTCGTTGCTCCAGGGCAGCGTCGAAGTCCCCTCCTCCGCCGTCAAAGTCCTATTTGGTGTCTTGCGCTGGTACTCAGCCTTCCCGTTCCCTCGTCCGGCCGAGGAGGTCGTGGACGAGGCCGGGTTTGTGCGCGCTGTCGCCATGCTCTCTCGACTCCGGCCGCAGGATCGGTCCGGCGACATCACCTACGATCAGGTGACGGGCAGTCTGGGCCCGCACAGCGGATGGATAGTTGTAGCGCGGCATGTCCGCGCCGGCGAGGACTGGAGGCGGCGCATCTTCCGCGCGCTCACCACCCCCACCCCTTGCCTCGGCGCCACCGGCGGGGCCGCCGACGGCAGCACCCAGATGTGCACGGTCGCCGTGCCCAGGTTCATCGTCTTGGAGCAGGTGGCGGGGCCTCCCGAGGGCCAAGTGGAACCATCCTCAGACGCGGATGACGACTGGCGGGACATCCTCTTCATGCACGACGAAGATGAACGCACCGTGGACCTCCGCGACGTGCTCGCCGAAACGTCTCCGATCAAGCATAGGATCAGCGGAAGGCCGATGCGGGAGAGCTACGACGACGTCGTCGCCGGCGGCGTCCTGCCAATCCAGACACCGCCGCTGGCCGAGCTGGCGGTTCCGCGACGGTCGCTGTGTGACTTTCTCACGCTCCTGGTCGAGTGTGGCGGCGGCAGAACAGACGGCGACGGCCTGGCTTCCAGCTTGAGGGGCTGGGCGCAAGAGCTTGGGCAACAGGGCGACGATGGTGGTCTCGACTGGGGGACTTGCAACGCCTCGTTGGAGAAGCACGAGGTAAGTTGTTCCCTCTTTATGCCCCGCATGTGTTCGTCCACCCTCAGGGACACAACTACTAACTCGTCGATCCAGCGAGAGTTTCAAGAGGCGCTGGCTCAAGTCATGTCCCTTTTCACAAGAGATGACAACATTTAGGGATCCAATCTGTTATTGTTGTTGTGGTCGCGGTTTGGGGCGGAGGGTACAGGAAGGGTGCAAACTGTCGATCCCTGGGATGTATAGCTAGCGAGCATCTTCCTCACGAACCGATAATATGCAAGCCGAATTGGATTTGGAAATGCCTAGATCCATTGGCCGTCTGACCGATGAAATGAACTTTGGAAGCACCAGCCGTCGCCGAAACACGACGTGCGCCACATCAGCGAGCGAGGCTAGCACCCGCAGCAAAATATACCGAAATGGAAAATGACCAGAAAAGGAAAATGCCGCCAAACCGGCGGGGGAATTTGCGTGGAATTTAGGTTACATAGCTGGAGCATCTAATTATTCCTGCCTTTCTCCTCGACATATCGTAACAAAATTCGTTGTTCATTATTGCAAGTAGAGTCACATCCGGTAGACCGAATTGCCTGATCTCCGCCTCCGAGGAACTCGGAGGAGAGGATATACCGAGCACTCGTCGGCTTCGGCCGGCACGTCTGCACGCCGCGGCCGAATGAGGCTAAGCGAGGGTTTTTTTTTTTCTACGCGCACCGGGGTTTTTGATACCGTACCCTGCCCGTCGGCCTCCCCGCGTTGGCGCGTTCCTTTGCGACATTCATTTACGAACAGCCCTGCCAGTGAGATCGGTACCAGTTAATTATCAGACCATTTAGCATGGCTTACCGTACCAACTACCACTGTACTTCGCGGTCGCCATTGGCAGTCATATTTGAAACGAACACTAGGTAATTAATCAGTCCGTAATGGTACGTAATTATAACACAAGCCCGAAACGGGAAGGTGCCGAACTTGGACTGTAGACGGAGGAGGATTGCGAAAAGCTTGTGTACAAAACAAAGCCGGGGAGATAGGTATTAATCCTGCCAGATCACGGCGGCGGTTATGGGCTTGCTGGTGGAGATGATGGGGCGACTGTGCATGTTCGACGGACCTTTCTACTTTTTTATTTTTTTTTATTTTTTTTTATCGCATGGTCATCTTCCTTTTTTCTTTTCTTTTTTCGTCGCAAAACCACTGTCCGACCGTGGCAACTACGAGGTACCTACCACCGACATAGTGGCGGTCGACGAGGTCTGGGCCGCCTGTTAGGAGACATAATTTGTCTGCAACATCATGCCAGTCGCGGATGAAGCAGCCACGGTGGCCAATGGGCAGGCCGAGCTTATATCAGGTCACATACAAGGCCTAGAATAGGTGGATGAAAAAGGAAGTCGACGGGCGAAACAAATTGGCCCGCGCCCGAGACGAGCCAGCCGACAACGCACAAGCAATGGGCAGGTCGTTGTCAAGGCAAACACGGAGGGGACGCGGGTTCAGGTTTGTGGTTCGTATTATCGTCCTATGGACGCCAGCTCCGGTCACGGTCGAGAAGGTGGAGGAAGGGAAAAAAAAAAAAGAAACTTTCATGGCAGTGAGGCAGTCGAGACGACATGGCGCTCTGGCTTGATCCAGACCCTACTCCCCTCTAGGATGGCCGAGCACAGCGCCCTGCGACGTGGAGCGGTTCTTGTCCTTGTCCGGGTTCCTCTTGCTGTGCACGTCCGGGGCGCTGCTCATGATGCGCGTGTTCTTGGGGTCGGCGGACTGCGTCGTCTCGTCTCGTCCGCGCGCCGACCGTCCGCCGGTGCCCGCCATCTGCTGCAGCGTCTGGTCCTTGCCGCGGGTGCCGTTCGGCTCGGTGATGCTCTTGGGCTGCTGCCGGGAGCCCGCCGTCTGCCACCACAGGCCGCCGCCGAAGACGGTGAGGGCGCCGATGGCGAGGGGGATGCGCGATCGTGCTGCTGGGTTCATGGCTGCTTTTGCTCGTTTATGGTGTGGTGCAACCGGGGACGGCTGATGCCTGGTGTTGTCGGTTGGGGAGAGATGACGGATGCGATCCTGGAAAGATTGTGCTTACGAGACGGGACTTCAGGTCGATTTTCGTTGGTGATGCGTGCCTAGTTGGGGTCGCTGCTTGTCCGGTCTTGGTTTTTTGGAGTTGGGTGTTGCGTAAAGGGACTGGAGGAATGGAGCAGATCCAAGGGTGCTGGGTAATATATCAAATGGATCGATCTTTGCCGGTTGGAGAATGGTGATCTCATTCTTGCGGGTAGCGCTGGCGGGATCATAATGACATCATGCAGAGGTCTCCACCGCCCGACGTTTTGCCGTTGCAGACAAAGACGACTGTTGAAATTGGACGATGGGACTGCCATTCGAACAATCGATATCCTTTTGTGTTGTTTGGAGGTGTCCAAATTCGACTGACAGGAAGCCCCACGCCTCTACCCGCCGCATATTTTTTCAGTCCCATCCGCTGGAGTGCTGGCTGGTTCGACGACAACACAACACCACAAGCCATGTATATTCTTTTGATCACCGTCCTTTTTAATATCCTCGCACAAGCGATTGGGCCCCAAGTTGTGCTTGCATCCGCACCCAAGCGCGACCGGGACGACATCCAAGCCACGAGTGAATATTGGATGCGGCGCGCCGTCGCCGTCCTCGAGGAAGAGACAGGGTCGCCCTGCCCGTTCGCCGCCTTCGGAGCCGTCATCGTCAACCACACCGACACCAGTTCCACAGCCGTCGAGGAAGGCAACCCTTTCCCTCGCGGCACGCTGGTGTGCGCCGCCGCCAACGCCGTCGCCACGACGGGCGACCCGACGCTGCACGGGGAGGTGGCGGCCCTGCGCGCCTGCGTGCGCGACCTGCAGCGTCCGCCGCGCAACCTGTCGCCCGACGCGGCGCGGCTCGCCCTCCGCGACCTGTCGCTGCACACCACGGCGGAGCCGTGCCCGATGTGCGCGTCGGCCGCCCGCTGGGCCGGACTGCGCGAGGTCGTCTTTGGCACAAGTGTGCCGAGGCTGGTCGCACTGGGCTGGTCGCAGATCGGCGTCAGGTCCGCCGAGGTGTTTGCGAGGAGCCAGGGTATAGACGGCCATCCGACGACGCTCGTGTCGGACGTCTTGGACGAGGAGACTGATACTTACTTTGCGTGGCAGTTTGGAGACGGCACCGCCCGGCAACCAAACCCTTGCCCGCGCGGATGCCTTGCCGTCCGTCGCGACGACAAGAGCTGGGATTGTCAGCCTGCTTGACTCTTTTTTTCTTTTCGTTGAAACCAGGACCTTGGCTATGATGACACCAGGAACAGATTTGATATAGCGCGAAGGCTGCTCGGGCGGGGGCAGGCCGACATCTCCATGATGGTGTGTTTCTCCCCGCTTCGGGGAGTTGCACCCATCATGGAGTTTCGGTTGTGCCAGGCGAGTATGCTCTAGCGCAATGAGAACAACCTAAAAAACTACACAAAAGTCTGAGCCTGAGAGCGGAGGATGAACGGGTTTGCAGTAGTCTGTCACGCTGCCATGGAGGGACGCAACTTTTACCTTAACAGCGAAATACCAACATAGCATGTTTACGACGTTTTCCTATCATTACCTGTATGTTCTATCAAAAGCAGATGCCCTTTCCAGCTACTACCATCTTGTCCTGTGCGCAGTTTCTATCAACCCAGGGCCTTCAGGGCGCTTGCCACCACCTCCTCGAGCGTGTTATTTTTGAGGCCCAGCTTCTCGTTGAAGATCTCACCCTCCAGTTCCAAGTGCCCGCCGTACCGACCCGTCACCAAGCCCGTCTCGACCAGGGCAACCGTCGCCGCGACGTTGCCGGCCTCCGCCAGCTTCTGCTGCTCCTCGATAAACTTGGCGGTGTCCAGCTTCTCGATCTTCCAGGGCTCCCCGCCCGTCTGGCGCTCGAGCTCGGCGACCAGCTGGCGCTGTGAGATGGCAAAGTCGCTGAGCAGCACGTTCTGGTTGCGCGTCTCGTCCGGGAACTTGGACAGCGCGCGCACCACGGCCAGCGCCGTGTTCTCCTCGGTGGTGCAGCTGAACAAGCCCTCGCCGTCGTCCCAGAGCACGGCGCGGCGCTCCTTGAGGTGCAGGCCCAGGAAGTCGTGCGCCAGGCTCCAGCGGAGCCACATGCAGCAGCTGATGGACGTCCATTCGATGCGGCCGGCGGCGGCGAGATCGCGCAGGTGCTCCTGGATCTTGCCCTTGTCGCGGAAGACGGTGCACAGGGCCTGGGCATCCTTGCGCATGTTGTTGAGCCCGTACTCGGACGGCAGGTAGCGGCGCACGCCGGCGGCCATGGCGGCGTCGATGAAGCGGAACTGGTCGCTGACGCTGAGCGTGGTCATGCAGTTGATGATGGCCTCTTGGCCCTTGAAGGCCACCTCGAGCTCCGCGACAGGATAGTCGTCAGCCACCTTGATGGCCCGGATGCCGTCGGGGACGGTGGTGGTGGAGGAGGCGCGCTGGAGGACCGTCACGGTGAAGCTGGGCTCTTTGAGCAGGGCGTCCAAGATGATGCTGCCTATGGATCCGCCGGCACCGACGAGGAGGATGTTCTTGAAGGCGCTCATGATGACTAGAGTAGAGGTTCTGGAGGAGTATGCTTGAGGCTAGGTTTCTTGATGGCCGGGTATTCGACAATGCGACTGTTCGAGGCAGGGCTGTGGTCTAATAAATACATCAACCGGTACATACTTTGTCCGCTGGCGCAACCTTCCATGAAACCCCCTCCTACAGCCGTTGATGTTGTGATGGTATATCCCGATGACAAAGAAATACTTGATCACATAATCGAAGTCCAGGAACTCGCGCAGACATCGGGAAAAGGATAAATAGCACTCGCCCCTTCGTCTGCGAGCTGCAGCCGAGGTATTTCAAAGCTCGGCCCGTCGGGGTGGGTGTAGGTGTCTGCTCGGTTCTTGTTCACTAATCGTGCGTGGATTTTGGTGTTCACTAATTGCTGCATCGCTGGGTCCAGGTCACTTGCTGCCGATTGGCTGGAGAGCAACGGCCAGAGAAGACTCGCACAGACAACGGCGCATTTGCAAGATTGTTTTTAGCCGCCCAGCAAAGCCAGCAAACACCCATTGCCCCTGAAGAAACTTAATCGATCGGCATTGGGCGGTATGTAGTGCCGGATACTCGGATGACGTTTGGCACTGGCGTGGAGAGGGACCAAGTCGTAGCTGGTTGCTGACGTGGGTCTCGAAGCACACGCACTCGCGATGTGCTGAGACAAGGGTTGGATATCCCGTGGGGAGGAACAATGCAATAGGAACGGAAGGAAGGCCAGCGTGGTCTAGAACAGGTTTGCTGGTGCACGGCTGGGAAGCGTCCAGCATGGGCTGATGCTTGCCGGGTTCCCGTGCCAGCGCCGCCGCTGATTGGCGTGGTGCGGCAGCCAAGCCTTGCAGGCGGGGCAACCAGACCCAAGATCCCTGGAGAAACTGCCAAGCCATGTTTCGCAGGATGGAGCTCTTCTGACATCATCGCGCCTGCGCTCCAGGAAGTGCCGCTTATGACCTCAGCCCTGTCACGCACGCCGAGCAAGCCTCTGTAAAATCTCCAAGCCATGTCTCGGCCAACCGTCTTGATATATGCTGAGACAGCTATCCGACGAAGAGGAAGAAGACGACGACCTCCTTGCAAGAACTGACCATCGAGACGAGCTGTGTCGACTTCCGCAGGTTGAAGTCGTAGCCTGCTCTGTGAGCGCCTTGGCGGAGTAGCCAGCGAACACAGACCGCAAGAGAAAAAACTCGAATATCAACTACGGCCGAGCGAGGCACCTTCAACATGCCGCCATCCGCCGACTTCGAGCAGGAGGCAGGCGCCGGCCGCCGTCTCTACACAAAGCCACACTCGGGCAGGCGGCCGATCCCTACCATTCACGGCTACAGGGAACACCGCAAGGAGCTGGAGGGGCAGCTAAACGAGACCGAAAAGGCCCAGCATGGACCCGAGGACGACTCGAAGCCGAAGCGGGCCTTCAACTCAGCCAAGGCCATTTTCAAGGAAGAAGAAGGGCCCAAGTCTGACCACGACCCATTCCCATCAGTCAACCGCCATCTCGACGATAGGGTGACTCGGGAGGGCGACGAGAGTGGCATTCCGAGCGACGACCATGTCGGAGAGGAGAGCAAGCACAGCGCGGAGCAAGGGGATGACCACAAGGGCCATGGTAGGGGCAAAAACAAGAGCAAAGATGAGAAGAACAAGCAGCAGAAATCGGCCACCGAATCTGCGGCATCGGCGATCGATCCCCGAGCAAAGCGCAAGGCGATGAAGAAGACGAAGCGGACCGGTGGCGGCCGCGAAGTCACCGATCCCATCACGCACCTGCCCATCATCATCCACGATCACACCGACAAGGACCTACGGTCCGCCGAGCACAACCTACCAGAGCCAGGGACCGATCATCGGACCGCCAGGGGCCTCCGCGGCGCCACCAAATTCGACGAGGAGCTGGATATAGAACAGAAGGAGCTCCAGAGATCGTACAATGGCATGCTCAAGTTGTTCCCGCCGCCCGACTTCGACGAGCTCAGACACGAACTCGAAAACATATACCAGCAAGCGCTTGTCGCCGGCCTCGCCATCACAGCCACACTGACAGCGACCGTGGTGTCGTTCTTGTGCAGAGGGCCTGTCGAGAGCCTCAAGGGCATCACCGGAACGCTCTACGGCTACATATCCAATGCGGTCTTCGTCTCCATATGCTGCGCCACCGTCGCTGCAAGCATTATGGGGGTCGGAACGTGGGTGCGCAACAGAGTTGCCGCTCTCTTTGATGACGAGACGTGGGACGCCGCGCGCCGCGGCGAGGCCGAGATTGTGGGGTCCGAAGCTGAGCTTCCAGAGTCGACGCAGTGGCTGAACAGTCTCTTCTCCAACATCTGGCCGCTGATAAACCCCGACCTTTTCGTTTCCATGATCGACATGATCGAGGATGTCATGCAGGCCTCGCTCCCGCGCGTCATCAAGATGGTCAACGTCGAGGACATGGGCCAAGGAAGCGAGTCGTTTCGGATCCTCGGCATCCGCTGGCTGCCCACCGGCGCCGCCTCCCAGACGGTCACGCCAGAGGGCAAGCTTGAAAGGCCCGAGAAGACCAAGTCCAAAGATGCGCTCAACATCGGCGATGATAACTGTAACGAATCGCAAATGACATCAAGCCACAGCAATGATGGAAGCGATTCCGAGAACGAAGATATTGCCTCGCAGCTCACGGAGCAGGAACAGCAGGACCAGGCTGCGATGAAGCAGGGGCTAGAGGGAGAAGACGGCGACTTTGTCAATCTGGAACTAGCAGTGGCATACCGCAGCCGCTCCTCGGGCAAGTCCATCAAGAGCAAAGCCAAGAACGCGCACCTCTACATCAAATTCTACCTTCCCGGAGGCATCGCCATGCCAGTCTGGGTCGAGCTCAAGGGGTTTATCGCCACCATAAGGGTCCGCCTCCAACTGACGCCAGACCCACCCTTCATCAGCCTCTGTACCTTGACGTTCCTTGGACAGCCCAGGGTTAGCCTGTCATGCGTGCCGCTGTCCAAGCACAGCCTCAACATCATGGACGTACCCTTGATCTCATCCTTCGTACAGTCCAGTGTCGATGCCGCCGTGGCGGAGTATGTGGCCCCCAAGAGCCTGACCCTAAACCTCAAGGACATGCTGGTCGGAGAAGACTTCAAGAAGGACACCTTCAGCCGCGGTGTGGTCTGGATCTTCATCAAGCAGGCTCGCGGGTTCAAGCAGGGCGACGGTGGGCTGGGGCCTTTCAAGGAGGCGTCAAGCGATTCCTACGTCACAGTCTCATGGGGCAAGTTTGGCAAGCCCGTTTCCTCGACTCGCATAGTCATGAACGAGCAGCAGCCGGACTGGCATGAATACGCCAGCATTCTGGTGACGCCGGAGGAACTCAACGCAGAAGAGAAGCTGCGACTTCAACTGTGGGATTCAGACAGGTGGACCGCCGACGACGACCTCGGGCGGGTAGAGATTGATCTCAAGTATCTCATGTCCTGCGAGGAGACCAAAAACCGCATGCAGGACCGGGAGGATCAATTCAGGGGCCAAGATCCCGACGAGATGCTCCCGGGGACGCTGACATGGTCTGTGGGATGTTTTTCAAAGCCACGCATCAGCGAGGAAAAGTTGGCCAAGCAGACAGTCAACACGGACATCAAGACCAAGGAGCAGCTGAAGGAGCACGTATCGCAGCTGACAGAGCGTAAGCTCAGGGAGTCCGGTGCCGATCCTCACGACGACGTGGTGCACCAGCAGAAGGCGCAGGACTACAAGGAGATAGAGGATAACATGATAATATCAGCGCCCCCTTCCGAGGAGCACGTCTCGGGCATCCTCAGCATCCAAATCCACAACATGACGGGCCTGGAGGTGCAGCGGCTCAATCGACGCGACCGCGAGACCATGAAGGACCACGCCGAGGAGAGCGAGCAGGAGGATGACATGCCCGACAGCTACTGCACCATCATCCTCAACCACAAGAAGATTTACAAGACGCGTACCAAGCCTAAGAACTCGAAGCCCTTCTTCAACGCGGGCACCGAGCGCTTCATCAAGGACTGGCGCACTGCTGAGGTCATGATCGCCGTCCGAGACTCACGCGAGCGCGAGGACGACCCCCTGATCGGCCTTGTATTCTTGCCGCTCGCCAAGGTCTTCTCCAAGCGAAGTCAGATCCACGAGGACTTTCCGCTAGTTGGCGGCATCGGCTACGGCCGCGCTCGCATCAGTCTCGTCTGGCGCAGCGTCGAGATGAAACTTGAGCCCAACCTGATGGGCTGGGACTACGGCACCCTCGAGGTCTGCGGCCCTGTCCGAGAGGCGAGCGAGGGCCGTCTCTCTGCCGACCTGCGCCAGCACCGCATCAAGTTGCGCACCAACATGGGCAAGCTCAAGATGCAGCCGCGGGGCGGGAGGAATAAGGTCAAGGACAAGGGAGACGACGGTAGGGATAGCGACGGGCGGCAGGAGTGGTGCCCGCGGCAGAAGCGGCTGCGCGAGAACGCCTTCCTCCCCGTGCGCAGGCGATACGCATCGGCGCTGGTCATCGAGTTCCGCGAGTCGGCGTTCGGGCCCGACCGCACGCCCGCCTTTGCTGTCATCTGGCTGCACGAGCTGACGGATGAGGAGGAGCGCACGTTCACGCTCAAGGTCTGGAAGGGCGGCAAGAACAACCTGCGCCGCGCCGAGAGCTGCTGCGACTATGACGGCATGCACGACGGCGAGGAGGAGCTGGGCGAGGTCGAGCTGACGCTCAAGTTCTGGAGGGGACTGTCGGGTTACCACAAGAAATACGCGTCGCAGAGCAAGAACGGGGACATGCGCAACGTCATGGAGTGTCTGGACACCATTACGGACGAGGGGCTGAGGGACGACGAGGGAGACGAGGGAGACGAGACGGACGACACGGAATCGGACAGCGAGGACGAAGATAAAGATGGCAGTGGCGGTGATGACAAGGGCTATGGAGGTTTGCCCGTGGATGCAGGGGAGACCAGGACAGACGAGAAAGAGACTATGGACGCGGAGGAGTCCAAGGCAGACAAAGACGCAGCGGCGGCTAAGCGGAAGAGGCTGCAGGTGCACACCAACGACGACTCCTCGAGCGGCTCTGACTCCGATTCTGACTCCGACTCCGACTCCGGCGACGAAGACGCCAATTTCGGTACGGACGGGGAAAACGGCAGCAGCCGAGACAGTCGCGACGCGTCGCCCCTGAAGCGGCTCTCGCGCTTCAAGAAGATCAAGACCATCTTCCGGTCGCCCGTCGAGGGCGGCACGTCGGCCGCGCTCTCGGTGGCCACGGCGGGCCACGACAACGGCGATGGTGGCGCGCGCGCAAGGCTCAAGGACTACAAGGACCACCACAAGCAGCTGCACCGCAAGCACCGCGGCGTCATGCAGTGGCGCGCCGCGCGCCAGGCCGACCACGTCGGCGGCAAGCTGAGCCGGCTCAAGGGCACGGTTGGGGGCATCTTCAAACACAAGGAGAAGGACGTGGGCATCGAAACCGAGGTTTAAACCGTTCTTAATAAGGAATTAAAATTTTTACAGTAATGTTAATAATAAAAAGTCTGGAATTATATACATAACAAATATGAGGCAATTTTTTTGTAAAAAAAAAATATATATATGGATTTTAAGTTACAAAAAAAGAACGCAGTATTTGCATTTGTAGGGTCCGTTTGCCGTTTTGGCCGGTGTGTATTTCTCCAGCTCGTTTACTACTTGACCCCCAGGGGCGTCGCGTGGAGCTGGGCACCTCCATGCCCAGCTGCACTGTTGGACAAGCCCGTTGACACAGCACTCGGCTCGCCAAAACGGGGGAAAAGCCCACCATTTTAAGCTTTCTTTCCCAAGACTCGCCCGGCCCGGTATTATCGACCGCCACGCGCCGGTGGAAGCGAGGGCCGACACTCCACGGCCCATGTCCTCCTCCATCTGGCTCTCTCGATGTTTACCCTGCCAGCTGGAGGATTCGCTCCTCATGACGACTGCCACAGCGACCGACACTTATGGCCGCACCCAAGACGCTTTACGATGCCGGAAGGCCAGCCTGGACAATCATCACCTCCTGCCCCCATTTTCTTGTTTCGCCGCCGACGTCACAGCGCGCTGGCGGGGTTCCAGGAGGTCGCCGGACTTCCACCGTTCAGATTCGTCAAAACATCGCCGTCCAACAGTGCCACTGCACTCATCTGAAACGTAACCACCAGCTTGCAAAGTACGGCCCTCGCGCCTCTCTAGTGAGAGACACTTCTCTTCTCCGGAATGTAACCGAGAGCCGCCACTCCAAGCAGCGACTGGGTCAGATGATCGTCGGCTGGAAGTTCCATTTTGCTCACATCGAACGAAGGGCCAGCGCCCGCCCTCTGCCCCTTGGCATATCCAACCAAAGCCCCAGGAGGTCAGCCTTGGCCTCAGCCTTGGCAACGAATTCCGGCTAAATGGCGTCAGCAACGCCATTGACCTACCGCCCCAGATGCTCCGTACCAAGCGTCTTAGCCTTGCCATCTCCCGCAAACGTCAACCCTGTGCTGCAGCTGGGCGCGCGCTGGGCGCCCACCCGCGACCCTGCCGCATCCATGCCAGCCTTGTGACCTCTGGCGTGCTTCGTTCGACGGCTCAATGCGTGACAGCCTTAGGCCCTCGTGGCCCTGTATTCACCCGGCCGTGACAACCGTGCCAATCTTTGCGGGGGCCCGTCTGGGTCGCAGCCGTCGCCGACTCGTCCCCATGGGGCCATGTAGTAGTGGCTCCAGGGCGGAAGCTACGTGCCCAAGGGATGGGCGCATCCTTGGGGACCTTGGTTCCTCAGTAGGCACCCTTCGTTACTCGGCCTGAGATAAAAAGATCGAGCGATCCACCCGGACGATCCCCTTCGAACCCCTTTTCTCTCTCCAGAGACACTTTCTCCTCCCACAACATCTCCTGCTGTGGTACCGCCCAGCCATCTGTGTGGAAGTCTACCACAAGGAGCCACCACAGTCATTTTCCTACCACTGTCTGCCTCTTTCCATCGGCCACGCAGCCATCATGGGGGTGTTTAACAAGATTCTCAACATCACCGTCCAGCTTGCCCTCACCTTCAACAATCTAGCCAACGCCCCTGCCCTACAGGCCTTTGGGAGTACCGAGGGCTCCAAGGGTGGGACCTGGGTAAGTTGGTGTCCACTCGTGACAAAAAAGGTCGAGCTGGCTGATCACGATTTCGCTGACACGTCGCCCCCCTCGATACAGAAACTCCAACTCATCTACACTTGCTAGGTTGGCTTCGAGCTTGCCATCGTCTACTGGAAGTACATCGAGACCAAGGGGCCCACGCTCGAGGAGCTCGCAAAGGTCATCGACGGACCCGACGCCGCGCCTGTCCTCGACCTCGCCCAGATCGAGAAGGAGACCCAGATGGACCACAATGAGAGCAACGAGGAGAAGCGCGTCGAGGTCTAGGGCACCACAGCCCGCGATCGTCTAAAGGCACTTCAGCAGGTCTGATGCTTGGTACACTTGAATAATAGGGCTAGCGAAACGGGTAAATAAACAGGTAAGTTTGGAACGCGACAGTGTCACTTCGTCCACGGCTACATTTAGTGAATGGAGGCCATATGTAACAACGGAAGAGTGACGCCTTAATTGCTGGTTAAAAGAGCCCCGTTATTCAAGTTTACATAATCAAGTATCAGACGTGCTGATGTGCCTCTCTGAACTTGTTGTAGCGCTCCACGGTACCAAGGCCGTGCTCCTTCTCGATACTGGTGAGCCACTCCTCGCCCATCTCCGGCAGCCGAGGCTCTGCCCCATGGCAGAGTAGCACCTCGACCATATCCCAGGAGCTTTTCACAACTGCCGCGTTCAGCGCGCTACCGTATTTGCCTCCGCGTGCGTTTACACCGGCGCCCCTTTTCAACAACAACTCGACCGCCCTCATCTCCCCCGACTGCACCGCCGCCTGTAGCGCCGAGCCATACTTGCCCCCCCTGCGCATTGACGTCAATGTCTAGGCAGTTGTCCAGCAGGAACTCGACTCCCCGAACAGAACCGAACGCACATGCCGACTGCAGCGGGGAGCCGTACGTCCCGGCCCCGACGTTGGCGTCGGCGCCGCGATCCATCAGAAAGCGTAGCCTGTCGACTAGACCGCCACGAATCTTAACCTCAAGCGCTGCCTGCAGAGCGGTGCCATGCTGCCGGCCCCCCGCGTCGTTGACGTCGGCTTCGTGGTCAAGCAGCAGTTGCAGCAGGAGCTCACCGTCGAACTTGCGGCTCGCCGCGGCGGCGTGCCAGGCGCTGCCGAAGCGGCCACCCCGAGCGTGGACGTCGGCGCCGCGTTCGATCAGGAGGCGCGGAATGTCAATTCCCGAGCCCACGCACGCCGCCTGCAGCGCGGTCCCGTACTCCCCGCCCACTGCATTGATGTCGGCGCCGTGATCAAGCAGCGCGCGAACATTGTCGATTTCCTCGGCCTCGCAGGCTGCCTGTAGCGCATTCCCGCACTCCCCGCCCTGCTGGTTGACGTCGGCGCCGCTGCGTACCAGCAACTTGATGATCCCGTGGCCGTTCACGTGCATCACTGCAGCGGCGGATATTGCGCTTCCGTATAGGCCTCCCCGGGCCTTGACATCGGCGTCTCTTGCTAGCAGTAGCTTG
Organism: Magnaporthiopsis rhizophila; assembly: GCA_003049465.1. Taxonomy (NCBI): domain Eukaryota; kingdom Fungi; phylum Ascomycota; class Sordariomycetes; order Magnaporthales; family Magnaporthaceae; genus Magnaporthiopsis; species Magnaporthiopsis rhizophila. The sequence goes on from PYSS01000027.1 coordinate 23,729, forward strand.
ATGGTATCCAACGAGGTTTGATGTAGGCATGCGGCTTGCAGGGCGTTACCATACACCCCACCCTGGATGTTCACGTCGGCGCCCCTTTCCAGCAAAAGCGGGACGATGTGTTTGCCATCCCTACCATTTGCACAAGCTGCTTGCAGGGCTGTTTCGTACTCGCCGCCCCGTGCGTTGACGTGGGCGCCCCTGTCCAGAAGGAGCTGAACGACCGCCTTGCTCCCTCCCCTCACCGCATCTGGAAGGGCAACATCCAAGTTCTCGTGCGTCAAGCACTTGTTGTTGACGCCAGGGCCTCCACAGAGCAGCATCTCGGTGAGCTGGAGATAGCCACGGCGCGCGGTGAAGCACTGCGGACTCTGCAACATGGTGGAAACCTCCCGTAAGAAGATGAGCCGGTCAAAAAGTTTCCCTGGTCCCGTGGATGGTCAAGCGTAGGCTATTGCTGTGGATTCCCAGGGCACGCGCAGCGACGTCGACGACCTCGGCCGGCCAAAGCGTACGCGGTGCCATCTCAAGATGGAGTGGCCAGTTGGAGGATGCGTAATGTCTCAAACAAAGACCCCGGGCTTCATCTTCGTTGCCGGCGCTGCGGTGGAGGTGATATGCGAGGCAAGAGCGTGCGATATGCAGGTGGGCGTCGACTTCGTTGAACGAGTAGAACCGCTTGGCCGGGTCCTCGGCAACGCGGGCGGACGTCAGGTACTCTTTGACTGAAAAATGGGATAGGCGGACCGAGGGCCCTCGCCATGTATCCTGGAGGACAACCAGGCTGGATACGTATTTCAGGATGGCTTCTGGTTTGACCAGCCGCTCGACATCGTTTATAGGGACGGCACGATCGGGACGGAGGATGAAGATCTCCGCAAGTTCTTCAAGCCAGAGGGCTCTATTCGACGAGGCAAGCCACTTCAGTGCACTTGTGATTTGCGCCCGGAACCCTTTGTTTAAGCCTTGGAGAATCCGGTCATATGTCGCATCGAGCCCAGCAGGGATGTTTTGGAGCGCCGCACGGATGGCCGAATCAGAGGCGAGATCCTTGAGGGCTTCGAGCTGCTGGGAGACGTACAGGAACCTAGGATGCCTGTTAGGGACAAGAAAACGCTCAATAGTGTACCTGAATCGACTCCACTACGTACATGCCGTCCGCTTTCTCGATCAGCAATGCCTTCGCGTCGGCCCTGAGCTCGGCGGGCCAGAAGCTGTAGTCGGCGGATGCGAGCATGGTATCGATGTAAAGACTAATATCCTGATTGAGCCCCTCTCGGTCTGCCGTCAGGTCGACCGCAACTCTTCGTGGTGGAGATAAGATGGCATCCATCGCTGCCTTGATATCTACCTCTGGCCGGCTTGTGCAGAGGATGTGAAGGTTGCCTGGCATAGCGGCAACGATACGACCGAGGCTACTCAGAAGCTTCGTCCGCTCCCTAGTCAAGATCGGGCATTCGTCTGGAGCGTCCACGACGATGAACACTGCCGAGAACCCGCGTACAGTAGCCAGCAGTGCGGCCTCGAGGGTCCTTGTGTCTGGACGCCCGCCTTTGTCCTTGTATTTGCTCAGGCTTTTGACCCGCTCGGGTGTGTCCGGCCTGCTGGCGCAGAGCTGCTTAGCAAGGGATGCCAGCATTTCCGCCACGCTCTGGTTCTTCGAGTCACTGAAGTTGAAGAAGAAGTATGCGAGGGCGGTTTCGGGGTCGGCTGCGCATTGGCCCTGCAGATGCCTGACAACGGAAGAGCTTAGGATCGACTTTCCAGAACCGGCTATTGATAGATATTGGCGGTTAGTGGAAGAAGTGCAACGAAACGCGGCAGCCGCCAACGTACGCTTTCCATGAAGCCATAGCAGAGACCCTGGACATTCCTTCCATGTCTTGAACGCCTGGCTGTCCCGCACCAGCCAGTCGCCAGTGCCACTCTCGTGCAAGTCGCGCGCCGCGTTGTACATCTCGGAGTGGTCGCTTGTACATAGCCACCTAAGAAGCTCGCCGCGCTTCGTCTCTGCCTGGGCGTCCTCGATCGCCTTTCGAAGTCCTGAGATGTCTGTGCCGATGGCTTGCCAGCGTTGTGCAGTCTCCCAGTGCCAGCTCTCAAGCTTCTCGCACTCCTCGTCGTATTTCATGTCCCGCCAGATGTCGCGCAAGTCGGCAAACACGCGCTCTCGGTCTCGGATCTCGCCTATCATTGTGTCCCACTCGTTCCACTTGATCATGTCCAACCCCAAACGGAAGGCTGCGTGTCTGGAGTAGTAGCAGTAGCTCACAGTCTGAAACTTCAGAATTTGTCGGTAGAGCTTTTCCAATGCGTCCCGATATGCAGCATGAGACGGTAGGGACGGCTCGTGTTGAGGCATCTTCGACTCGTAGCGCCGGGCGTACAGGTCCTCCCACATGCGGCTCTGAGCTATGAGGGTCGAGATGTACTCTAAGCCTTCCGCTAGGGAGGCGCCCTGGTCTGTAGGGTTCAGGAAGAGCTGGAGTTGTCAACCGATAGTTGCCCTTGAGCCGGAGTGGGTTGACGCCCCCCAAGACTTGACTCACCAGCAGCAAGAAACTGACACCGGCCCACGCCAGAGATGCACACGGGTTTGCGCTCGCGGCATTGGCGATGTACTCATTTGCAGAGTTGATGACGCCCAGGATGGGCCGCACCAGGTCTTTAACCTGGACCTCGGAGCTGCCGAACTTTAGCTTCCACGTATCTCTGTTGACCTCGTCCATCTTGTGCTGCAAGATCGTCGCCATCCGGTCTCTTATATCGACTTTCGAGCTGACAGTCGAGGCGAGCCCGGCGGCTAGGCTCCCGCAAAGCTCGGCTTCGTAGTCCGCGATCAGGCCTTCGTCCTCTTCTCGCAGGTTCTCGTACGCCGTGTTCCAGAGCTGGCAGATCTGTGTGGCACTCGCTTTCGTAGGAACTGGCTGCGATGGTGGCGGCCCCTGAGGGCTTGTCGGGGGAGCATTTGAGCAATGCCTCTCTGGCAAGGACACCTGGCCGACGTGCGAGCGTGACTGCTGGCTCGGATCAGCCGTGGAACTCGACAGATTGCTGTTGCCCTCGGAATCTGGTAGATTGTTGACATCCCCAGAGGCCCACGGCCAGCTCGAGAGCTTTTGCTTGAACTTGTTTTTGAGCCTGGCACGATGCATGTTCTGAGCTGCCCGTCCAAACGTGTGTTCGGGAGGGAAGAGCCTTGAGAATTGCCGCTGCCTGGCGAGAAGCTAAAGTTGAGGCACAGTGAATCGTTACCCAAGCGGCTCGCTGCAGGTGTGCCCGATGGATGAGAAAGGTCCATAGGTACACAGGCAACTCTCCCTCCAGCTCGCGTGCGCAGGCAGGAGCAGGCAAGCCAAGTTCTTCGGGGTATCGAGCGACTGTGTGACCTGGGGAAGCAAGGCGCAAACCCTCCAATCATAACACCGCGTCCTGTCCCTACCTAAAGTAGACATGCACGACCCAACCTCAATCCTCCCGTACTCCATGTCGGCAGCCGCCCGCCGTCGTCAACATCGCAGCCGCGGCAGAGCGTGAAGAGACGCCTCCTTCGCCCGCACCGTCCTCGAACAAGTGGCGTTTATACAGCCCCCTGGCCAAGTTCTGGGGATCTTTCGAATGGTTTTCACAAAGGCCAGGGAGCCTGTCCCCCGTGTCTATAAACAAAAAATAAGTAAAATTATTGTGGAAAAACCAAAAAACAGCGTTCACTGTCAGCCTTGCCTGGGGTTGGTAGCGCTGCGAAGCCCTAGCATATCTCCTCCTCCATGTGGTCCAAAAAAAAACTTTCCCAAAAAGCTTGCCGCCCTTTACATTTCAGCAACAATGCTGGCGATCACCTCGCCGCCCTGTTTGGTGCAGACGGATAGGACGCCCCGGGCAAGGTCTTGTCTCAACCCGGCTGACCTGAGGATGCTCTTAATCAACCTTCTCACTTGGTCGGTGATACGGGCGAGGTCGTTGCCAAGTTCGGCGATACCCGCCTGGATGACCGAAGGAAGCTCGGCGACCAGTGGGGAGGAGAGAGCCGCAAAAATCTGTCTTTTTGTCTCGTCGGAGCCGGTCAGGAAGTCCAGCATCGCGACCACCGCCACAGAAGATGTAGCCTGGGCGATGGTCTGGTGGATTTCCTGAACCTTCTGAGCGGGCGCCTAGAGGGCAATCGTCGTGTGAGTAGGTAGGCGGGCAGTTTTAAGAGAAAATCCCCCGACGTACGGCCATATTTTGTGGTGGTTCTGTGGGTGAGAGCAGCTGGTGGATCGTACGGTGTTAGGGAGGTCGCTTGATAAAGGATAGGAATATAGGTGGAGGAGAAGGCAGGAGGCTAGCGAAATGGGCAAATAAATAGTCAAATATGCCTTATATTCAGTGACGCATTCAATTATTCAATTAAGGGTTAAAGGGGCCCCGTCATTCAAGTGTACCTAATCAAGTATCAGAGCTGCTGATGTGCCTCCAGATGATCGCGGGCTTTTCAAGACACAAGCAAGGAGCCCCGAGCAGCAAGCGAGAACAGAGAAGCGAGCTTAAACGCGCTTATCATCGCCCACGGCGATGCCCTGGACCTCGACGCGCCTCTCCCCGTTGCTCTCGTTGCGGTCCATCTAGGTCTCCTTCTAGATCTGGGCGAGGTCGAGGACAGGCGCGGCGTCAAACAGCATCACAGGCTTCGGAAAACCTCACCAAAGATCTCCCTGCTTTTGAGCAGGTTCAGCACCCGCAGCCGCTCGTTGAACAAATGGGCGCCGTCACTGGCCTGGCCGCACGGGAGGTGGGCGGCAGGGGCACCAAACTCCTTCTCCAGAAACCTGATGGCCGGGATGGACCCTCCCTCCCGGATGTAGAGAGGCTTCTTGGTCTTGGGTGCTTGTGGTTGCTCGGCCGCCTTGGGAGGAGGGGACTCCTGGCTCTCGTCCGCCTGATCCTGCTGCTCCTTGCTGCCCGTTTCGACAGCGCCATCCTCCTCCTTCTTCTCCCTGCTCTCGTCGTCCCCCTCCTCGCTAGACGACGCGTCCAGCCCCCAGGCCCGGACGACGGCGCGCTCCAGCGTGCGGAAGATTTCGTTGGCAGGGTCGCCCAGCCACGGCTCGGCCTTGTTGTCGATGCGGATGCTGAGCGTGTTGTCGCTCTCGCTGGCCTTGAACTCGCCCTCGAGGAACTGGGTGAGCGCGGCCGTGACGGCGTCGACCTCCTGGCCGGGCACGAGCCTGAGCGAGATATTGGCGCTCGCGTGGCTGCTGACCAGGCTGCCGTCCGGCCCCGACACCTTGTAGCGGTGGATGGTGAGGTTGGGCTCGCGCCAGCGCGCCATCAGGCTGCGCTTGAGCTGCTCGGGCGGGCCGTTCTCGGGGCTGCGTCGCATCAGGATCGCCGTGATGGCGTCGTAGCGCCTCTCCTCGTCGGCGGAGAGCGGCAGGATGCCTTCGTAGAAACCCGGGATGGCCACGCGGTTGCCGGGCCCCTTGAGCTTGCCGAGAAGCAGGGTGAGGTCCGAGAGCGGCTCCGCCATCATGTAGGAGCCGTCCACGCCCGAGTGCAGATCCGGATGGGGCGAGTCCACGCAGACGGTGGCGTGGAGCACGCCGCGCAGGCCGTACGTCAGGCAGGGGGTCTCGTCGTCGAGCCAGTAGCTGTTGGCCAGGAGGATGTAGTCTACGTTGCCGATCAGGTCCTTGTGCCTCCTGACAGTCTCCCTGAAGCTTCGCGACCCAGACTCCTCCTCGCCTTCGATGAGAAAGACCACGTCCGACTGCAGCTGCTTCGCCTGCATGAGGTCCGTTATGGCGTACAGCGCGGCAATGATGGGGCCTTTGTTGTCCGACACGCCGCGCCCGTACAGGTAGCCGTTGGTGCCGGTCAGGGTGAAAGGGTCGCTAGTCCACTTCCCCTCGTTGGCGTCGGCCGGGACCACGTCGTAATGGCCGTAGAAGAGGATCCGCTTGCGCTTGTCGGCCGGCTCGAGGTGGCCGGAAAACTTGGCGTACACAACAGGGTTGTGCAGCTTGTCGTTGCTAGAGAGCATCTCGACCTCGGCTCCCAGCCGCTTGAACAGGGAGCAGAGGAAGGTGGCGCCTCTGCGGCAGTCCTCGGCGTACTCTGCCCTGGAAGAGATAGTCTTGAACGAGACGAACTGCTGAAGCGACTTGAACATTACGTCCTTTGTCTCGGGGGCAGCGTCGTCTGCGCCACTTGCCGCGTCGTCGTTCACACGCCATACGCAAACAGTATCGTCGTTGGCACCTGTTATGAAAAAACGCTCGCCATTGTGCGAAGTCACGGCGGACGCTAAGATTTTGCCGTTGTGGGCAGGCCAGCGGCTGAGACACTGGTACTTCTGGCTGATCGTATCTGGACCAGATGGGCTGTCATGAACAGTGGTGTGTTTCTGGGTATCACGAGTGTCAGCTAGGTTACCCAGATAAGCAGTGACGCCTGCCGTAGGAACGCCGAGGGACCCACTGTTGCCGAGCCGTTAGCTGCGGCGCTCCATAGGAACCCCCATTGCAGCTGCAATGTCATGACATCTGCCCGGTGCGCCTTGATGACGCGCAGCTTCTGTTTCGTGTCCAGGTCCCAGAGCTCGATGACGCCATTAATCCTCCCGCTGTAGAGGAAGGACCCGTCAACGGCTAGTGACAGAACCGAGTCGCCCTCGTCGATACCCAACACCATGATCTCTTTGATCCCTGACGGCGCGCGTTCCTCGGACCCGTCGACTACCGCCTCCCGGCGCGGAAGACGCCAAAGCTTGATTGTGCCGTCGCCGCCTCCGGAGATCAGCACGTCCTCGTCAGGCTCCACGCGGACGGTGGGCGCCCGCGCCATCAGCATGCAGTAGACGTAGCCATAGTGTGCAAACTCGTGCATCGACTCGTCGTCGATCTCGAGCACGGTCTGGGCGCGGGGGATCTGGCCCCACCGCTGGTCGCTGCGTCGAGGTGTGCTAGAGCCGCCGACGGCCTTGGAGTCGAAAAAGCGGTGGTAACGGCGGTCGGGGTGTTTGGAGGAGTCGTGCAGCGCGCGCGCGGCCGGGTCGTTCAGGCTGACCCACTGGATGGTGGTGTTCTGGGCGCCCATGTAGACGGTGTCGTTCTGCGGAGAGTAGGCAACGCTGAAGACATCGCCGACGTCGTGGGGGCTGTATATCTCGTAAAGGCGCTTGAGGGTGCTGGGGCACCAGACGCTGATGATGGCATCGCCGGCGGAGGAGAAGAGCAGGATTTTGGGTTTTTCCGGAGCAGCGGCTTCTGCTGTCGGCGAGGACGGAGGCGAGGGCTCGGCGCAAGCGGCGGCGGCGGACGCGTTGGAGGTTGTCGAGAGAGTCAGGCAGAGCACGCTGCGCTTGTGGGCCTGTATCCTATGCGCCAGCTGGAAGGTGTCGAGCGACCAGGCCAGGATCTCGCCGTCGTGGGTTCCGGCAAAGATGAAGTCGTCGTCAACCGCAATGGCGAGGACGGAGCTGTCGTGCTTCAGCCGGTGAATGCGCTCGGGAGCTGGGGGGTGGTCTTTGGCGTCGCGTGCTGCCGCATGGCTCGTCGTCGGTGGCATCGTGGCTTCGGCTAGGAGAGGATGGCGCAACAATTAGCAATTCTACTTGGGCTATAATAAACATGAATCCATGTGGGTTTAGTCCCAAAAGAAGCGGCTGTTATGGAGTTGCTTGTCGAGGTGTGAAGGATTCATGGCGACCGGCATTGCCTGCAGGGACCACCTAGTCGTTCGTGGAGTTCGGCTTCCGCGAGAACGGGTAGCTCCATCGCAACAGGGAGGGAGCACGCCTTTGGCTGGAGGAGGGGCGCTCAATTGCCACGTGCTTCAGGGGCCATTTCAGGGACCTCCCCACTTGCACTGGCGGGCTCAGACGTTTGTCCTCCAAGCCTATCCCCAACTCGAGGTACTGGCAGAGTCATGGCCTGCATCTTGGACAGACGTGCGCTGTGCGGAGCTTATTGAGTGACGCCTACCTGAACCGGCGTCCCGACTGGCCACAACATTGGCAGTGCCATTGCTGGCCGCCTGGAGCTTGGTGTGTTTGTAGACTTCGTCGTCTCGAATCTTGCGACAGCCGCGGCAGCCCGAATCGCTCTCCTGCTCGCGATTGCGGTTGATAACGGCGGCGGGGCCGTGCTGTGCTGTGGCCACAGCCATTTGGCTGTTCGTATCGGGTGTGAGCGAGCTTCGGCGGCCTCCTTCAAGCCTCCAGACGAAGTCCTTGGGGCACCGCTGTGGACGGACTGCGACAGGCTTTTGTAGCGGACTCCCTGGTGCGTTTATCAGAGCTGTCATCTTGGTGACGGCGGTGGTGGTCGAAACAGTAATGTCCCCTGCCACTGGCGGATGACGCGAGAGCAGGGAGTGTGGCATCATAGGCAGCACCACGGCCTCAGCTCCTCCGAGGCGGAAAGCACGAGTGCTTATCGAATGACTGGGTGATTGTCGCGGTACTGCTGGTACCGAACCAACTAAGGAGACTGGTGATGCTCACCGCCAGACAGAGGAGCGAAGTCGGCTAGATTAACACGTAGGCGCGGGAGGCTGGTGTATAAATCCGGATTCACACAAAGTCGGAAGGCAGGTGCAACGGCTCTCCTTCCCGGATGGAGCTGGGTGTGGCAAAGAGTAGAGCCAGCCGCCTGCGTTTCGCAAATTCCGATCTATCGATCCCTCCACGTTTCTCCTAGGTCGGGGCAGTGGCACGCTCGCTTGCTTTTGCATCTCCCCTGGGAGCCCAAGAGCTGTGGGCAGCCCGTGGCCCAACAAACAAGCCAAGTCTACGGGCGCGATGTGCCAGTCCCAACCCACCAAACGCCAAGACATGATATGCAGCGCCAAAATTGCTGTTCGCATCCCCTGGTCCCATTCCTCCCTCGACTAGAGCAAAGCTGCTCGCCAGTAGCATTGAGGAGCGGGCGCCTCCCGGGGACTGGCGTCCGGCATCTTGATGCGCGGGCATGGTCGGCTGTTCCTATTCCACGGCACTAAGTGACACCAGGCGCCTCCGTCTCGGCTTCCCCAAATCAGAGCTGCTGTCCTGGGATAGTGCAACACTGCGCCGTGGGAAACCTGGCCGGTGGCGGCTCTTGGTTGTTCCACTCCGGTTCAGGGGCGCGTCGGCAAGAACGCCGATAGCCACGCTTTGCTAGGCGGATTCGGTCAAACCTCAGATCCAGGCAACGCGGCAGCTCCTTCAATCGACGGCTATAGATGTTTTGTGGCGCTATCTACCTAGTATTCATGCCCAGGACAGGAGAGCTCCTCTATTTTTAAAACGCAAAAGGCTGACTTCCAAGCTTCATGTTTGGATCCAACAGTGGAGGGAGGGCGGAGTGGAGGATGTTCAAGTGACGCTCGAGCCACCTATGACGCCGATCACCCACGTCCTATTTGCGGAGTCTCCCGAAAAAGCCCCCACATCCCTGCCGCCGAAGCTGCATTTTTTTTTTTCCTCCGCCAGAGCCAACCAACCGACTACCGCAGCATCTCAACCGCCCGCGGCGTCCTGCACCCGAGGCACGCTCCGCCGACGACACGACACGACGATAGCAATTCGCGGGTTACCTCTCCGAGCAGACGGCAGGACAGTTGAGATTTGTCTCTATTGAAGCTCTGTCCGGCGCACGATCGCCACCCCTCACCAGACGAACCGCATAATCCTCGCTCTCCCCCTCGATTTATAGTACGATGGATCACACACGCGACCCTTGCCCATGGGTCATTCTCAATGACTTCGGCGGCGCTTTCTGCATGGGCGTAAGCACCTCGAGCTCTCGGCGCGCCGTTTCTGTTCCTTCGGGGACTTCCCGAGCACATCCTGTAGCATGCGCTGAACTATGTCTATTTTCACCCCGAACAGGCTATCGGCGGCACCATATGGCACGGCGTCAAGGGTTTCAGGAACTCCCCTTTCGGCGAGCGCCGCATCGGTGCACTAACGGCGATTAAGATGCGCGCGCCAGTCCTGGGCGGCAACTTCGGCGTCTGGGGCGGTCTCTTCAGCACATTCGACTGCGCCGTCAAGGGCATCAGGAAAAAGGAGGATCCCTACAACGCAATCATCGCCGGCTTCTTCACCGGCGGCGCTCTTGCCATCCGCGGCGGTTACAAGCCTGCGAGGAACAACGCCATCGGCTGCGCCGTTTTACTTGCCGTCATAGAGGGCGTTGGTATCGGTTTCCAGAAGATGATGGCGGGCAGCACAAAGCTTGAGGTTGGTCGAGGCCCCCCCGGCGGCCGTCGAGATGGTTTACTCCTTTGTCGGCTGGGTTTTAGAGTGTCCGACCCAGCGCACAAACTAACATTCTGCAGAACCCCCTACCGCCTCCAGAGGGTCAAGGAGCGTTGGCTTAAGTCACGACGATCGCATATACCAAACCAAAATTCACCACTCTACTCTTTCTATTACGTACCACCGTCGAATGCCCCCGGGCGGTGGTCGTTTGTAAATCTTGCGGGTTCGGCACGGTCTTTGCATCTCGAAACGGGGCGATGGGCGGGCGTTATTGAAAACTGTATACTAGACGGGGAAGAGGCTTACCCGGAAGTCTGGAAAGAGTCACGACCGACTCGACCACATGATCTGCACTGGACATGGTCTACCAAAGTAATTCACTCGATTGACCAGCCGCTGTCTATCTTGTATTGAATCCGACGCTACGAGATGCAAGATCGATCAAGATATCGTCAAGACTATTCCACCCGACCCCCTAACTCAGAGTATTGTCTTCTCGCTGCACCAGCGTCGAACGTCCTCAGCAGCGCCCTCGGCCTCATACCCACCAACGCCGGGGACGTCTTTGAAAACTTTGTAGCGAGCCTTTCCCTGGTCGTCAATCCAGGCACGATACATGCCGCCGCAGTTGTGGTCATGCGCAATCTCAGACCGCACCTCGAGAGTGCGGCCCTCCGCGTCTCTGACGAGCGCCACCTCGATGCCGATGATTCCGCCCTCCCCTTCGCCCCTGACGCCCCACCGCTCCCCCGCGCTCCGCTGCAGCTCTCCGCCGGGGCCCGCCACCGCTGTCAACGCGGCCGCCGACGGCTTAGCGCCGAATCTCGCCAGCGCAGCGACTGTGCGCAGCGCCGCCGTTCGCATGAAGCTGTCGCCGTTGCCGGTGCCGGACCCCGCAAACGCGCGCACCGTCGTGGTGGCCGTGGCGGTAGCCGCGCTCGCTGCTACCGCCGCCGCGGCGACCACGGGCGGCGCGTACAGGAACGGCGTCGGCAGGCAGTCCGCCACCAGCACCCTGAGCGCCGAGCCGAGCTGGACGACGGGCGCGTCGGGTCTCATCAGGGCGCGCCGCCAGTAGCGGCACTCCTCCTCCTCCTCCCTAACGGGTGATGACGACAACGGGTCGCAGCTGCGCCGCTCCTCCCACTCCTCGGCCCAGAAGCCGGCGCCGGGCACGGGCGTATCGCCTATGCGGCCCGTCAGCTTGTTGGTCAGGCCGCCGGTGCTGGTGGCGACGCACAGCACGCCCTCGGCGTCCAGCGCCACGGCGCCCACGGTGCCCTGTGGTAGGTACTCGGTCGCCGACCAGGTCGCGGGCTCGGCGCCGTCGCTGGCCCTCTCGCGCTCCAGCGCCGCGATGTGCTCGTCCCACCGCCGCTGCGTGAAGAAGTACGACGGCTCGACTAGGGTCAGACCGTATTGCCCCGCGAGCTGCTCTGCCGCGGGCCCGTGGAGGAGCGTGTGGCCCTGCGCTGAGGGGATGTCGAGGCGGCCGTCATCCTTCCCTTCTGGGGAAGAGGGCCCGCCGAGGTCGGCGTCACCGTGCTCGAGTATGGCGCGGGCGAGCAGGATGGGGTTGCGCACGCGGCGCAGGCCGGTGACGCCGACGCCGCGCTTGGCGCGGCCGCGCGAGACCATGACTGAGGCCTCGAGCTCATTGAGGCCGTCGCGCGTGAAGACGGCGCCGTGGCCCGCGTTGAAAAGCGGGTTGTCCTCCAGCTGCAAGACCGCGTGGACGGCGGCGTCGAGGGCGTTTGGGAACTGTGATGCTGTTGGGGTTGTCATGTATGTGTACGTTTTAGATACCTGGGGTCCTTTGTTAATATGGGAACTAGATAGCGAAAGCTGGAAATGGCCGGGACTCATACTATGGTTAGCAGTGCGTTGCGGAAGACATTGTATCGATCTGTCGGGAGGTTCCTCGGCGTGATATTCCCGGCTCCGCCATGGATGATAAGGCGCGGTGTGATGATTGGGATTAGGGATTGTCGTTTGTATTCCATGATTGATGGTAGTATCGTCCTCTTCCTCTCCATTCTCCTTCGCGATGCTTTCATCCACGGATTTAGCACTACCTAAGCTGGGGAAACCAACAATGTCCGTATGAATCGGACATTTAACGACCTCCGTGGGGCGGCTCCCAGGCGATAGGACGAATCCGATGGCTGCCCCAAAAAATACTGGAATAGACTGGAAATTCAATGCGTCCCAAAGAGCTTGTGATTCACTGTCAAAAACTGCGTTCCAAAAACAATGCATTCCAAAAACTTGCCTATATATTTGCCGGCTTCGCTAGACCTTTCTGTCCCCTGCTTTTGTCCTCCGCCTCTGTTCCCAAACCTCCTCAAGTCGCCTACACGATCCACGAGCTCCTCAAGCCTACAGAACCGCATAATATGGCCGTAAGTCTCTTGACCCCCGCTTGCCCCGAGTGTCGCCTGGAGCAACCACAGCGGCTGCCTCAAGAATTACCTACTTACACGGTGGTTATGGTTACTCTTTAGGAGCCTAAAGAGATTTAGAAAATGCACTAGGCTATCGCCCAGGCTACAGTATCACGACCGGTAGGGTGGCTGCAAAGAGAGGCCAAAAGAGAGATGTATTGGCAAGGAATCGAGGCCAAAGGCCCGGGCGCGTGCGGCCCTCTATCTGTAGTGCCTGTGGGGGCTGACGTAATCTGGCTGCCAGGGCCCGTGCGCCCTGGAGACCTCTACTGGCCGTGACATACAGCCTCTATAGTGGTGGCTGCGATGCTGAGGTTCCTGGCAGCCGCGGCGAAACGAAATGATAAATTCTTACGGCTCTCTCGTCCCCAACTGATCGCCGAGCTTCCTTCGGTCATTCAGGGGGGCATTGCAGAATTTGGCGACGATCTCGTTCGTGTCGCTGTCCAAACGAAAAGGTTGATTAAGAGTAATCTTAAATTAGCTGGGTTGAGTTGAGAGCTTGTACAAGGCGTCCTGTCCGTTTATACCAAACAGGGTAACGAGGTTATCACCAGCATAGGTGCCGGGGTTTAGGCGGCGGCATCAGGCTTTCGGGAAATCTTCGGACCGAGCCAATGCTAGGGTTTCGTAGAGCTTTTCTTTTACTCCCGTTTGCCCGAATGTCTCTTGTTTTTTTCACAATGGCAATTCGGCGGTGTGGCTCGAAAAAGTATTAACTTACACGACGATTACCTTTAGGCGCCCGACCATATGGCGATCGCCGCGATGCTGGGCCGCCTGACACTCCCCCACATCGGCCAGCGGAGACATATTCTGCCCACGTGACAGCGCGTTTCGAGACCCTGTAGCGAACGCGCCTGCCAGTTGTCAATTTGTGACCGAATCTGAGCCTCTGCCAAGACCCCGCTCGGCCATTTGCTCAGAATTCCACGGCTGGCTGGCAATTACCGCATTTGGCCCAGCTAGGTAGCGCCATGAGCGATTACGGATCTGGCGATGACCTGTTCGACGGGGATGAGGCAGGCGCCGTCCTGGGACACGCCGCCTCCAGCCAGACACAGGCTGCCGACATTTCGCCGCAAGCCCCGCTCAAGCGCAAGTTCGAGGATGAGGAGGATGAGTTCGATGATCTCCTTGCTGAGGGCTTCGACGAGATAGAGGATATCAAGAGGCCTCGACTCAAGCTCGAGGCCGACGACGCCACGGCGTGTCCTTGTAGGACCGAGCTGGCACGGAAAATCCTCCGCCAGACATTTGGCTACGATGGCTTTCGCCTGGAGCAGGAGACTGCCATCTCCAGCATCCTTAATGGCAGGAATGCCATGGTCGTGATGCCCACAGGAGGAGGCAAGAGTCTGTGCTATCAGGTTGGTTGCCGTAACGCCCCTTATCATAAACGTACATCGCAAATCTCCCATTTTAGCCATTGCTTGCACGCGGACAACAAAGTATGGCCTTACTCTGATTGCTAACGCCACACATGACAGGTCCCGGCAATAGCTTTCGAGGAGCTCGATCGTGCCAGTGGCGCCGCTAGGCCAGGTGGTCATGGCATCACCATTATCGTCTCTCCCCTGCTTGCCCTGATGAGGGACCAGGTCGATGTGCTCAAGCGCAAGGGTGTGGCTGCCGAGAGCATCGACTCTACCAAGACCTGGGAGCAACAGCAGGAGATCAGCGCCAAGATGCGAGACGGGACCCTGCGTCTCCTGTATTGCGCCCCGGAGCGACTGAACAACGAGGGCTTCATCGAGAATCTCAAGTATGTGGCCGGCGGGATCCGGCTCGTTGCCGTCGATGAGGCCCACTGCATTTCCGAATGGGGCCATCAGTTCAGACCCGACTATCTGAAGGTCGCCCGGTTCGTCCAGGAGGTCAAGGCCGAGCGGGCTATCTGCCTCACGGCCACGGCTACGACCAACGTCATCGAGGATGTTTGCAAGGCCTTCGACATCGCCAAGACCGATGTCTTCCGCACCGCACCCTACCGTCCTAACTTGCGGCTTCTCGCGAGTCCCGTAAAACTCGCTGACGACAAGTTGGATCAGCTGCTCTCCTTTTTAAAGAAACACAAGGGCCCAACGCTGGTCTACGTCACTGCCCAGCAGCAGACCGTGAGCCTGGCGGAGAAGCTGGTCAAGGCTGGGCTGCGGGCCCTGCCGTTCCATGCAGGCATGAAGACGGAAGACAAGGAAGCCAATCAAGACATGTTTATGGCCGATAAAGTCGACATTGTTGTTGCCACAATCGCGTTCGGCATGGGAATCGACAAGCCCAATATTCGAAACGTGGTGCACTACGGCATTCCAGGCTCGGTCGAAGAGTACAGCCAGCAGGTTGGCCGCGCCGGCCGGGATGGAAAGCCTAGCACCTGCATGTTCTACCTCTGCCCCGAGGACTTGGACGTTCGCTCAGTGCTTGCCTACGGCGATACGCCGACGCGGAAGGCCGTGGTCTCGGTGCTACACAATATCTTCGACGAAGAGGTCACGGCGCTCCCTATTGATGGTGTTTTTAAACGCAGTCAATATGCGCAGACGAACGAATATGATATCCGGGCCAATCCGTTGTCGATAATCTACGCGATGCTGGAGCTGCGCTTTGGGCTGATCCGCGTCATCACCCCCGAGTATGGCCAGTACAAGTTCGATCCTCAAAGCAAGTACGACGCTGTCATCTCGAAAGACAAGTCGCCGGCAGCACAGGCCATCACGCAATTCTCCTCCAAGCCAGCGAGAGGCAGGATTTACACCATGGACGTCGAGGCCGCTGCTCGAAGCCTAAACATCAACCGGCAGGAGATCATCAGGAAGCTTAACGAATTGCACGACAAGGGCTTCATCAAGCTGACAGCGTCGGGACTGGAAAATCGGTATCGGGTCACATCCAAGAAGCTACCCCGGACGCCCGCAGAGATTGACACCCTGGCAGACGAGATCTTTGCCGACCTAAAGCAGCGTGAAACCGACGCGGTCCAAAGGATCGATCAGGTCATCGGGCTGGTGACGGGAAAGCAGTGCTTTGCCCACGCGCTTTCCTTGCACTTCGACATGGATCTGCCAGGTGACAAGAAGAGCTGCGGCCACTGCGGCTACTGCGAGACGGGCGTCGCCGTGGTCATGCCAGACGCGCCGCCCCAGGCGCCGGTCGGCCTGGGCTCCCTCATGGAGATCCTCAATACAATACCGGATCGCGACGACCCCCTGCTCCTGACAAAGATCGCGTTTGGCATCACCACCCCACGCGTGACTCGGATGAAGATCAGCAGAAATCACATCTTTGGGTCGCTGGTGGGCCACAACTTCAACGTAAGGATCCCCGGCTTCAGGTGTTTATCCCCGTTATGCTCTTCCTGATCGGCCTTCTTTGTTTCATACTAACCTGGTCGCCATCGCTAAACCCACCCCCTATAGGCGGTTCTCGAGGGGTTCACGCAGGTCTGCAGCCAAGAGGGCGGCAATAGCAGCAGCATCAAGCGGGAAGGCTCCACGCCGACAATCAAGAAGGAACCGGCGAGCAGCGCCTATTCGGGCCGATCAACTCAGACGTCTGGTGGTCGAGGATTGGGGCGAGGTCGGGGCTCCGGGGCCAGCCAGGCCTCTAGCAGTCGGGGCCGGGGGCGGTCTTGAAGCTCTTGGCTGCGCTCAGAGGCCAAGTGCCCAATGGCGACGTCGGGCCAAGCAATGGACATGTTTCTCCGCTAGCCCCCAAGACAAATCTTAGGCGTCCACCCACGAGGCCAGTCTGCGTGACGGCAAACGTCCAGAGCCATGTTGTTGTCTTGAGGGACATAACTTGCGGGGGTGGGTAGCATCAAGCACTATCTGACGGTAGACTTCCTGACGGTGGGGGACCCCTGGGACTGGTGCCGCGGAGCCAAGATTCCTATCAGCGACGGCGGATCTTACCGCCAAGATATTACACGACCATGCGTAATTTTTTTTTTTTTTTTTTTTTTGGACGGGCGTTTGCGTCCCGCCACACACATTCCATGTCCTCCCCCGGCTTGGTTTTCTTTTCCATCCATGTCACCCCGCGGCCCGACCGCGGGCAGGGGAGGCAGACTTCGCAGAGGGGTTGAAACGGCGTGCCCCAGGCTATGTAGATCGGCGGGTTTGGGTCAAAACAACCTTTTAAGGTCAACAACAAACTGCCGCCGACGAGGGTTGGGACCCACTTTCCATTCCACATGCGGCATCTGGTCGCGTGCTAATTCGCCGCAGCCTGGCCTGCCTCCGTGTTTGTTGCTTGGGTCGCGCCCGCCAAGAGACAAAAATCTCCCGTTGCTGTCGCAGTTGAGCGGGCGGCGGTGGCTGTGCAATGTCGATGATGTATCTTGGCCTTTTTTCATCTTGCACTTTGTTATCTATTTCGCCTCTATGGCCGACGCTGCCCTTTTTATCTCATTATCTTGGCTGTCACAGCGCAAGTTGTTGCCAAGGAGCGGGAATGTGAAGCTTTGTCATGTTGGGTTTCTTTTTCGTTGCTTTTCCTCACGGGTCGGCCAAGTTCATCCAATATTACCGTCGTGTTGGGCCAGTGTTTTTTGCAGCAGGACATGGTGCAAGGGGCTGTGTTCGCCCGTGACGGCGATCGGTCGCTGTTATTGTCGAGCTATGTTCCTTGTTCGGGTCCGGGATGTGTCCCCCGGTCCACGTTGTCGCAGGGTTTCCCGAAGCGACTGTTCCCTGTGCTCTAGCTCCCCCCCGCCCTTTGTCTATCGGCGACCTCTCCCGTCTGTGTCTCGAGCTCCCACCGTCGCCGTTTTGGAAAAGAAGATGTTCGGTGGCACCTTAGAAGGCCGTCGATGCATTCCTGGCCGGACAGAGAGGCAATTGGCGCGGGCGAATGACTGGCTGACTGAAGCGTAACACACGACATGGAAGGTATCGTAGGTGTACGACGAGCGACACAGCGTGTCAGATAGAGCAGATTGTAAAAATTCTTTCTTTATTCGACGCTACGACTTTATTTTCGCTCGCTTCCTCGATGGTATCAATCCCCGATCCCAACACCGCTAGGCGGCCAAGCAAGAAAAGCACTCTATGTCGCTTTCTGTGAAGATGAAAAATAAATAAAACGTATACCAGATGAGGAAATACGAGAGACGGAAGAAAAGAAAAGAAAAGAACCAGCCAAGATGCTAGACAGGACGCCCCTCGGGGATTACCCCAGCCGAGGGTTTCGCGGCACGATTTGTGTTGATTTAATAACCACGTTTACGACTTGAAATGCGGGGTGTTGAGCAGGATGCCCATGAGCACGCCGCCGATGGTGCCGGCGACGGGGACGGTCATGATCCAGGAGAAGACAAGCAGGCCGACACGCTGGAAGTTGACGGCCTTGAGGGTGCCGTTGCACAGGCCGACGCCGACGGTGGCGCCCGTGATGCACATGGACGTCGACACGGGAAGCGCGTACTGCGAGAAGATGAGCACGGTAATGGCGGCGCCCATCTCCATGGAGGAGCCACGGCTGGGGGAGTGGTAGGTGATCTTGTTGCCCATGACTATGATGGAAAGCGGCTTGTTAGCGATTTTTTTTTTTTTTTTTTTGGCTAAGGGTTGGTTTTAGCTGGAAAAGTGAAAAAGAAAAAGCTCACCCCTCATAATGTTGTACCCGTAGGTCATCAGACCCAGCGAGATGGTTAGCGACAGCACAGCCAGCATCCAGATGTCGACCTGGGCCTTGGCGGGCACGACCTTGCCGGTGCTCCAGGCGCCGTAGATGACGGCCCAGGGGCCGACCGAGTTGCCAATGTCGTTTGCGCCGTGGGCGAAGGAGGCGGTGCAGGCGGTCAGGACCTGGACGAAAGAGTACGTGTGCTCGACCTCGTTGGGGTACTTGCGCGCGTGCGCGTAGACACGGGCCATGCGCTCGCCGTCGGGCGTGCCGGCGATGCCCGTCTGCGCCGCGTGGATGTCGTAGTGCAGGCCGTACAGGGCGCCGACCACGGCCATGGCCGGCAGGCGTCTGAGGAAGGCTACCATGTTCTGGCGCTCGTAGATCTGTCCGGGGCCCATGGGGTTGGCGTGCAGCGTGCGCATGGCCCAGCCGAGAGGACCGCGGCCCTGGCGCATCTTGGCGTGCAGGCGCTCCTCGCCCTCGGCCACGAGCTCCTTGTGCGTCTTGGTGCGACCGGCGGCCTCGGCCACCACCATGCGCTTCTCCGACTCCTGGTCATGGGCCGCCGCTGCAGATGTCTGCTTGTTGGTCTCGGGCTTGGTGATCTCGTCGTCGGCCTGCGAGCCCGAGACGGAGGAGCCGGTGGGGCGGTGGTGCTCCTCCTCCTCCTGCTGCCGGAGCTCCTCGTCGTGGTCCTCCTGCACGACAGCGTAGTTGCGGACCTTGACGGCGTGCTGGTCGGCGTCCTCGGGCGCGGGGCGACGGAACAGGAGCGGGCCCTGGAAGAAGTTGTGCCACTTGAGGGTGTAGTCGCGCTTGATGACCTTGGCGTGGACGTAGGGGACGAAGAAGAGGGCGGACAGCAGGCAGACGCCGAAGCCGCAGCCGAGCGTGACCGAGACGATGTACCAGGCGGGCTTGTTGGCGAGGCCGAGGGCGGGCGAGCCCTTGTAGACGACCGACAGGGTGCAGACGGTGGCGGCGATGAGGAAGAAGAAGGGCGAGGTGTAGACGGCCCAGGGGAGCGGATTCTTGCGCACGTGCACGACGAGCTTGATGAGCATGAAGATGATGGCGGCGAAGCCGGCCGAGGCGGCGGGCGCCATGGCCAGGCCGGCGAAGATGGCGCCCAGGCCCTTGCCGTCGTTCCACCCCCACTTGACGCCCGAGGCGCCGACGGTGGCGACGCCGACGCCGGCGACGGACGAGATGAGCGAGTAGGTGGACGAGACGTGGGCCGAGTGGCGCGTGCACCACATGACCCAGATGGAGGCGCCGGCCAGTGCGCAGGTGAAGGCGAGCATCTGCACGCCCGGGTCGTCGCGGAAGGCGGTGGCGGGGATGATGCCGTTCTTGATGGTCTCGGCGGTGCGCGCACCCACGGCGATGGCGCCCACCATCTCGAAGATGGTTCCGAGTATCATGGCCTGGCGGTAGGTCACGGAGCGGGACGAGACGCTGGTGGCCCAGGCGTTTGCCACGTCGTCTGGGAGAAGGGGAGGGCGAAGTTAGCAGGCCTGGGGTAGCGGAAGGCGGGGCAAGAAGAGGCAAAAACTCACTTGCGCCATTGTTGTAGGCATCGAGCATGGCAAAGAATGTGCCAATGGCAAAAATGTAAGTGTACTGTTCGAGCACCATCTTGGAGTACTGGCAGCCGGTGGCTGTCTGGTGCGTGAGACTTGTGAGAAAGGTGTGGTCGACTGGACCGCTACACGGCCTGCGTTGAAGCGGCGGGACGGGACGATCTCTCGAAAAGCTCTTATCTGGAGAGCAGGACAAGAGGATGAAGGAGGTCGGCGGCACAACAAAAAAGTGTCAACGGACCGGGAACACGAGGAGCGCGGAACAAATCCTTTTTATGCCCCGGACAAGATTGCTATCCGCCACCCGAGGTGTGGACGCAACCTCCAGCTGCAGGTGTGGATGGAAGCCAATAAACCGAGAGGAAGGGATGGGGGGTGACTGCACGTTCCAATGGTGCAGGGATGGCCGGTGTTAGCTGGAGCTGGCTCAATATCAACGCCCACAGCTGGGACACCGACCCGCACCCCCCTACAAGACGCACACCTGGGTCTATAGCAGATACATGTGGTACCGCTTGGCGGGTTGCAAAGTTAGCGCACATGGGATTTGGGATGGGATGAGGGGGAAGACTGGGGTGCAGGGAAGGCCTGGCAAGGGAAAAAGTCTCAGGGTGGCGAGCAAGTGCGAAAAAAGTAAGCAGGCGACGGCAGAGATCCGGTCCCACGGGTATTTCTCTTTCCTCTCTTCGCGTAGGCTGCAACCCCTGTTTGATGGAGCAGTTCGCGGCCAAGGTTTGCTGGGATGGCAGATGTGACTTTTTTTTTTTTTTTTTTTTTTTGGCGCCATCACAGGCAGGGCCGGCGTCTGGGAATGGCGCTTGACCCTACGGAGATCGGCTCGGTCGGTCGGTCAGCTAAACACAACAAAACCCCAACGATCCCATCGCCAACCAGCACACGTGCCCCATTTCTCCAACCGTCGTTGGACGTTTTGGCCAGCCACATCTCCCAAGACGAAGGGCTGCAGGACGGGCGCATTGCCGTCTTGTCATCTCTTGTCCATCTCTTGACGGGAGCTTGTCTCTCTCGTCCCTTCTTGGGCCGCATACTCGTCTCTCTTGGCCTCTATTCTACAGGAGTGCGTGCAATGGGATGGATGGTGTGCGTCTGTGGCTTTTCTCCTTCTTGTTCGTATCCTTCTCCTTGACTCGCTGGGCTTGCATGTGCCTCGGGGGTTGGGTGAGACGCACGCAGCTGTGTTGGTGCTGCTCGCTTTTTTGCTTGGCGCAGCGGCGCAGCTGGCTGATTGCCTCGAGAATTGCTCGAATTGGCGGGCAGCCCGGGCCTATCAAAGAGCCTCGACACCCCACGTGGGCTCTCCAAACCGTCTCTTTGGACGGGCGGGCCTTCCTGCCAAGGCTCCGGCCCTGGCTGCCGCCCCGCTAGCTGGACCGCCACCTTTCCCCAATCGATCTCCCCACCCGTCCTGATTGGTCCAGTGCCTCGCTCGTTTGGCATTTGGCGACCCCCACCCTTCACGACATCGAGGCTGCCGCGATTTCCTGTCTGCTCGGGCTGAGTCCGTTGAATCCAATTCCAATGCCATTTCCCGCCAGCCGATGTGCGTCTCCGTCTCTTCCGTTCCTCACCTGGCCATTCCGACGCATGAAGCCAACCACCTTCGCCAATCTCGGACGGTCTAGCCTGCTTTGGCCACCGACGGGTCGCCAACCCGCGTTCTGTATGCAGCCCCTGGGTCCAAAATAGACTGTGTCGCGGGTCTTGCCTCGCTTCCTCTTTGCCGTCAGACCCCCGATCAGGAAGGCTTCTCGAATCCTATACGTGGTAAATCCGCGTATACTTGTCTTGTACAGCCAGCCGCACCTTCGGTTCCGATCTTGTCCGTCTGCTTGCTTCTTCCACCAATGTGTGTGGAGGTGTCTCTCGTGGCGTTTCCTTTGTTGTTTTGCCAGCCGGACTGGCTGCTACTACCGGCAGTGATGAAATCAGTCTTGGCAGTTGCCAGCTCGCCACGAGTCCATCAGCCGCCTGCATGGCGCAAGGGCTCCGACAGACTGAAGACGGCGCCGGGCATCAACGAGCGGAGTGCATTGTTTAGTCACCTTGGCACGCTTAGTATTTATGTACAGTACAAGGCGGCCATCGAAAGCGGGGGGTTACACCTGCGAGCGGCGGCGACGTGCTTCCCCTTTCCGGGAGGCACCTCGTCGCCTGGGTCACCCTTTCTCTTCGTTTAGGCCCCCAGGCATCCAGGGAGATCCTGACATCTTTTCCGTCGGCGTTGACTTCATAATTAGCGGTCTAACGACGTCGACTTCGGAAATCCCTACCTACCTAGGTACCCGCCTCCCTGCTCCCACTAATCGGGCTTGGCACGGGCTAGGGGTGCGCCCTGCGTCCTGAGCAACGGACCACAGCCGATGGATCGAGCACGTGGGTTGGGTCTACGCGGATCCTCTTCTACAGGATCTCCACCCGTGCAAGCAAGGTCCCTGTCTAGGAAAGCCGACAGCTTGGCGAAGCTCCATTCTTCGGACGACATGGGCCACCAGCGGACTGCTCGCGCCATCTGCCAACAGACTAATCCCCATTAAACCTCCTTCTACCTACGCTTTAGTCAATCTATTTCTTCAGAGTCAGCACAGACGCATGACAGCCAAGGTGCAAGAGATCACGCGAGCAGCAATTGCCCAGGGCGTCACGGTCACAGACAAGGATGGCCTTGATCCAAAGGTCCCCCAGCCGCGCGATCTAGAGCGACCGAGGGGATATGGATCAGAATGTCCGAGTTTTCCCGCACAAGCAAGCAGAAGGATCCAACACGAGACCCGAGGTCTAGACCACGCCTCGATCTAGCGGTCACTTCGTCGTGGCCCTCTTCCGGGCGCCCGCTATCAGCCAACAAGCAGGTCTCCAGCCGAAAACGCTGCTCGGTCTACACCGAGCAAGTATCATGTCAAGAGATAGTCACATCGTTGGACAGGCCGTTCCACGAGTGGCAATGAAGATGGGGAATGGACGGACCGGGGGGCTACACTTGTGGCCCGCCTGCCATCCCACTTTCGGAGGACGTATAGGACCACCATACTTCGGCCAACCCGCAGGGCTGCACTGAGGCTGCTTTAGGCTGCATTAATTTAATCACTCATGTGGAAATAGACACGCCTTTCCCATTTGCCATACCGAACGAAAAGCCATGCGTCTGGTCACCCTTGTCCCTTTCAGTCACCCCTGGAGCACTTCGGCCACACCCCTTTGGACAGCCAAATCGGTCATCTCGGCTTGGCCAACGGGAAGGCAGCGGCACAGGAGCGTGCTGCCCAGGCGGGACAATGCTCGCTTGCTGCCGCTTCAAGCTTGTGCCTTCACCCGGATGGGTGGATGCCGAAACCGTGTGTGCGTCTGGCTGCAAGGCTGACAAAGTCTCGGGGAGGAACGCACCCTATTGCTTCTTCCCCATTCTGACCCCCGCATCCTGGCATCGGTGTTACGTTGATGCATGAGGTGATAATCTGTGTACGTCTATGATCCCTCTCTTCTAACTGTTCCAATAATTCCGTTAGGAGTCTGCCCGGCCGATCCCAGTCTCGATATCCACGCGTGCCTCGGCGGTGCGTGCCGATTCTGCGGCCTTTTGAAAGAATGGTGATAGATGTTGGTGCCTTCTCGTGCTCAGTTGATCACTCGCCATGAGCGATGGGGCGATCCCCTTGAAAGCAGCAGATGGCGATTAAATACCATGCGGTTTCTTACCGCATCTTCCCCTCTCTCGCGCCTCGTTCGACGCCTTGAGCTCTAGCTTTGGGGTTTGGGCTTATCTGTTTTGGCATTCAATTCCCATGCTATTCCCAAATTGAGGATCACACGCAAGCCGCGGCCTGAGGCGGGCTTTTTGTGACTTGCTCTCTCGAACTATATCCTGCCAAAATAGTCGTGCTTGGTCAGCAGGCGGGTCTCTGCCGTCGCCTGCTTACTTTTTTTCGCACTTGCTCGCCACCCTGAGACTTTTTCCCTTGCCAGGCCTTCCCTGCACCTGGTCTTCCCTCGCATCGCATCCCAAATCCCATGTGCGCTATAGGGAGGCGGCTTAATGGATGGGAACAGGGGTGGAGGAGGCAAGGGGCTAACGAAGCGGGCAGATAAACAGATAGGTTTGGAACGCGACAGTGTCATTTCGTCCACGGCTACATTTAGTGAATTGAGCCCATTTTTAACAAATGAAGCGTGACATATGGTCCATATTCAACAAGTGAAGCGTGAGGCATCAATTGCTGGTGGGGGAGCCCTGTCATTCACGTGTATTTATGCTAGGAAGAGGACGATATTACCATTAACCATGTGGACGAGTTATTCAGGGATTTCGTGGAGGCGAACTTATTGGCGGCGGTCGCTTGGAGATATGGGCAGGGCCCGGCGACCTCTATCAGGAAAGGCAATTGCCAGAGTCCAGGCGAGGCCACCTATGAAGCGAGTGACGAGGAGTGGGAGAAGTCACCACCACGTGGGGCTCTATTGGGAGCGCTAAGTGAATGATGGCAAGGCTTTTTGTGGACAAAGATCGAAAATGACTGTGGTGAAGGTGTGGGTAAGGGATGGGCGGAGTTTAGGAAGAAGGGCCATGAAAGGTAGTTCCCGTTACACCCCAAAGGCGATGGAGGAACGTTTGTCGTAGCTGGGACTACGACGTTGCTTGGCCCTAATAAGGGACCACAACCATGGCAGACGGCCTCATTTGTACGGAGTAAGAATGTGGGTATCCAGCTCAAGACTGTCCTGCTCATAAATCACCATCTTCACTCCCTAATCCGAAAAAGGGTCCCAAAAGAAAACCCCAGCCCTGCTGCCGCCGTCTGACATCTGCAAAACCCGGACCCGTGGGAGGCACGACGCCCCTGGTTGAACTTCCCCCAGCACCCAGCGAGGCCGTCGCAGGCATTCTCGCAACGGTGCCGTTCGAGCCACTACCGCCGTCTCTAGTACCGTTACCTCCCGACCTGAGCAGCTCAACCCTCTTGCACTCGACGCCGTCGTACTCCGCCTCGGAGCCGCTGCTCGAGATGGTGACCTGCAGCCCGCACGCCATCCAGTTCCGCATGCCCTGCGGCGCGGTCGCGGCGCACACGAGCGAAAAAGCCGCCGCCGCGTCCGCTTCGCAAAGGAGCTCCGCGTATCCCAGATCTGTCAGGTTCGCGACAAGCCCGCCGTCGACGAACCACAGCGGGCTGGCGTCGCCCGCGCCGCCGCGCCGCGTCTCCACAACGGCGATGGCGGCGTTGCCCAGCGCGCCTGTGCGGCCGACGGCGCAAAGACGGCCGGACTCGCCGATGGAGAAGAGCGAGGCGCGCGATGCCTGAGCCACGAGGACAATAGAGCTCCCAGACTGGCGGAGGCGCCAGCCGTCGATGAAGCCGCTCGGCTGCGATGCGGTGAGGCCGAAGGCGGCCGCTGTCTCGCCGCAGGTTCTGTCGATGGTCGCCGTGGAGGAGGGCGTCGTGGTTAAAGTGGAGGTGTTGAGGAATCGCGGCGTCGTGGTGTTCATGGCGGGTGCGGTTGTGTTCCAGTAGCGGGCGGCCGTGGTGACGTTGCGGAAGCGTGATGCAGCGGTTGTATTGAGGAACGGCGCTGCTGTCGTGTTCATCAGCGTAGCCGCGGCCGTCGCGGTGCCGTTTCGGAACCGGCCGGCGGTGAAGTTCGCGAACGGAGGGGACGTCGTGTTGGCGAATGGCGCTAATGCCAAAGTGGTGGCGTTAGGGAAGGCGGACCAGCCTGTCGGCCTTGGCGAGGCTCTCGTTGAGACGCTGTTCGAAGGGGACAAGGTGGAGTTGGGGTATCTTTTGGCACTCGTGCTACTGTCATTCAGGGGCCTCTCGAGCGTTGAGTTGGCAGGTACGGATATGGTGGCATTCGCGAATGGCGCCCCGGCTGACTTGGGCGATCCGATCCTGGCAGATGTAGCTATCACACGGCTACTACCGATGTCACTGCTACCACTGGACCGTGTCCTCGATGAGGGTCTCCCATTTGCCGTGCGTCCCGAAGTCGTGGGTGATATAGATGTCGGCTGTAGAGATGCGGACTCGCTTGTGGTCGTGGAGTTGGGGAACAGGGCCGACCGCGTCGCATTGCGCCATGCAGTCGAATTGGCATATCGGGTCCAGGTCGACGTGGACGTGGTAAATGCCGTTACAAGCACAGTAGAGGTGGTCAAAGGGGGGCTTGCGGTCACCACGGCAGGTGTTACACCAAGACAGGAGCACGCAGAAACGTAGGAGGACGGCGATCCGCACTGGGAGGCGTAGCTTGGGGCGTCGGCTGGATATGCCAGTGGTGCGGAGTTTGGCGAGCCATCGGCAAGCTTCGCTAGAGCCTTGCGTCCCACAAGCCACCGCTTCCAGGGCTCATCAGCAGTGTAGGGGCTACTGACGCGGAGATTCGAGACTGTCGCTCTCGTAGAAGGCGCTGACGTCAGGGTGATGTTCCTCGTCGTTGTGGACGTGCGGGTGACGCTGCGGGTGTGGAATACGGTGCTTGCTTCAGGCGTCGATGTCGTTTGCAAGGCGGAGAGGCAGTCGGCGGTGCCGTTTCTACCTGTCGGCTCGAAATCTTGCAGCGCTGGGAAGGTGGCAAAGGGGCGGTCAGTCATTCTCTTCACATCTTGGTTCCAGCCGACACTCACCGCGCAAGCAGCTGTCCGTGGTGCATGTCTGAGCAGCCGCAAACGCCCGGATTGAGACGAGCAAGCGGAGAAGATGCATATCGTCTGTGGCGGCTCCGGCCTTCGCGGTAAAGGCCGACTAGAAGCTAAAAACCGGCGGGAAACGCATAGGAGGGGGGGGAATCCCAGTTCCTTTAAAAGTCCGGGGCATTGTTTGGAGCGGGTGTGATGATGTCGTCGCTCTTAGCTGGTGCCGCTTAAGACCGCCGCTGGCCAATGACGGCAGCGCGAGCCGGGAGCGGATGCTACACAAATCAAGGTGGAGGATGCAGGCAATCTGCTTTGGTGCCGTGGGGGGCATGCAAGGGGCAGGTTTCCAATCTTGGCAAGCGCTGTGATCGGCGATTCTGGTCAGCCTGCGCTGCAAGAGACAGCAACCGGTACGCGCATGTTTTGCGAGTGGCCCTTTCGGCGCCAGCCGACTGGTCCTTTGTGCTTTGCTCCGGCTGCAAAGCGGCGGTGCCGTCATCAAGTTATGGGAGGGTCTTGTTTGATCATTGCCACAATTCTGAGCACTTACAGCCGCCGCTAAGTCCTTTGTCACATTCGCGCCACATCATTTTTGCCCTCACTCTCACACCAATCATGGAAGATCAGGGAAGGGAAGATGCGTTAGGGGTAGAATGCAAGGAGGAAAAACATCAATGCTTTGTTTATTGTCCTGCACAGAGCCAGAAGATTTTCCTACGGCGCCTCCTAGTAGCCTCAGGTATCATCAACAATAGCTCCTTTGTTCCTCTCAATGGCCCGAGCCTTAAACCGGAGTAACATGGGAAAGAGCGGCAGACCCAGGGCTTTCGCTTTGTGCCGCATGGAGGCCAGCTTCTACCTTCTTCGTCGGCCGGGTGAAATTCGTGAGAGACCAGTATAAATCATCATCTCCTCACCAAGCCGTCAGAACTCTGTACCTTCTACCATCCCCAACACCCCAGCCTACCGGAATCCCGAACCACAGGCCATCCTCATCCCTTAGCGCATCGCATGGTCGTTCCGTCTTCATAGCGAATCTTTTCTTTCCAGTCCAAAGATATCACAATTCACATCTCGTCCTCCCGAAGCCATCATTGCCAGGATGCCATCCCAGCCCATCTTCAACTACTACTCCGAGCTCGGCGTCGACCGCTCGGCCTCGGCCAACGAGATCAAAGCTGCCTATCGCCGTCTCGCCCTTCAGCACCACCCCGACAAGAACCACGGAAACAGCGACGAGGCCACTGCAAAGTTTCAGCGGGTATGTGACCATTATGAGCCCGCGCCAGGCTTCGTTGTCTCGACGGATGTGGCGACGTGCTGACCTCATTTACAGGTGAACGAGGCGGCCGAGGTCCTCATGGACGAGACCAAGCGTCGTGAGTACGACCTCAAGACCCAGGGCGCCCAGGGCATGGGCGAGGCGAACCCGCCCGACTGGCATTGGGCGTTCCGAGACATTTTCTCCAACTTTCCCTCTCGCTTCTACGAGTACCGCGAGCCTGGAGCGGCAGAGTCGACCGACGGCGACGGCGACGACGACGGGCTGGGCGACTGGGAGAAGGAGTACCACTTCACGCCCCGAGCAAGGACAGCAAAAGCCGCCGAGGGCCAGGCGTACCGTGCTGCCAAGGAAGAGGAAGAGGAGGAGCGCCGCGCGGCCAAGGAGGCGGCAGCCCGGGCCGCGGCCGACGAGAAGCGGCGCCGCAAGGCCGAGGAGGAGGCCTTCCAGGCCCGCGCCTGGGCCCGCGCCGGGGCCGTGACGGACGAGGAAGTCCGGGAGTCGTGCCTGCACTCGGAGCATTGCACCAAGACCGTCGAGAGGAGGAAGGTCAAGTGCGACGGCTGCGCCGTCAAGCGCAGCATCGTCGCCTTCCACTGCCCATACTGCGGCGCGGTCCTCTGCACGCTCTGCGTCGGCAACTTCGCGCGGGTCCGGAAGCAGCGCCGGGAGGCCGAGGAGGACGAGACCGTCTAGGTCTGCGTCTTCCCCTCCCTTTAGACTAGTTTTATTACTTTAGCGGCACGATATTTGCCGAGATCTCAATTCCAAATATCCCCTTAGCCAAGGTCCAACGCCTTGTGAAAACAGTAATCCGTACACGTCTATCTTCTCATCGGCCGGCGACTCTGGGCTTGGACATGCCACTTTGGCAGGTGGTCTGGGCAGGAATGTCCGATGTGTCCTCATTCTTTGCCAACATTGTGATCAGAAAATCCAATCATATATCTTCAAAACGACGACACCTGACGCGATGGGCGCAGGGACCAGTAGCTTTGGTGCCCATCAGTTGTACGACGCTCTCAGGCAACGCCCGCTGCCTTCTCAGGCATAGATATGGCGGTCAACTAGTAAGGGAACGGCCGGAGATTTCGCGGCGTCCAAACTCACGCCGTAGCGAACTGGAAATGTCTTGCTGAGTAACAGACCCAAGATTAATAACTGCTAGGTGGAAGGAGATGAGGCCTGGGGTAGTTCAGAGTGGAGACAGCGTATTACAAGGTACCCAGAGCAAAATTGTATGTGGAATGGGGAGAAACGGACGAGAAAGTCACTAGGAGGAAAGCCAGAAGGTAAAATAGCGGAAAGCACAAGCTCAGACGATGCGTAAAAAAAAGGAAACAAAGGGAAGTCGAAAGAGAAAAGAGAACAACAACGGCACGAGATCTAGTCCCAGGACACCGGGCCCCTCTGTCACGGTACGATCGCTTATATAAGAACCTAGCGGGTCGTAGCCCTCGATACGACAAGGTTCCCTTTTGCTTTGGTGTAACGGGTACTACCTTGGTCTAGTCCCGTGACACCCTCTCTGATCCCTCCAGATTATGCTTGGAGTATTCAAGCCCATTAACCGGCCCGAGAGATACTCAGTGGACTTTTTGATAATTATTCCGAACGGTAGATCTCCGTTCCGAATGATGTCCAGGAATTTCCTCAAATTCGCGGTCAAGGCGCCCTGGTGGGTTGGGCCTGGCAATGAAAGGGCTGGCGAAGTTGCTCTGTCTTCCCTTAACAAGGGTGTTGTGCTGGCATCTGGTTCCCCCAGCGAGATGTTACCGATGTGGTACCTGGCCCGGAGTCCAGCCAGCCACTGTGCTGTTGTGCGCCAGGTTAGACCAAAGTTCCATGGCGTTTTCGAGGAACGACACCGCCCGCATACCCGCCCGAAGGATTCCACCTACCACACACTTGCTACCGTTCAGCTCCCGGTTGACGTGGCCGTCAAAGACCTCAATAAGTTCCCCTATAACCCGCAGAGCTCACGATCTGCTTGCTCGCTCCGTCCTCCGCCGTGGACAGAGCTCTGCTCGGTATTGTTATCGATCCATTTGTCGTCGACGATCAAGCAGAGCCTTTGAAGCCCGCGTAGCTTCGCTAGTCCATTAGCAGTGCTCTACTCTCTATACGTGTTAAAGGTCGCTAGCGGGGTCGCCGCCAGGTGTCCGATGGTTTCGCAGTATTTGGATCCGTGTGTGGCGGCTTTGCGAGTGTCGGGAACGAGGTTTGATTATGTTCGCATTGCCGATGAACTTCGTGTCAGTCGTGTGGTCGTAGGGACATGGCTTTGTGCCTGTCGCAGCTCCGTCCTGAGGCTGGCAACTCGGCCGTCTCGAAAAGAGAGAAAAGCACAGACACGAAAAAATTCTTTCGGTTGCGATCGTGTGGTAAAAGTCCCAAGGCAGAACACGTGGGGCCAATTTGCGAAAACGCGCTGCCACCAAGAGTAACGGCAGGGTCAGTTAAGGCCGAGTTCCTTTGGAAAAGCTACGGTAACACCCAACGAGCACAGGGCGACCAAAGAGATCGAAATCATCTCGGGTTTCAGCTCGCAACGTCTGCTTCTGGAAATGAGGCAGAATTCTTGACACGGACACGGCAAGCAGAGCTAAGGGAGCATAAGAAGAGAGAAAATGAGAGAAAACTAGGCCTAGT
Source organism: Magnaporthiopsis rhizophila (assembly GCA_003049465.1). NCBI lineage: Eukaryota > Fungi > Ascomycota > Sordariomycetes > Magnaporthales > Magnaporthaceae > Magnaporthiopsis > Magnaporthiopsis rhizophila. Next base: position 54,180 of record PYSS01000027.1, read on the forward strand.
TTTTACTTAAATGAGTGACTTGAAATGAAAATACATTTCTGTTTGTGCTTGCAGGCAGCGCAACACGGCTTCTGGGCGGTTGTGACAACCACCATTACCATCCATGCCCCCACACTTTCGGGTTACTCCGCAGCATGAGTGCTCCTCTTGTTGCCTTGCTCCTTTTACTTGCGGCCAGGGCAGCGGACCTCGAAAGCCCGGATGGGCTCGGCCTGGGAGAAGCCCCAGCAGCCGCTGTGGGTGACCTGGACGCCACCGCTGCAGCCGCGACCGGAGAAGTACTTGGCTGTTGAAGGTGGAAAGGAAAACACAGCGTCAGCTTTATGGTCACCGTCAGGTTGGGCTCGGGGGTTACACAAAGGACTTACTGGAGCAGCCGCCAAAGTTGTCGACGCGGAGCGAGTGCCAGTCGGTGCCGTCGTTGAGCACACACCAGTTGCCATCACCGGTGGTCCAGCCGAGCCAGTTGCCCTGGCACGAGGTGGCGAAGTAGGTGGTCATGTGCCACGAGTTGCGGGCGGCAAGCGTGTTGGGCGAGGTGTCGTTGCTGACGAGGGGGACCGAGGGGCCGGCGGTGCCGTCCAGGAGCTTGCTCAGGAGGACGGTAGGGAGGGGCGCCTGAACGACGTCGTCGACGACGGCCGAGGGCTCATCGCGGACAACCAGGGAGGGAGCGGCCAGGGAGGTCCCGGCAAAGCCGAGGGCGGCGACGACGGCGGTGAGGAAGTGCATGTTTGATGCTTGGAGTGAGTGGATGGTTGAAAATGTGTGTGTGTGTGTGTGTGTGTGAGGATGGAAGGAGTCGAGGCAGTTGAGTGATGCTGGCGCTGCTGGCTGCTGATCTCCGAGATATCTGGCTGGGAATCGGGGTGCTGATCAGGGCTTTATATACTCGTCGTGATCTCCTATGTCTGCGTCCTTGAGGCTTGAGCCGCGCGACTGCCTGTTGTGATCTGGCACGCCGGGCTAGTTGGAACTTCCTCTTTGGACATGAGCTCCCGTCTACGGCCAACAAACAAACTCTTGGCGATAGTCTCTAGACCCCACTGTAGGTAAGCACATTTCGGGTACCCTCCACTTCTAGACTGTCCATTTTTTGCCCAGATGGAGCCTCGCTTCTGACAATCTCACCAGAAATCTTCTTTTGGGCATGTTCCTCAATCCTTGTTTCGGTCCTTCCTCTGGCACTTGCCTAAACCTTGAGGTACCTTACGGGGAGTGATGTATACATGAGCATGCGGCAGCCATTTCTGAGTTTCGGCTGGCATAACCTAGTGCTAGAAGCATGAACCGTGAGTACTTGTGGAAATTCTCGTGTCACCTCCCAAAGCTGTTTCAATGAGGCTGCTGATGATAATTTTGGTTCTTGAAGGATCCTCGAATCACAGCCGTTTGTTGGGCACGTTTGCCTCCACCTGCCTTTTGTGGACTGACTGCTCATCTAGCAAGGTCTCATTGCAGACCCCAACTGCATGTCAGCTCCTCGAGTCGTTGATGCCTGGTCCCCGCCGCTTGCGTTTGTACAACTCCAGGCTGACCACCCGCGGTCTAGGCGAAGGATCCGCTGCCGAACATAAGCATCTGCCGCCGGCCTCGCCAAGCCCGCTCCTCTCTGAGCCGCAAGCAGGGCCTCCAGCCGCGCCATTACTCATCCCCGCATGCCTACACGACGTGGGGCTCTGTCCTTCACGTGAGTGGTGGACAATATGAAAGCTCGTAAGTTTTCACGACCGTGATTGGCCGTGCATATGCATGCGTTTTTTCTCACTTCTCGTCCTCTCCGTCATCTTTGTTTTTCCGCCCGCTCTTGGGAGCTTCCGGCTTCGTCATGCCACCGCAGATCTTGTACGGTTGTCGCTTCATTCACCGACGTTCTGCGTTGCCAAGACGGAACGAAGTAACATGGGAGTGACACGAACAGTGGCACAGCAGCAAATATTGAAGTTCAGGGACGCAGACTGGCTGGCTCGCCAGGGCCAGAGTCAATAGAGATCGGGATGTGCATATGGCCTGCAGTCACCTCGCCTGTTGCCCTGGTGGTTCATCTGACCCGTTGGGCTCAAAGCCGAGTACCGGCTCATCTGGCACCTTTTAGCGCCACCGTTGCACCACACCAGCCTTTTGGCTTCGGCATTACACAAAGTTCACTAAAGGCCGGCGGTAAAGCATCTCCGTACCTCGGCTGGCTTTGTCTCTTTCGTTTCCTATTAGTTATTAGGCCGTACCCTGTGGCGACCTTGAGATTTTCTCCTGGTCCTTCTATCCCCTGCTATCAGCGCTGACCTTGCCCCACTGATTAGCCTGTTTACCACCTGCGCACAGCTGCTTGAACCCCGTAATTAAGGCACCTTGCTGGCCGCCTTACCGCCTACCACACCTTGCCCTACACAGGGCCCAGTCTGTGCAACGGACACCAGACTGTGTGCCTGGATTGGTTCTTCGTACGAAGCAAGCTACAGGTCGTGATGCGGGTCTGGAGAAGGATTTCCGTAGCCGAGGACGCGTCTAGGCTGCCGGCTACGAGCGGCGCAATCGCAAGTCCACATCAGACTCCCGCCGCCCGCCGACAATTTCCACAACCCCAGAAGGCAGACCCCGCGTTGTGCCCTTGAGCACTCGTATGCTCTCTCTATCCGCGGTCAGCTCTTTCTCACAGCGGGGTAGGTAGCAGGGGCCAGCGGCTGCGCCGCTCACTCCGCTCTCAGCGAACGGCTTCCCGACAAAGGATTGGCCCGGATACATATGCAAGGTTCTTGTCTCCTTTCCTAGCTTCAAAATAGTCCCTGTGCCGCTCCCACTCGGCGACTTTACCGGTCACATGCTCCACAAGGGTTCGGCCGAACTTTATACACAATTACCTACCTAGAGCCTCAACTAAATTACGGGGCAGTTCGCTGCGCCGCGCACTAGATCACACCTTCCCTTGACCGCAACGTAAGTCCCTTGCGCGCACTGCCCAGGCTCGTATGGGTCTTTGAGTTGTCCGTGCCGTGAGGCCGCCTGGATATGCCCTCAGCCGGGGCAATTCTCGGCCGCGTCGGCGACTTGCATCCACGGGCAGCGTGTCCTCAGACCACTGATCAAAGTGGAATGGACGGTGGATGCGAATTGGTGGATGTCAATGTTTGTGTGGTCATATCAACCACTATCCGCGGCTGCTGCAGCGTCGCCCCCGCTCGAACTGCTGACGCCGAGTGCCCCATGAGCACATGGAAGGATTTAGGCATATTGCCTGCTCCGCAGTGTTGTTGGTAAGGCTCCATCCTTCCGCGGAAGTTGTTGTTCTAGGCCACCAGGCCATCCCGTTTTTCGGGGAGGGCCGGATGGTTGAAGCTTTTGACTTTGAAGGATCGTCACCCAAGTAACTATGTAAGGCGGCTTTATCTCCTTCCGGTACCTGCTATTGCTAGTCACAAAGAAAACGCTGGTTGGGGTGCAAAGTGCCGCAAAGGAATAGGCGCACATGGGGGATGGACGGTATCGGGACCTCGATTCGGGTTAATTAGAGACCCGAGGTCGGCCGAGGCCGACGAGTGCTCAATATCCCTGCAAATGTACCTTTATACGTCAAGCCAGAGGATCTACTACTCTCATCCTCTCCTACCCTGCAATGCAAAGGGTCCCCAAAGGTTGAAATCCAAAGTTCCCCTGCTCATTTGATGTAGATGTATTGGGTATAAATCTGGAATTTGCAGCTGAAAATGATCGAAGAAAATGAGAAAATCCGAGGAAAAAGAAAGGCCTTTGAAAATAACTTCATCTCACGCCATATTATGTAATTAATGGCTTACGTCCTCGTCAAACAGCCCATTTCGCATTACGTACCTACTACCCGATCCTCACACTGGGAACCAAGGTTTGGGAGAATGTTGGCACGAGGAGGAAAGACAAATCCAAGTTTGCTCCATGATGGAGAGGCCCACTCACAGTCATCTTCTACACAGGGGAAGATCCGCCTGCTCGGTGAAACCCAGAAAGGGAGAACCGCAACTGAGGCACATGTATGACTTCGAGGTTGGGTTCCTCACAATCGTGAGAAAACCTCAGGACCGTCTTCCGTCGGAGAGGAGGACCTATGGTCCCAGGTTTCGTTTCCTGGGGTAAGGGCCTGTCCCAATCTGGATTCGTCCACCACTTTGCGGCCATCTTTTTAAAGGATAGGCTTTGGGGGAGGGTGTGATGGGCCGGGCCGCGTGGGTCTAGATCATTTTCGTTACATTCTTTGACAAAGGGACAGTGGCTTGTGGTGCTGTCCTTTATGGTTATGGAGTATATGCGCCGTTTCGGCGATGATTCGTTGAAGTTTAGCGCCAACCATGGTGGCACTGGGGGCTTAATGTTGTGAAATGTGATAAACTTCCCAAATTCCATATGCGAAAATATTTTATTACCATACGGCCGATAAAATGGCTATTAAGCCTGGCAAGATAAACAGAATGTATTGCGAAAAGTTATGGGCTTTTAGTCCTCTATCTACCCTCCAATGCCCCAGTGCCCATAAAAAAAAAGAAAAGAAAAACCTCCCAGCCGGAACGTCTACTCCCTCGCAACCTCAAAATCGGCCTCGCCCAGGGCCTCGATGATCTCAGGCCCAAACCCGACGTTGGGCCTGTAGCCTAGGCCGCTCCCGTGCACGCGCTGGATCCGGTCGTCCACTTCCCATGGTATCGCGGATCGGGCTCTCCGCAAGCCGCGCATTATGGACCGTCATCCCGAAGATGAGTTCCTGCCGGAAGCGGCCCATGCCGCCTGACGCGTCCGCCGAGGGGAACCCAGGCACCATTCCCAGCGTGCTGCCGATAAACTCGTACCTTTTGTGGAGGTAGCGTAGGCAAGGGCAAAGGCAAGTTAGCTGATGAACTGGGCTTTCGCGAGAGAGCGAATCTAGCAACGCATGGGGGAGAGAGGGTCGCAATATGCGTACATGAAGTACACCTGGTTCTTTTCTCGCGTCTCCGCCACAGGTGTCATGTAGGGCTGGTCCAGGTTGGCCCGCATGCCCTCATGTGCGGCTAGGAGGGAGAAAACGCGTTTGAGGCCGTCGAGGACCTTGTGGTAATGGGGGCGCAGGCCCTTGGGCCACTGCTGGGCGAGCAGGTACTGGGTCAGCTCCCTGCGGGTGGTGGTGTTGGGGTCGGGCGGTGACATTGTGGTGGCTGCCCGGGCGGGAGATGGTGGTTGGACTACGACTCTATCGTTGCGTTCTGGATTCTGGTGGCTGAGGCAAAATGGCGATGCGTCTGTCGTTGCGCTCTCGATGGTAATGGGTGTAGATATAGAGTGAAGCGTGGGATCGTCTGTTCTTCAGGTTCTGGAAAGGAAAACGGGCAGATAGGTGCGAGCTTTAATGGTGACGACGGGTGCTGGTGAGGTAACGGTGAACGTGCCAAATGATGACTGATTCTTTTTATCCAGAAGCACATAGTGAACAAGAAACAGGAACATCAAACATATCCCCATCTTCACCCTAGGTAGTGGGGGCCTTTTTCCCACAGCAGCAGTTCCTGCCGAAACGGAAACTCGCGCCTGCCGATTTCGTCTATGGGACATGCGTGCGTAAGGCCTCGATTTTTTTTTTTTTTTTTTTTTTTCTTGTTATTATGTCGCCACCCAAGGCCGGGTATTGGACGTGACACACCGCATCCGACACCGGCCGCAGGTTTCCCGATGCAATGCTAAACTAAACACTCGTGCCGTTTTACCATGAAAATCTCACGATACCGATGGGAAGCTAACCGTAGACGCGCGGCAAGCCGGGAGCGCTACTGGCCGACATAGGCGACGACAAGACCTGACCAAGGACGCATGCTGGGCTGCTTTGCATGGCGAAACATGACGTATGTCAGCCATCAATCGCTCCATGTGATGCTACCATAGTAGGACGGACGAAGGCGGATTCCCCGCAGATTTCCGCTTGTCGATCCTTCTATTGGAGCACACCCATGTGCTGACAGCTTGGCTGGATGAGTAAATACGGGTGCGGTGGCACGAGGCACCTCTATTCTACCTCCACATCCCCGCCCTCACATCCGGGAATCTGTGATCTGACCTGTTCTTTTTCTACTCGGGATACTCCTGCCAGAATCTCTCTCCGACTTGCTCACCTCTCGCCCAAAGTCCGCCGATCATATTTGCCTCGCAGGCCTAAGCGCGAGATTTCCCCGCCAATTTCTCCCAGCTCCTCGATCCGACATGTCAATCCCACCCCACGACGTCGTCCAGAGGGTCACGAACAGAAAGGCCCAGTACGCCCGGTTCGCCGACACCAAGCAGTGGGACAGGTTCGCCGAGGTCGGCCTCCCGGACGCCAGGTACAGCTACCAGGACAGCTCGGGCAACGTGGTGGCCCTACGGGGCAAGCCCGCCGCCTTCGACAACCCCAAGTCGTGTGCGGCGTATTTTAAGGCTTTCTTCCGGAACCAACAGACCCTCCACAACATCAGCCTGGCCGAGATCACGCAGACGGGACCCGACGAGGTCGAGGTTATATGGGCGTTCGAGGACCAGCTGATTCGCAATTACACGTTCTGGACGTGCCGCCTGCGCGGTGGAGGCCACTACTACGAGATCTGGCGCAAAAAGGGAGACGACTGGTTCATTGCCGAGTTACGGATGCAGAGGACGTACCAGATGATGACGTTTGGGTATTTTGTATTGTTGGTGCTGGGCAGTCTGGGTCTCCCGGTCTTCTGAGCGGCGGACTTGTGGCCTGGCGGCCTGGGACTCAACGCACCAAATCCAAGTTTGCCTAGCTGTCCGCCTTGGGCTGCGCACTGCACTAGGAGTGGCGGGGTATCAACCAATCGCAGCCTGCTTTGTTCGGCTCGGCTCCGACTTCATTCCTGACCTGTTTGCTTTGTCCGAGTCTGCTCTAACCAGTGCCCTCTTCTTTTGTGACAAGTCGCCGGTTCAAAAGATCGTATCGATGCCTGTTCTATCTGTTCTCAGCACCAACGCGACCTTGGACGGTACCGGCCAGCTGCCAGCAAATGGCAGCACGCCAACGGCGGACATATCACCCGATGGTCACGGCAGCACCGTATCGCGCGCCGAGGTCTTTGGCATATTCCTCACACTCTCCCTGTGCCTGCTAAGCCAGCCCACCGGCAGCCTGGTCTACCGTCGAAGCATCCTCCCCTGGCGCCTGAACCCGCTCGCAAGCCTGGCCGAGGCCGTCCTCATTCTGACTTGCGTTGCTACCGTCATCGTTCCTATTATTATTGGGCTCGCCGTCAATTGCACCCTTCGTCTGGAAAGCCCACGTGTCACGCCGCGGGAACAGCTTGGAGACTTGTCCACCTTCTGGGGAAGATGGCGCGGTCGCGTGAAGCTGGCTACGGCGGCGCGACTGCGCTTGCGCGTCGAGACGCATGCGCTGGCGGCTGCGCTTTTGCTCATTCGAGGGTGCAATAACCAAAAGACCCACCAGCGCGCCTGCAGTGCCACGGACATCGTCGCAGAGCTGGGGGCGAGCGGGCTTTTCCTAGGCGAGAATTTCGGCGTGGGTGCTAGTGAGGAAACGGTCGGCCTGATGCCAGTCGATGCCGGAGATGGGGAGGCACCACGACTGGGCGAGGAGGAGACGGCAGCACCCGCAGAACGTGAGAACTCACAGGCCCAGAGCGCCCAAGCCGATGCGAGCCGGCGCCAAGAACAAGAGGCAGCAGGCGACACGTCTACACCTTTGTTCGACACGAGACCGAGCAGGGTTGCTGGAAACCGCTTAACCGCCGACCGGGCAGCCATCCTACGTCGTGTGTACGGCTCCAACGTCTTCGCCCACCGCGAGTTCCCCGTCCAGATGGTCACGCTGCTCTCCGTTACCAGCGTCGCCGTCAAGCTCTGCGTCACCTCATTGCCTGAGCCCCTTGTCGCCAGCGGCATCTTTATGCTCCTCGGCTGGATGGCGGTTCAACTTCTGCTGCTCGTGTTTCACTCGCAGGACCTTCGGGACACGGGGCTCCAGGCCCTGTCGACAGCGGTGCAGGACTTCGCGCCGCTTTTCGACCAGATTCCATCCGATTTTCGCCCGTGGATGATCTGTCCCTACCTGGCGACCTGTCTCGCTGTTGCGATACCGCTAAGTTCCCTGGTCTTGTCCGGTTCGGTCCCAGCGCGGCCCGACGCCCCGCGTCCTACAATCCTCCTCACCATCGCCGAATGGGTGATAAGGCTCTTTGGCGTAGGCTCCCTAGTCGTAATCGCATGGGCGCATGGACTGGGGCTGATGGAGCGGCGGCCGCTTCAGCGAGCGCCTGGAGTACAGCACGGGACACGGAGCGATGGACAAGGCGACGGCCGGGAAGGGCAGGAATCCAGGTCGCTGCTTCGAAGGAGCCTCGGGCCCGCGGTTTTCACTGTTCTGGCCGGATTGGCTCTGTGGGTCGTTAGCGTTTGGGATCGCAACCCCGACTACATCCTGCCCCTCATTTGTTGGATTCTCATCACTTACTGTTCTACCATGGTGGCACTTATTTGGACCCCCACACTTATTTCGATCGGGACACCCTTCCTCCCTCTACCAGGTAGTGATGGAGGCACCATTGCGCAACGCGTTCTGGTTTTTATAGCCGCCTACACCTTTGCTCTCTGGATGTGTGGATATGACGAGACAGTAACGAGCCAATCGGACTGGGTAAAGTGGCTAGGCTGAAGGTGGCGCGGTGGTGGCAGCAGTTAGCTACTCTCTAAAATATTACCAGAAGGCCGCGCTACGACAGCCGTGAAGGTGAAAGCCTTCTGTTGCGGCCAGACTGGAAGCGGGGTTCAAGACCATGCGTCCAGCTGTAAAACGCGTATGACAGGGAATTCTACATGTGCAGAAGTCTGGTTCTCAAGCAGGTCTTAAGTCTACCTAAGATAATACTAGCGCTAAGTTGGGTATAGAGACAAAGGAGAGGCCTAGGTAAAGGAGCGACAGGTAGGAGAAAGAGAGTAAACAGGAAAGACAAAGGAGATCTGGTTAAAAGGAGTGACTATGAGATGGAAGGAGAGAGTTTAAAGGAAAAGATAGATAGGAAAGGACAGTAGGACCCTCGCCTAAAACAAGTACATGGGGGCTAATATGGGGAAGCAATGAAAGGTACAGTGAGGATGCGAGAGGGAGATCCAAGAGAAAAAGGCAATAAAATAAGCGAAGAAACATAATAACAAGCAGAGAAAGAGAGAGAGAGAGCAGTCTGTGACCCTAAAGGCCTTCGTCGGTATAAAAGCTGTAGGAGTAGTGTGGCGCTTGGAGCTCCCCCTCAGTTGATCTGCAGTGGTGCCTGACGGCCCGTCAGACACGGAGTGTTTTTTAAAGCTCGAGGAAACCGAGGGGCCTTGGGCGAGTCGAGCTCAGAACTGACGTCCTGCTCCATGCTGACTTGAAGGAGGTAGAAGATGGCTCGCGAAAGCGGGACGGCGGGAATTAAGCTCGGGGGCGCCGTGAAGACCGCGATGGCGGCGGCGGGGCTTGGAAACGGTCAGCGCCGCCACGGGAAAAAGGCAGCGCCGCGAGGAGAGACTGGGCGAGCCCGCTTGGTCCTCTGAAGACCATGTCGAGACCCCGCGAGCGCGGCCCGGGGGCCGCAGTCCCGGACATCTGCACCGAGCCTCTGATGTCGAAATTGCCGGAATTGGTGTCCAGCGACTGCTCCACCGTGACCGATCTGCTCTCGAGGAAGCCCCGATGCTGCGCGGGACGTCGGGTCACAGTGGTGGTCTCAGACGCTGAGCGGGCGCCGCGGCCGCCATCAGATCCCGTGGATGTTGCCGCGCCGCCAGCGCGGGGCGAGGGCGGCTTGTTGGTGTTCCCACCGGCGCTGGCGGGAGCCGGAGCCTGGGCGGCGTCGTTGTCGAGGGTGTCACTCTGACTTCCGTCCTCCCACCAATTCGACTGGTGGAAGTGGAGCGATCGGCGAAGGATGCCGTGGCGGGGGAATCGGCCGTGTCCGTACGCCTCGGGGAAGTCGTCGAAGCTGTCGATCGAAGATCTCCGGCGCAGTTGTCGGTCCCAGCCACGGGACGTGCGGGTCACGGCCCCCGCGTCTGCATTAGGGCCGTCGTCGTCGGAAATCCACCGGTCGTACCAAGCCGGAGGGGATCGGTCTCGCTGCTGACGCCGGGAGCTCTCGCGGCCTTCCCCGTGTCCAGAGTATCGAGGCGGCATTGTGGTTGGTCCCGTCGGCGGCGCTGTTGGCGGCTTGGGCTGGCGGTTGTGATTGCTGGAGCCCCGCGACAGACGGCCCGTCGATGGGTGGCTGATTTCCTGATTGTTGTTGTTTCCCGGCACGAAGAGATATAGCTGTGAACTGAGAGATTTGCTGGTGAGTGCTAGGCTGTGGATTTGGGAGGAAGGAAAAAGCTGGTTGAAACTGAGGGACTGGCTATCTTTATACTCCCTCGTCCCCCCATTTCCGTCGTCCACCTGACCTCACATGGCATGATTCTCTCACCGAGATCCCGGCCTCCAAGCGACATTCGGATGTTGGCCTAGAGTCAGCCAAGGCGGCCGCCTCTTGTTGTGGTCGTCCTTGCCGCCCTGTAGCGAGCTTGGAGACCTCCTGGAGCCCCATGAAGTGCCCGTTATCTCCAAGGGGCCGAAGATATCTTGGGATTCGGTACCATGGGCTTTGCGCGCAGTCTCCATCCCCTACAGCCGCTGTATTTACGAGCGGCTCCTCGTCAGCGGGATCGTGCGAAAGGCCGATTACATTTCAGTCCTGGTTTCTCTGATGGCCAACGATGCTGCTTACCGAGGCTGTTGGTACTGCTGGCTAATTACCTACGTATTGCCCTGGAAATCCGGAAAGGTCAAGGGGTTTGTATAAGCGTCAGCATGCGCATGTGGGTGGTCTACATACCCTCAAGTGTGAGAATCTTGGGCCTCACGGCCAACAGGTGGCAATAAAACGGAACAAGGCCTGGGCGATGGCCAGTGGCCATTCCGGCGCAAAGGTGTGGCGGTTAGGGCTTCGCTAAGGGGGTTGTGGCGCATGCAACGTCGTGGGCCAACATGAATGCCAATCCATGGGCTAACCGCCATCCACATGTGTCACTCGTGTTTTGCTAGGAAGCCGTCGCCGGCCATGTGCCTGTACCTTTCTAGTGGATCAACATGGACTCCGGCTCAAGCCCACCGCCTCGCCGCGGAGACTGCTGGGACTGAGGGAGGGAGCGTTCGAGAAGAACCTGTCAGCTGATAGCCGATCACATTATGCATGCCTCTTCCTCCGTCTCATCACAATGCTTTGTGGGTCCTTCAGCCAATGAGTTGCTGCATTGGACTCTTTTGTGGGTTTTCGTTGAAAATTTTCTCTTCTGCCGACTTGTCCCTGTGTTTATGTTGCCCGTCTTTTCCTCCACCTCTTCTCCCAACTCTTCCTCCCAGGTCAACTGCAATCAACGGCAGTAAGCCAACCACCAGCTACAAGCGCGGTCTGCCTTCGCCAAATACAGTAAGTTCTTTATGGCTTTCTTTCCTCCAGTCCCTTTTTCTTGTGTCCCATCACTCCCTTGGCTATGGCATCTGCTCGCAAAGAATTTGGAATACTAACCAAGGTTGACCCAAAACAAAGATATCCACACTCCGCAAGGAGCATTTCCACACGGCCGAAGACAAGATGTTCGAGCCCCGAGACAAGGAGGGTATCGGAGTCGATCAGCGGACTCTGAGCTCAGGTCGGCGTGGAGTTGAGAGGTGAGACGACTTCCTTCATTGCACACTAATTTTTGTTGCGATTGAGCCAGAAACTGACGTGCCATGCCGACGCAGCTGCGCCCTTTCTACGAACAAGAAGCCACGTCCTACCCCGGTCCGGCTCGGTATCCACGACCGAGTCCGGGACACCACTCATCAGCCTCACCGACAACTTCCAAGTGGGCGCCTGCGACACGTTCAAAATAAGCCACACGCTCTATCGGCCTCTATCTGGCGAGGACTGCAGCGGGGATGGACGACGGGGACAAGTCCGGGGCCGCCGAGGTTGAAGATCCAGACGGCCTGGGCGGCCCACCACGGCCACAGCCAGGGTCCGGCCCCTCATCACCGGAGCACCCGAGGTATGGGACATCCTTTTATTGTAAACCCAGGGCACATGTCGCTAACTGTGAATGCCAATTAGGTCTACGTCTCTCAGGGAATGCAGCAAAATGCTGATGAGAGTCGGGTCTATCCCTGAAGGGAACACAGGATCCGCATCACTAAAGGGTTGAAGATTCACTTTGGGTATAATTGTAGCCCTGGCTCTGGGTTAGGGCCGCGCTTTGGGTGTAGTTGTAGCCTTGGCCTTGGACGGTTTGTAACCCTGGGCTTGGGTTCAGGGTACACTCTACATATGGTTTTTTAATCCTGGGGTTAACTGGGTGGTTAATCCTGGGGTCATAACTGTAGGTAGAGTGCACCCTTAACCCAAGCTCAGGGTTACGAACCGTCCAAGGCCGGGGGTACAACTACGCCCGAAGAGGGGCTCTAACCAAGGATCAGAGTTGCAATTGCGCACAAAGTGTATCTTGAATCCAAAGTGCGGCTTTTTGCAAAATCTGGGGGACCGACGAGGTTGGGAAAGGAGGAACACTGCTGTGGTCATCCGGGTAATACATCTAGCTTTCTTGCCCTGCCCTCTCTCTGGCAGATGGACTTTTCTTCATTCAATCAATAATGCAGAGGACTCTTCTCAATTTATACGGTCGCACTCCATCTTGTGTGGAGATCTCTATACCCACACGTACAGATATATTGGCTGACAGCCACAGGCCTGAAACCCTCTCTCTCTCTTCAAACCATGGCGTTGAGGCCATGTTTTCTCCAGACATCGTCTGGAACTGCCCGCTCTCGTTCCAGACGCGGATATCTGAACGTCGCCACCAGCGTTGGTGGGACCACTGGGCTGGCCGAGGGCCGCATGGATCCGGTACTTGGTCTCATCCTGGTTGGGCTGTTCGGATATGTCCGACTGGATAAACCCGATGATTCCGATGATGCCCGTGAATATGCCGAACGCGGTAGCCGTTTTGGGGAGCTTGGTAAGGAAGCCAAAAGACGATAGGTCTCGTTGTTGCAGAAGACGGACGATGTAGAGATAGATGAGGGAGAGACGGAGAAAGCTGGCTGTCCTGCTGTATCATCCTTCTCAGATGGCTGCCAGATATCCCATCCCTTTTATACCCCTCCCGTGTACTCTCAACTTTATCGAAGTATGATGTGTTGCAATCCCAATGCGCCAAAATGAAATGAAACCCACTCACCAACCAGGCGGCTATTGGACTTTGCTACGTAGGACCGGGTACCGTTCCCCGCGGAAGCTTCCCCATGGACATATGTTCTTCCAGGGACTTACAAACCAGTTGCATCCAGCCTCGTAGCCTCCTCGTACAAAATGGGTGACTTCAGCACAAGCGGGCTCTGGACGTAATTGTTTCTTTCTTTTATCGATGTAGTTCAGAGGCACGGGTGATCGTGAGGCGCTCGGCTCCTTTTTATAATGCAGCCAGCTGGCATAAGCGCAGGTTGTTGGTTGGCAAGAGACTTGACTTTCCCGAAAGAACAGCTCCACCCTACCAAGCTTGTAGGATCTGGGCTAAACATGCGTTTGATTGCTTATTATTGTTATCTCGCATGTCCCCCAAGCTTTCAGTCCCTGGCAAGGCTACGGTGCGGGTGCGGGGAGAGAGAGAGAGAGAGAGGTTCGCCTCCTCTTTCACTCTTAAGAAAGCTGGAGCTAGGCAAATAGCTGCGCCTTTTGTATTTGCCGGTAGAAGAGCTCGCCTCGCAAGGATATTATACGTAAGAATATCCCGCTGTCCTCCCCATTGAGCTGGCTTGAGGCTCTGCAGCCTGCAGATGCTAAGACCTTGTACCGGCATAACAGGTTGTGTGAGCGCAGCAAATATTGGCGGCGCAAGTTTGACCAACAGCTTCGGCTCAATGGCTACTGGGCCCAAATGGCACCCAAAAAGGTTGCTCAAGCGGGTGGACCCCACTATTCCAGCGGCGGGTCACGGTAACCGACAAAGCCCGTTCTCCCACAGAGCCTGCCTGCTGCATCCTTGCCCCCTGCGCTGCTGCCGCCATTATCACCAACATTTTTGATGCCTTGTCTCGGTCAGCATGCAAGGTCCGCTTGGCTCGCCTTGGCTGGGCGCGGAGCTCACACGACGGGCCCACGCCTCCAAGGTGAGTGACAGGGTCTCAAACAAAGAAAAAAAGAAAAGCAGCCCACTTCTCCGTCGGCTGGCCACATGGGGCGTTGTTGGACAAGGAAAGACGGCCATAGCCATCGACCCCAGGCGGCAGTGCAGTTTCACAAACCACTCCTGCGGTGGCTGGCTGGCGAAGCGCGACAGTCCCAGGCCTCGTCTCGGCTTAAGAAGATATGGACTCAGTCACTGCACTCTTGCAGGCAGCAGCCTCTGAATCACTCGCAACCACCTCTCCGTCGCAATGAAGTCGTCCTCGTTCACTAGGCTTCCGCTGCTGCTCCTGGCCGCCCTGGCCGAGACGACGACACACCGGGCCGCGGCCATGGACATCGCCTGCGAGTCCGACAGCATCTGCATTTCGTCCTTCGTCCGGTGCGCAACAGGCGATGGTGGCGGGCGCGAACCCGCCGCCGAATCCGACGCCCTGATGCCCGGCGTCCCCACGGCCAATTTTGCCGTATTGCATCACGGGGCCGAATACGAGATCCGCTGGCGCGAGGCGCGGGCCGAACGTAACATTTTGGTCGAGTGGTTCTTTGACCGGGGCTTGTTCGACAAAGCCGGCAGGTCTGGGGGAAGCTCGGTGTCATGTGGAGCACCAGCACGTCATTTGCGTCTTTAACAGTCCTCTTAGTAGCCCATGCCTTTGCTGCCCGTTGCTGACACATTCGTTTCGATGTCCCTACCTTCACTGGACGACAGACGTGACGGGATCCTAGACCGTTGGCTCCTTTAAGTTCGATCCCCTTTCCAACCGTGGCGGCCTCGGGTGTATCCCCGGAACACGCTGCGACGGCCGCGAGCGGGATCCTCAACACCATCCGGGTAAGCCAGCCCGGCTCACACTCCAGCGCCGCCGCTTCCTATACCAAGCAATTCACCCTCCAGCCCGAGATGGCCGCGCAAACAACGTCGAACGTGGAGAACTGCCAGCAGGGCCTGCGAGCCGAGGATAACAGACGGTGGCAGCTGGGGGTTGGGATTGGCGCCGGGCTGGGTCTGCCGCTGTGGACTGGGCTCGTGTGGATTCTGGCCACGAGGTGGCAGGCAAGAAATACGGCCTCGATGGTGGTCCCTTCGAAGCGAGGGAAGACGCAGCACAAACCTGTGGCCCCTTTACACTAGGTACTGTACCCTGCTCGGCGATCATCTGGGGCTGGGCGGGGAGCCGTGTGGGAATGCCCGCCTTCATTTTCAGCACTTCGGAGTAACACGTGGCCAGAGATTCCGCCCGGGCTTCCTAATACCCCGAGCCGGTTTCTCGAATACATACGGTTCTCAGCGGCAGTGTGTGAAGTCCACACGTGTGGACAAATGTAAGTGGTGACGTCCACATTACCCCGCATATCCCTGGCGACCAGGCCGGCCATCTTTCCCCGCAAACACCACACTGTGATCCAACCTACCCCATGTTTTCCTGCGGCTCCGCAAAACGGCCGAGTCCGGAGATATGCCGAGACTTCCAATGGCACGCCGAGGGAGAAGCAACCTCCTTCCTTTCTCGACGCGGAGTCCGAGTCGGTTCCATCCTCGCGAAGGGCGTCATGACGTCTCCATCAAACATTAGTCCTGTCGCTTGACAGGTGCGTACATTCGATGTGCCAACCACACGCTTGGATGGCGACCCGGCACCCATGGGTCCATCTTCTCCCCGCGCCAAGTATCAGGGTAAAGGGGAAGCGATCGTCAGCAACTCCACCCTGTATGCTGTCGGCAGTTGTACGTCATCCCTGACTGGATCGGCTTGATCAGGATCTGCAGGAAGGATATTGTCGCCAACTCTAGAATGGGATTTGATATAAAGGACGTGGTGATGGCCTGGGCTTTGGTGCTGGATCGTGTTTCCGGCATCACACAGCATCTCCTGGCTCCCTGCCCAACACCCGCAATGGCACATGTCTCTGTCATCGCCCTTGCCCTGGGCCTATTCGCCCAGACGGGCCTGGCCGGCGTCTCGGTTCGCAAGACAGGCACTGCACCAACCGGCTACGAGGTGGACTTCACCTTTGCCAGAGACAAGGCCTCGCGCGTTCTCGTCGCCGGCGGCCTGTACCCCTTCACCGACCAGTGGCACACGGGCTGGGAGCGCTCCGTCGGATGGAGCCCCAGGGAGTACCAAGCCGGTGACTTCAGCCTCACGCAGGCTGCCGGAGGGCTCGGGGACGCTGACTGGCCGTACGTCATGCAACGCGACGGCGGCGGTGGGGGCGACTGGCGCCTGACGATCCCGCTGCCGTCGGGGACCTACAACTACGCCTTCCTCGTCGACTGCGACGTGCCGTCCAACTGCAGCTTTGGCAGCGGCAAGTGGGTCATCGACCCCGACAACCCGCCCTTCGTCAACGTGCGAGGCGACGCCACCGCCTCGTCCTTCCAGGTGCCGTTTGACGCAAAGTTCCAGGCGATACCGGCGGGCGGCGCGGACCTCAACTTCGACTACGCCCTCCCCCAAACCGACGCGAGCAAGCGCGGCACGGTGACGACGGTCAACTACACGTCCCCGGGCTCCGTCTGGCCCGCGCCCGACGTCCACGAGTTTGCTCTCTACACCCCGCCCGGCTACTCCAGCAGCAGCAGCAGCCCGGACCACGAGTACCCGATCCTGTACCTGTCCCACGGTGGCGGCGGCAACGGTCTCGACTGGCAGAACCTGGGCCGCATGGGCAACATCATGGACACGCTCA
The DNA here is from genome assembly GCA_003049465.1 of Magnaporthiopsis rhizophila. Classification (NCBI taxonomy): domain Eukaryota; kingdom Fungi; phylum Ascomycota; class Sordariomycetes; order Magnaporthales; family Magnaporthaceae; genus Magnaporthiopsis; species Magnaporthiopsis rhizophila. Next base: position 71,045 of record PYSS01000027.1, read on the forward strand.
TCGCCGAGGGTTCGATCGAGCCGACCGTGGTGGTGATGCCGAGCTTCTACAACATCGCGCCCAAGTACAACTTCACCTACGGCTACTCGGGCTCCCTAGCCCCCGAGGCCCCCGTCGTGCGCGAGAACTACGCGGCCCATCTCTTCCCCTTCGTCGAGGCGAACCTTCGCGTCTCGAAGTCGCCGTCGCGCCGTGCCTTTGCAGGACTGAGTCTCGGTGGCCGCCTGACGTACGAGATGCTCATCAACGCGACCGACTACTTTAGCTACTTTGGCATCTTCTCGGGCGCCCAGAACGTCGTCGCCGCGAAGGACCTGGCCCCGCTCGCGGCCAAGCTGAAGCGCAAGGGCGTCTTCAACTCGTACGGGCTTTACGACTTCACTTTTGACCGGGACCGCTCCCTCGAGGTGGCCATGAACGCGAACCGGATCCCGTATCTGAGCCGCGTGCAGCCGTGGGGCGCCCACTACTGGCCGACGTGGCAGGACTGCCTGTACCACTTTGGCCGCCGGGCGCTGTGGAAGCCGCTACCGTTTGAAGGGAGGACTGGCAGGTGATGAAATAATAGCGAGACCGTAGCGATGCGGGGGCTTGGGTCTGCAGGGAACAGTGTGCACCTTGGAAGAAGGTTCAGTGTGTACGGATTTATTGACATAGGGAGAAATGCCAGGATTTGGTTAATATTTTCAGCGGCCTCCACAAGATGATGCCAATCGCCTCCCACAATAAAGGCGCTTTCCAGGGATAAATTATTACAGCACTTGCTGGCAGGCAGCGAGAGTCTTTAGGGGTGGCTACTCAGGCAAGGAGAAAGCCACGTACCCATAAGGTACTCTGCGTCATCACGGCCGTTCAGGACAGCCGTAAAGACACTCCGGACGCGATTTATTATTAAGAGCGGTGCTTAGGAAGATGGGATTCTTGCAATTATTCGGAAAACACGCGGTTTTGCCGCATATCCATATAAGATTAGGCGGGGGCGGGTGGTGGAAAATGCATTTGTATATTGTGGATTTCCCAATCGTATATGGCTGCTTTATTGCGGTTCTGTATAGTTTTGGGTGCAGTTATCGGGCCTCCTTGGAATGGCCTGGGACCCCCGAGTGCCCAGCTCGCTGAGATCGAGTAGGAAGCTGTTCTGGCGTATTGTAGGTGCTGTTTGCGTTGCTTGATTGTGGTGATATCCTTTTAGGGCAGGCGCGTTTACCTTAATAATGTTGCTGCCTTTGCCCGAACAAAACGTTGATGCCTACAACGTGCTTTCCGCATCTTTGTTTGGACGACCTCAAAGATTCCCTAGGTATCCCCACGCTCAAGCCCTTTATGCGAAGAGGAAGGACAAACAGTAACGCTTCGCATCGCTGTGACGGAAGCCATAAAAAAACGTGATTGCCAGGATTTCAAGGTCTTGCTTGAAACTCAAGTGGTGACAGAGCGGCCCGGTGTTGTATGCCGGCATGGGCTCCAGTGAAGCGTTCTCGACTATCGCGCATTTTCTCATGCCAGCCTCTCACCCCTTCTTTTCCTCCGCCAGATCTTCTGCCAGGCCAACCGGGCTAGAGTTCGCATGCTCCCGAGCCCTTCGCCTAATCTCTTCATCCTCTCGCTCGATGTAGTGGGCCGGACGTGCCGTGCAAATCGCAGCTTTGTCCCCGGTGACAATGAGACGCGGGTCGGAGCGGAAGTACTCGTCCATGTCCTCGAGCTTGCGGTTGGCTGTACAGATAGGGGAAAGTCGGTCAGTCAAACACGCAACAGAAAAAAGTTTATGCGGGAGACAACGTACAGGTCTCGGGGTAAAAGAAGTAGATAACGGGCAGGAAGACGGCATTGAAGACGGTCCAGACAATCCAGAAGCGCCAGCCGATGTTCTCTATGCCGATCGGCGTTATCTCGACGATGGCGAAGTTTGTGATCCTATGCCGAGAGTTAGATCAATCTGGCCAGCATTACGGGCTGAAGCACCTCCGACGCCAGCTAGGAGCCCTCACCAGTTCGTGCATGTGGCAAAGGCCGCGCCCTTCGTCCTCATCGGGAGGGAGTTGATCTCGGTCGGATAAAGCCACGGCACCCCGAGCATTCCCACGCCGAACGAGATGTAGTAAAAGAAGAAGAAGAAGATTGAGGCGGTTGCAGGCCCCCTCCCGGAGCCATCCTCCTGCCCTGCCTCAGCGAACCGCAGAAGGATGGTAATGGCTAGAAAGGAAACGAGCTGGCCCGCCGTGGAGAGCATCATCAGGCCGCGCCGGCCCCATTTCTCGACCAATGTGACGGCGCCGAGCGAGAAGACCATGTAGACGGTCGCGGCGACGGCGGAGAGGAGGCGCGCGAGGGTTTCGGACAGCCCGACGGCGTTGATAAAGACGGTCGGCATGTAGTACGAGGCGATGTTGATGCCGCCGAACTGCTGCATCAGTTGTGTTCTGGCGATGACCAGGGTTGTATGTTAGCGAGGAGGATTTTGCCAGCTTCGTCTTTTTCGGCACCGCCACGTACCCAGCTCCAAGAACCAGCCTCCGGATCGTCTTGGTGTTGCCCGCAGCCGAGGCGCGGCCCCTGGCCAGGTCCCTCCAGCGCACAGAGTGCTCGCGCTCATACTCGACAGAAAAGACAATCTCGCGATGCTGGGCCTCCACAAACGGATCGTCGGCGTCCCACCCTTCGAGCGCGCCCAGGATCTGCAGCGCCTCGGCGTGGCGGCCGTGCGCGATGAGCCAGCGCGGCGACTCGGGCAGCCAGGGCACGGTGGCGAACAGGACGAGGATGAAGACGAACTGGAACGAGAGCGGGAACCTCCAGGCGACGGAGCCGCCGGCGAAGGACATGCCGTAGTTGATCCAGTTGCACAGGCAGAAACCGACAATGTTCATGCCCATCTCGAGCAGCACCAGGCGCCCGCGCCAGGCGGCCTGCGACGTCTCGGTCTGCCAGACGGGCGCCGTGGCCGTGTTGACGCCGTTGCCGACGCCCGTGATTATGCGGCCCACAAACATCTGTGGAAGGCTGTGCGACGCCGTGCAGAGGACGGCGCCGACCGACATGATGCACGTGCCCAGCAGGATCGTCTTCTTGCGCCCGAGCCGCTCGCCCACGGAGAAGGCGACGACGGCGCCGAGGAAGCAGCCCACGGCGTATATGGCGCTGAGCGTCGCGATCAGAGAGGTCTGACTGACCAGGCCATGCAGGGCGAGGAAGTCGTGGGCCACGATGACGCCGCTGAAGACGGCCTGATCGTAGCCGAAGAGCGTCATGTCTGTCGCGCAGGCAATCTGGTGGCGTTTGTTAGCTCTAGAGGCACAGGAGCTGTTGCTTATATCTAAGGGACCTACCGTGATCCACAGCGTGAGCCACCCTCCTCTTAGGCCAAAGAAGGGCCTATCGCCAAGGGGCTTGGGCGACATATTTGGAGTGATCGCGGTCTTGCGTTCAGGGCGTTTGTATCATTCGAGTCGCCTTTCCCAAGCAGTCCGATATTAGCGTGACCGGGCACGGAGGAGATCTAGACGTATTTTGAGGCGATATTAGTATCGGCTAAGCGAAGATCAGGGGAACGTCATCGCAGAGCCCACCTGCCGATAGCTGCAGCAGTCTGCTGGTCGGCACCCGGCCCGTTTGGCTTAGAAAAGAGACTGGTAGAATTGGCCCGCACGGCACGACCCGGGCTGGATGTCTTGGTCGCCACAAACTAGAGGTCGGCCTGACACTCCGAGATGCTCCGGATGGACCCTCCTCGTACCGCTTTTTTCGTCCTCGAATTCGCTGTCGTGGGACGAGCGAAGTGTCTGGACCCGGCGGCATCTTTCCTCGGCTGCCATGCGCCCCAATCACTGGTCGAGCTCGACCAAGCACTCCTCCGGCGTCCAGCTGTCTTGAGAGTAAGCCTGCATGGCAATGCCGAGGTGGCCGCGACGCTGATGGACGGTAGGATTCTGGTGTGCGGGGTCATGCAGCGTCGAGACACACTCCCATCGTTGCCAACACCCCCCGCGACGAGAGCCTCTTTTGGGCGTGGGTGGAGAAGGCCCCGCCCCGGTCATCAAGTACCGTGGTACCGTGGTTGCAGGTGGGCGAGACTGGCAGACTCGACGCTCTCATGGGTGAATGCTGGCGTCTCTCATGGCAGGGAGAGAAAGACGCATTATCCCCGTCGGTCTTGGCTCTCTGGATGGCACGATGAGGCCCCCGGCGCGGGCTGCAAATCCGGTGACGGGCGTGCTCCGACGAGAGTTGCGTCTCTATGGGGAAGAAGGGTCGGGGAAACGATTCTGCGTCGTGGGCTCGTGCCGGAGAATTTCCGATGAAGATTTCTGTGTGCTGAGGCATATTGGGGAGACCAAGGGTTTATACTGGGAGGTTTTGAGATTAGTTTTGGCTTCATATTTGATGCAAGAGGGCACCAGTTGATGCGGGGCTAGAGTTCGCAGCTTACCCTAGACCCCGGGGAAACATGCACAGCTTAGGGACCTTGCACAGTGTTGATTCCCTACTGGGCACCCTGAATACTGCAGCACGCCTGAACAGCCTTTGCCAGAACACTAAGCGCGTAGTCGTCAATTTTTGTATTATGCCGGAACTCCAAAACCTCCTATAATTAACCCATGCTATGCAGCCCGAACCCGAAGAAAAAAAATACAGAACAAAGGAAATTGCGCCCACTAAATGCAAGGAGAGAAAAGACAAAGAGGAACGGAGCACTTAGCCGCTCAGGACAAAGTCGATCTTGGTCTTGCACTGGTCCCCCTCGCCCCAGGTCTTGAAGCCGCAGCGTCCGCAGCCGTGCTCGCGGATCTGCTGGTAGTCCCTCCACATCTGGTTGCCCGACGCCTTGCAGCTGGCGGGGCCCTCGATGAAGACCTCGCACTTGCCGCTGCGCGAGCCCTTGCGCAGGCCCGAGTTCTTGCCGCCGTAGTTGACGTCGTCGGTGCGCACGAGGGCCGTGTTGACGGCCTTGTCGCACGTCTTGAGGAAGTTGATCCACGTGTTGCAATTGATGGAGCCCTTGCACTCGTAGCCCTCGCGCGTCACGAGCCTGGACCCGGACCGCGACACGCCCTCGAGGATGGACTCGGAGTCGATCGTGGCCAGGCCGTCGGCGGGGCGCGGGTCGGACGGGCCGTCCGGGCTGCGGCGCGAGACGGGCAGGTGCGCGTCGACGGGCGGGGTGGTCATCTGGCCGTCGGCGGCGAGCGTGCCCGTGGGAGCGTCGACGGGGTTGCCCACCGGCCCGGCGGCGGCCAGGTTGGCCATGGCGGCGAGGATCGAGACGGAGACGGCGGAGAAGCGCATCTTGATGGACTTGGGAGTGTTAGTTGATTGTGATCAAAATGGGGCTTTGATGGATTGGAAAGCGTGTCGCTTGTGTTGGAAGTGGCGGGTGGTGTTGTATCTGTGGAGAGTGAAGCTTTGTGGTGATGCGGATGGTGAGGAGGGAGTTCTTGTTGTTCTTGTTGTTGATGATGATGATGATGATGATGATGATGATGATGATGCTGATGATGATGATGATGATGATGACAGGCAAAAACAAAACGGACTCTAACATCAAGATCAACGCCGTTATATACGTCTTCGGTCCCAATAATTTTAGCATCACCAACCCCATCGCCCTGCCGGCAGCTAAAATTGATCACCCCGGCATCGCCAAGGCGGAGTCTGCAGGCCGAAAGCCGGCCCTTCCTCGCCCATGCCGCCCAAGACGGAAGATGACTACGCTCGTGGGGACATGTCTGCTGCTGCCGCCATTCGTCTGCGGTGTGTTGTTCCCGGAGTTTTGGGCTGCCGACTCGGTAGCTGTGGCGGTGTTGTCGGCTAGCTCCTGGGTGGGGTGCCAGGAACCATCGTGCACAGTAAGCACCCAAAGGTTGCAGGGGGGAATAACCGCCCGCTGTGACCCTTCATTAGCACAAGCGCTATTGGGCGATCCAAAATACGGCGCAGCGCCAGCTGGGATCTCGGAGCTTGGGACTTTGCGATGAGAGATTTTGTCGAGGGAACTTTGCAGTTTTTTTGTTTTGGACGTGTCTTAACTGTCTGTCTGTCTCTCTGCTGTCTGTCGATTTGTCCAAGCCGTGGTCAGGGTCTATCCACACCACGCAAGGCAGTTGCTCGCTACGGATGCAACCATTAGAGTGGCTGCGCTCATAGGGCATCCGAATAGAATTCACGCAGCCTGCCGGGTAGAGTTGACGACCAATCGTGATACCGAATTCTGGGTTGCGGTGCACCCAGTCGCTGCCACCCCCGGAAAAAAAGAGAGCAGCCAACAAGCCGCAGTAGAGATTCAGCTGCTCCACGATGCCCGGATGCACGACAGCCTTCCGCCAGATTTAGATCGAGTGGCGAATACCCTCCTTACTGGGTGGGTGCACGATAGGTGCCCCGCAGGGCACGAGTCCCCGCCGCAACTCCACTGTAGTCAGCGGCGCGGGGGATCACACCACGCCCGTCGCCTCGACTCGTATGTTGTCAGCGATAATAATATCTCCCAACTGCTCTGTGGGGACGATGTGGCATGGGTACGAAATGGGCGATGCGGCTTTGGTGCAGGGGGCTTACGCGTAGCTGAGAGAGAGCCAGAATATAGGCCAGAATAGAGGCCAGAAGCGGCCGCCGTCTGCGCCTCCTTTTCTCAGTTCAGCCCCAGTGTAAATTCTCCGGACCTTACGCCCGAGTATGGTTCAGCATTTGCGCTCGCCCCTACTCGGGCACATTTTGGCTTGCGGATGACCGCCGCCTCATTCTAAGAGGCCCCAAGGCCCAAAGGATGCATTTCTCTTCCATTCTCTATCGTCTAATTAATATCCCACATGAAACCAGGGACCAAGCTCACCATGCCATTTATAGATCATCCTGCTCTAGCGCGTAGTGTAGCCGCCGTCCACCACGATGTCAGCACCCGTCGTGTACGTGCTGGCGTCCGAGGCCAGGTACACGTAGGCGCCCCTTAGCTCCTTGGGCGCGCCGTTGCGGCCCATGGGGATCATGGACCTCCAAAGGTCCTGCGTCTTCTTGTCGATAAAGTCGGACAGGCCCGTGTCGATGTAGCCGGGCGACACCGAGTTGACGCGCGCAAAATCCCTCCACTCGTTGGCCAGCGACTTGGCCATGTGGATGCAGCCGGCCTTGGCGACGTTGTAGGAGGTCTGCTCTTGCGGGAAGTTGGCAATACTGGTGAGGTGGGCGCGCCCCTTTGTGTCAGCTGCCAATCGTTTCCAAGCGCAGCAGGGTTTTGTCGCCAGGATGCATCTCGACTCACTGTCCGGACATGCTCGCCGTGATGATGAGCGACCCCGTTCCGCGCTTCCTAAAGTGCTCGCCGACGGCCTTGGCGCAGTAAGCGGTGCCGCTCAGGTCGGACTGGATGATCTGGTCCCACTCCTCAGCGGTGCTGTCGATGATTCCCGCGTCCGCTGTCCGGCCCGAGTTGGCGACGAAGACGTCGATTTGGCCAAAGTCGGCAATGACCTTGTCCACGAAGCCCTTGACCGCCTCCCACGACCTAATGTCGCACTGGTATGCGCCCGTCTTGACCCCGTACTCCTTGGCAAGGGCCTCGGCGTTCTTCTGTGCGCCCTCGACTCTGCTGAAGGCTGTGACGATGACGGTCGCGCCCATCTCGGCGCAGCCCCTGGCGGCCTCGAGTCTGTTGCGTGCCATGTCAAGTTAGCCGACCGGCTTCATTTCCCCTCGAGTCCTGTCCGCCCTCAGAAGGAAGTTCCATTTTCCGTACCCGATGCCGCTGGGTCCCGACGCGCCCGTCACGACGACGACCTTGCCCTTGAGGCTGAACATGTCGGTCAGCCTCTCGGCCTTGGGAACCTCGATCATTTTGGCGATGTTTGTGGGTATAGTAGCAAAGCAGATGTGGTAGAATGTCGAGAGACGAGATCGGTGGTGTCGAATTAGAGCAGAAATAGAGCCCGCTGGGTAATGGAGGAGAATGGAGAGAGGAGAAGAAGAAAAAGAAAAACAAGGTTACTGTCATACCGGGAGCTTGGCAGCCACCGAAGTATATATATGACGCAGAGGCAGAACCTTCGCGGTCGAGTTCGTCCGGTCTCAAGCTTCTCGCCGTTCCCGTCATCCCACGCCGCTGCCGAGGCCTGCCGGGCCCCGCCCGAGCGCGGGATAACGAGTCAGTAGCCAGGGCGTGGAGTCGCCGGCGCTGCGACTACTGCGCGTTGGTGGGCGGCAGTGGCATGCTGTTGTGACGTCGGCGGTTGGCGTGCCTGGCGGCCGGTCGCTTCTTTGTTGGGGACAATAACGACGGGTGCCTCGTTGCACAACAGCTTGTCACATCGGCTGTGCACGTCTGTGCCCAGCAAACATGCCTGTCCGGCCGAATGGACCAAGCAGCTTGGAGGTCTTGGGCAGGCAGGGGTACCACCTCAACGCCGACCTTGGACCGAACGATTCAGGCATCTTGCAAGAGGCGCTTGCAAGTTTTTTTAGGACATCAAGCCCCACCAAAGCTACCGCTCCTCTTGCCCAGGACCACTCTGCGCTGTACCAAAGCGCGAGCCGGTGGGTTTTCTGACGTCACCGCCGCTGAGGAACGCCGAAGCCGCATCCACAGTCGTACCTATTGCTGGGTACCTGTCCCCTCTGGACGGGCCGAGCACCGAGACTGGGATGGGGGATGAAAGGTGTGGAGAAGATGCCTCTTCCAGCATACGTACCTTTGAGGAATGGATGTTTAATAAACGTACAGGAAACAGCGACTTATTTGAACCATAGGAGAGGTAGCCGGAGGCATCTTGTACACCGTAGGCGTAGGGATCTTTGGCCCGATGTTTTGTTTTTAGCAGCGGGATCGACAGGATAACCCCGATGTGACCATACTGGGGGACCGTGGCTATATGTGGCCAAACCCTGCGGCGGTGCCGGCCGATGTCTGGCCTGTCAGTGTTCTCCGTCCGTTCCCGTGTCCCGCGCGTCCCGAAAACCCGCCACCGAAAACCGACAAAATGAGACGAAGGGACAGGTGGATTATGCCTTCGGCCCTGCCCGGCCGTTACCCTCCCCGCCCACTCGGACTTGGAGCGTAGTATTAATGCCGCCTTCGTCTCGGAGCTGGGTGGAAAATTCACTGCCCCGTCAAGCACGGAGAGGGCAAAAGTGCATACCCTTGGGCCTTGGCACCTCTATGCATGGCAAGAATAGCCTAGACGACAAAGGGAGAAAGTCGAAACAGGGATAAACCTGCGGCCGAGGATAATCTGAAACAGGAGATCTTGTTCTTTTTCCTCCATAATCGGAATCTGTCAGTGTCAGTGCATCAATTACCGTTTATATCAGACGATCATTTGATGGGACCGACAGGGCTTTCCCGGTCACGAACTCCCGCGGCATTTGCTAGAGATGCGCCTGGGGTCCAGACCTCGGCGATGAAGGCATATAAAGGAGCGTCCAGCATCGCCATCAAGACAACATCGAGAGGTCTACCAGCTCACCAAGCGAGGCCAGACAGGTCAAACTACCTTCCTTTCTTTCACTTTCCATTTTGGTCAATTTTCCATTTTGTCCGCGCCAAGCGCACCTGTTTACCTTCTTTTCTCCATCCGGCCAGGTTGCACTTGCACAAATTTCCTCATATTTTCAACCCAGCGTTTTTTTTTTTCCACCTTTGCAGCCATGAAAATTTCCATGACTTCGACCGCCGCTGCGGCGCTTTTCCTGCTGCCCCAGCTCGCGTCGGCACACTACCTCTTCCCTAGATTCATCATCAACGATACGGTTTCCGAGCCGCAGGAGTTCACCCGCGAGCATGACAACGGCTTCCAGCCGCTCAAGACCCCAGAGATCCTGGCCAGCAACGACATCCGCTGCAACAAGGGGTCCTGGAACCATCGCAAACAGCCCAAGACGGCCAAGGTCAAGGCCGGCCGGGACATCGTCGGCTTCCAGACTGCCGTTGGCAACGTCTTCCACCCGGGGCCCATTACCGTGAGTGCAAACAAATTTCGGCTGTCACAACGGGGTGTCAGGACAAAGCTAACGCGTCACAACAATCCCCTCTCGCAGATCATGGCGTCCAGGGCTCCGGGCAACGTGGCCGACTACGACGGGTCCGGCGACTGGTTCCAGCTTTACGAGCTCGGCACCAAGAAGCCTTGGAACGGCAAGGACGACGGCTGGCTCACCAAGGACAAGAACCGCTTCACCTTCAAGCTGACGGACAAGATCCCGAAGGGCCAGTACCTGCTGCGCATTCAGCACATGGCTGTCCACCAACCCTACAAGGCCAAGGAGCTCTACATCATGTGCGCCCACGTCGAGGTCGAGAGCGAGTACAATGGCCCCGCACCCGGCCCGACCATCAAGCTGCCCGGCGGCTACAAGGCCGACGACAGGGCCTTTGGGCTCGACAGCTGGGCCAAGCCGCCACCCAAGGAGGCCTTCGCGCCCGGGCCCCCCGTGTGGCCCAGTGGCGGCGGCGGCGGCGGCGGCGCTCCGGCTAACGACGACGCGAAGCCCGGCAAGCAGGACCAGGGTGCCAAGGCCAAAGGCGGCGACAAGCAGCAGCAGTCTACCAAGTCGAAGGGCGGCGACAAGAACAGGGACAAGAGCAGGAAGGTGAAGCGCGTCCTCTCGGCCTAGTTGGCCAAAATGGATGTTTCTTCTGCCTTGCTATTTTCATGCCCACCAAACACAGGAAGCGGCGTCGGTCTGGTTTCACAGTACATGGGCGGCGAGTGTGTCTGCCAGACTTGTCCTGTGACGGGCGGAAAACGGAATGCCCTTTTGAACTTGTTGTCTTCGTATGCATTTGTTCTTTGTATCTAGCCAGCGTCTGCCATGAAATATGTGTCTATGCCCATCGATTCCATCGGACCTTATGAGTGCTCCCTGTGTACCCTCGCTCGGCAGAAAAGTCATCCATCGCCAGCCTGCAACTCCTATAGACTCGGCTTCGAGGTAAGACTTCTCCGCTTGGGAACAGAATCCCAGTAGATAAAGTACTCTGAAACTCGAGTGCAGAGTCTTGTGCCCGTACGTCTAGGCTGTGTATAAAAGATAGGGATGTCAGCCAGGTTGCCTCCTTTGAGATTTCTAGGCCAAGAGCGGGACTTCATGCTGGCACCAATAATTGATACCAAACGAACTTGCCAGCTGGCCAGTGACTTGAACGATGCAGACCCTGTAGATCTTCCTGGGAGTGGTGGGATAATGGTGTAGTGATATTGGTGATGGGCGAGTGCCAGAGTGCTGTGTGCGATATGGAACCTGAAAAGCCAGGCAAGCACGTCATGGAAGCTCCAGGCAGCCTACCTCCGGCCAGTTGACCGCCTTCCTGCCCTGAGGAAACGCACAGACCCATGCCGGTTCTCCACTCGACAGGAGAGTCCACAGCGTGCTCCCATGGGCTCGAGTCTTGCTAGATATCTAGGTTGGTCTGCTCGCCATCCCCCGTGCAGGACTGTTCCGCAATATTCTACAATGGATTTTTGCAAAATAAAGTCGGGATACGTTCTTCTGGCTTTGGAATATCTGTCCCCATTATCATATTCCCCATGCCTACGCTGGTCACTTTGCAAAATGCCCCAAGAGTCTGGCCAGGGAGCACCAACGTCTGGCCAGCAAGCACCGTCGAAGCCCGAATAGAGCACTGCTTGCTTGAGCTTGGGTCCGTGCTATTCGCCAGTCCCGTGACTCACAGAAGGCTTTGGAAATTTTTCGTTTATCAACCCAAATCTCCCCACCTGCAACGCGCCCGGAACTCTTCACAACACCACAACCACAAACAACAAAAAAAAAAAAAAATCAAAGACAGAAAAGATGTGTCGTCTTTCCAGACACCTGCGCACCATCGCGCGGACACAATACCGCATCTTTATGCGAAAGACCTTCTGGTCTCGGCCATTCGAGTCTACCGTCCTTTTGGCCGGCTGGACCCTGGTTGTCCGGTACGTATCGCGATCGTCCATCGACTTCCACCTCCCCGACCTCAACCACTTTCTGACATCAACTTCCATGCAGTGCCGCTTTCGTGGCGGCGACGAACCGCGCTGCGATTAAAGAAGAGCAAATAAAGCGCCGCTGGTCCTACTAAAGGACCAGCGGTGACTTTAAGGGCGAGTAATCTATTTCCTTTGATCTTCATCCTGACATCGCCTGGCGCGCCATGTCCACATCTCTTTTCACTTCTGCGCCTTCTTATCTCCGTCTGGAACCAAGCCAGATGGCATCCGTGACGTCGTCTAGCATCCGCTGGGTTCTCAGTGCTTGCCAACCCAGTGCCCTCGCCAGCCGAGTCCCAAGCCCATGCTCTCCCCATCGTCCTCTTCTCCAAGATGGTTTCCCACACAAGATCTCTCATCCTCCTGTCAACACCCATTCACCTCTGAATATTCAAACACGTCGTGGAATCCATCCTTTTTTTTTGAGATCCAGCACTCCATATCATCCTCATCCCAAACGTATCCTCCATTTGAATACCAGCACCCTTTTCCCCAGGATTTCCTCTTCCCAAAGCCCACTGCCCTCTCAAAAGTCTTTCATACAGTCCAGTGACTGTCTTTGCCGCACAGACTAGAATCAACGGGCGTGCACATTTACCATCAACCCGACATTGAATTACTTTTACCCACGGTCATTCCCTTTCTAACTAAAACTGCTTTCAGCCATCGTAAGATGCCTTGGCTCGGCCGTAGCTAAAAACTACGGCTCGGCCATCGTAAGATACTATGGCTCAGACGTCATGTCCTGCTGATATCTTTTTCGTTCATTCTATATACTATGGCTCAGACGCCACATCCTGCGGGTTTCTTTTCTTCATACAGATTACGTTTTGTATATTTTCTTCCTACTCATGCGCCCGCCGATCAGGGCGTGGATGTCAAAGACACCCAGAACGTCGTGTGCATGAGTGGGAAGGAAATATGCAAAACATATTTAGTCTGTATGACTGAGAAGGAAATCTGAAAGGTGTGGCGTCTGAGCCATAGTATTTAGAATGAACGAAAAAGAAATCAGCAGGATATGATATACATGCCTGAGAAGGAGATTTGCAAGACGTGGTCGAGAAAGAAGTTTGTCGAGGATATTACAACAACCCGTCAAAAATTTATCGACAAAAACATGCGACAAGACGCGAGGGGACTTTTGTCAAGAGTACAACAATATCCGATAAAGACGCCTGAGGTCCGAAGACACTTGGCCTAGAGAGCAATAATATCCTACCATTTTCCCATTTATCAACAGATCTCACCTTCTCGCGAACAGCACATTCCGCGATGCGACATCATGGCCAGCGCGAAGCAGCCGACGACGGCGGGTGCCAAGCGAAGAGGGGCGGTGGACTCACCCACAGCGCCTTGACCGTGGCCAAGAGCATGCCGGTATCCGCCTCCAAGTTTCTTGCGCCATTTTCTCCGACCATTAAGCTTGTTCGACGCCACCCACCGAGATAGGAAGGTCTTTGGTTCAGTTGCTGCAAGGACCGTGGATAAAGACAAGAAAACGCCCCAGATCCACTTTAGCTGGCTGAATCTGACGCTGGCCCTACAAGCATCAACACCGTCACACCCACAAACACGGAGCGGACGAAAATATCATCAAGCAGGTCAGGCTCGGCCGGACAGGACGCTACGCCTGTTTAGGAGAGTCCGGACGGCGACGCACGCTTACTGGCGGGGGCGGGGGGCTGGGGTCACATTCCACCTCCCGATTTGGGCCACGGCGATATCGCTTGGCGGCGGGCCTGTGCAATCAACCATCCACATCGCCAATATCCTGTCCCACCTCCCGAGACGAGAGTACGCAGGTTATGCCGGGGCTATGGGGGTGAACAGAGCGGCTGGTGGCAGCGGAGGCGCGCAGCTCTCCGGCGTCGACAAGAAAAAAAGGACTGCATCCCCATCTCTTCTTTATGGCTTATCGGTCGCCTTCTCGTTCGTCTTTCTGCCGTCGTCACCCTAGATCGGCTAGAACCAGCGTCGCCCTGTCACGATGAAGAACACCGTCGCTGCTGCTGCGGCACTGCTCGCCAGCACCCTCCCCGCGATACAAGGACAAAAATGCATCCACCGTGTGACCGGCGAGAAGCTCGAGGCCGAGATGAAAGTCGACGCCGTCCTTGCACGGGCTCAGAAGCTTCAGGACCTGGCGTACTCGACCCCCGGCCGCAACCGCCAGTGGCAGCAGCCCGGCTTCGACCTCACGATGGACTACATCGAGGAGACGCTGAAGCAGACGAACTTCTACAACATTGAGCGCCGGCCAACCCTCTTCCGCGTCGCCCGCGACCCAGCAAACGTCACTGTCGACGGCGTCAACTACCCCAGCTCTCCCATGACCACCAGCTCGCGCAGAGAACTTATCACCGGCGTCTTCAACGACGCTCCCATCGTCGTCGTCGATGCCGTCGGCTGCGAACCCGCAAATTACCCTAACGCGACCGGCGCCCTTACCCTCATCCTGCGCGGCAACTGCACCTTCGAGCTCAAGTCACAACTCTCCAAGCAAGCCGGCGCAGTCGGTGCCATCGTCCGCAACGCACCTGACAGCCCGTAAGTACCTAACCCACTGCTCCTCCCATCCTGCTCGGCTTGTTAAAGACACAAAGTAAACCAAACTGGAGCGTGTTTTTAGATCCTTCGGCAACGGCGTCATTGGCGACAATGTCGCAAGCCTCGTCCCAACAACCATGATGCGCTACGAAGACGGCGCCGCCCTCCTCGCGCGGGTGCAGGCGGGCCCGGCGCTGGCGGATCTGGCCATCGAATACGCCAACCTGACAAGCTTCAACATCATCGCGACGTCGAAGCGCGGCAACCAGAGCAACATCATCATGGCGGGGGCGCACGCCGACTCTGTCGAGGCGGGACCGGGCGTCAACGACGACGGCAGCGGCACCGTGTCGATCCTCGAGACGGCGGTGCAGCTGGCCAAGTTCGGCCTCACCAACGCGGTCCGGTTCGCGTGGTGGACGGCGGAAGAGGACGGGCTGCTCGGGTCCTACTACTACACGCGCAACGCGCCCGCCGACGAGCTGGCCAAGATCCGCGCCTATCTCAACTTCGACATGGTCGGCAGCAATAACTTTGTGTACGGCATCCTCGACGGCAACGGCGACGCCTACGGCACCAGGGGACCTCCCGGGTCCGCCGAGATCGAGAGCTTGTGGGAGCGATACTTTGAGTCGCGCGGCCTCCCGCACGACCCGTCCGCGCTCTCGGGCCGCAGCGACTACGCCGGCTTCCTGGACGTTGGGATCGCCTCGGGTGGGCTGACGACGGGCGCCGACGAGGCCAAGACGGCCGAGCAGGTGGCCAAGTACGGCGGCGTCGAGGGCGCCATCCTGGACCCTTACTACCACTCGGCCGACGACACGGTCGCCAACCTCAACGGCACCGCGCTGGGCGTCATGGCTAAAGGAATCGCGTACGCCATCGGCACCTATGCCCGCAGCTTTGACGGCTTCCCAGTCCGGAGCCCGCCCGCTGCTGGGAGCGAACCCAGGCTTTTCGGTCTAACTGACAACGCTGCTTCTTTCAAGCTTGGTCCTCTTACCATGTGGCGCGTTTAAATATGGGTGGTGATTGGCACGTGGGTTATGATGGCATGACTTTTGGCGATGGCGGTAGGTGTGAAGGACAAGAAAATGGAAAGAAAAAAAAAACCATTCAGAGTATCTCTCCTGTACCTACTGTAATCAGTACCATTGTGAAAACAGCCTCGGGAAATCAAAGGTCTAGGATTAGGTTCGATCCCACGGCTATCTACGCCTAATCGTGATACTCCTTGTTCCCTATCTGGGGCGGTCAAGTGTTGCCGTCAACCGATCCATGTCCATCTTTCCACGCTACCCAGCAAAAGTGGCACCCACCCCCCTGCTGCATCAACTGCCGTGCCTCTATGCCATTGGAAACGCGGTCATGTTCTTATCTCGTGCTGCTGTGGTGGCTTGGCACGATTCCACCGCCAAACCCGCCTTCTTATCTGGACTACACACGCGTTTTTGTTTTGCTGCTGTGCGACGCTCCTGCCCAGCTGGGAGAGTTTTTGCTCGGGATCTTGTGTCGGGATGCAAGATTAGTTCGCAATCTCATGGGGTCCGGCCCGAGGACTCGGCCGGCCCTAAAATGCCCCATCTTCTCGACTTTGACAGCCTCTCCTCACGGGACCGTCTTGGCAAAAGTCTAGTGAGCCTCGTGTTCCCTTGCTCAACCTTTTCTGCATTCTGTCCAAGCTCTCTCGCCGTCGGCTCGCCACCTGGCATCTCCAAAACCCCGCAGATCCGGGGCCGAAGTCCCATCGTCACGTCTAGGTCGTCCCCGGATTCGGCGCCGTCCAAAGCCTACCCGATTTCAGCTCAAGCGAACTGTCACACCGAGCCCGGAAGCAGTAAATCAGACGAAGCTTGTTTATGCGGGGGCGCGCGAACCCCGCGTCCTTTGAGCTAGGGACTACCCGCCGCAAGCCACTTGTGTTCTAGATCAAAACCCTCCCAGTCGACGGACGTTCTTGACGAGCGCAGAGACCAGCGCCCACCCATTCCCGCTCGACTGCTTGAATCACGGCTTGCTTACTTGTCCCAGCGCTATACACGCACAACACCCAACACGATGGCGGAAAAGATGTTGATCGGAGACGACAAGCCCGTGACGTCGGCCCTCGCGCCGGGAGAGGTGGCCATCCTGGACGGCAGATACAACCACGACGACGAGGTCCTCGCGGCGCTGGGTTACAAGTAGGTTGCCGCAGCGATGGGAAGCCTCTCATCCGAGGAACAAGAGCGCTGAAATGTTACTACATTCACAACACGACGACAGGCCCGAGTTCAAGCGCGAATTTACGCTCTGGACGACGTTTTGCGGTAAGTTTTACGTGCTGGCTGGCTCTCCCCGCACCGTGACACGAAGAGCGGAAGCGCTGACACGCACCGGACGTTTAGTATCGTTTGCTGTCCTCGGCCTGTTGCCGTCGTTCGCGTCGACGCTGTACTATGGGATGGGATACGCAGGGACTCCCGGTATGGTCTGGGGCTGGCTCGTCGCCTTGGTCTTTATCGCCTGCATAGCCGCAAGCATGGGTAAGCAAGGAGCCTCTTTGCTCGGACTTTCACTGCGCTACGCTAACACCGTCCCAGCCGAGCTCTGCTCCGCCATGCCGACCTCGGGTGGCCTCTACTACGCCAGCGCCGTCCTGGCCGGGCCGCGCTGGGGTCCCTTCGCGTCCTGGGTGACGGGCTGGTCCAACTGGGTCGGCCAGATGACGAGCGCGCCGTCGGTCAACTACGGCGTGGCGGCCATGACGTGTGCGGCCGCGTCCATGGCGCACCCGTCGTACGTGCCGGAGCGCTGGCACGTGTTCCTGGTGTCGGTGCTGCTGATGCTGGCGCACTCGGTCGTGTCGTCCATGCCGACGCGCTGGATCGCCACCTTCAACTCGGCCGGGTCGAGCTTCAACATGGCCGCGCTGCTCGTCGTCGTCGTCGTGCTGCTCGCCGCCCCGGGGAGCGTGCGCGAGGCAGCCGGCCTGCCCCGTTTTAACTCGTCCAGCGACGTCTGGGGATCCTTCTATGCCGGGACGGGGTATCCGGACGGCGTGGCCGTGCTCATGTCGTTCATCGCCGTCATCTGGACCATGAGCGGCTACGACTCGCCCTTCCACCTGAGCGAGGAGAGCAGCAACGCCAACATTGCCGCGCCGCGGGCTATGTTGCTGACTGCCACGGTGGGCGGCATCGTGGGCTGGGTGCTTCAGGTCACGGTCGCCTATACCGTCGTCGACATCGGCGCCGCGCTCAACTCGGACCTGGGCCAGCCCTGGGCTTCATACCTCGTCCAGGTCCTGCCGCAAGACGCCGCGCTGGCGTGTCTTGCCCTCACTATCATTGCGGGCTTCTCCATGGGGCAGGGCTGCATGGTTGCCGCATCTCGTACGTGACTGTTTTCCCATTTTGCCGCACTCATTCTATGTTTGGAACACTGCTGACAGGAGCGTTTATAGGTGTGTAAGTATTGATACTGTTAACTACCCCAATTAGCGATACTTTGTTTCTAATCCTCAACGTGATAGCACCTTTGCCTACGCCCGCGACGGCTGCTTCCCATTCTCCAGGATATGGGCTCGCGTGAACCAGACAACCAAGACGCCCGTCAACGCCGTCTGGATGAACTGCACACTGGGCTGCTTGTTGCTGCTGCTGATATTTGCCGGCGACCTCGCCATCGGCGCCATCTTCTCGGTAAGCTCATCTTTTGCGCCTGCTCTCTAGTACAGCGACAAGCAGCAGCAAAACCAGCAACCCAGCTGGCTAACCGCCAACCGCACAGATCGGAGCCCTGGCCGCCTTCTTTTCCTTCACGATCCCCATCGCGATCCGCACCTACGTGGTGGGCGCCCGCTTCCGCCCGGGCCCGTGGCACCTGGGTCGGTACAGCTGGGTGTTTGGCACGCTCTCGACGGGCTTCACGGCCCTGATGATGCCGGTCATGTGTCTGCCCAGCCACACGGGCGACGAGCTGACGCCCAGCGGCATGAACTGGACCGTCGTCGTTTGGGGCGTGCCCATGCTGTGTGCCGTCGTGTGGTTCGCCGTCGACGCGCACAAGTGGTTCAAGGGACCCAGGGTCAATATCGAGCACATGCTTGCGGGCCCAGAGATGGAGGCGCATGTTATTCGAGGGGTTGACGTGGCTGGGAGCGCCAAGGATGGATCTGTATAGGGAGGGTGGTTGAGATATTTCCAGCATGGGTCTATGAATGCAAGGTCAAGGGTTGAGGCTTTGGGAACGTCAAGCGCAGTGCCGAAGTACACGGTACAAGTCGAAACGCCGTTTCTATTATCATGAGATGATGGGCGCAAAATGTCGCCATCCGCTAAGCAGATCCACGCCATTTTACCACCCATGCCATGCCAAAGACAAGCCCCAAACAAAAACAAAAATGTCGTCATGCAAGCCCCTGCCCAGAGCTGCTTTCATATTTACAAGCTCCCAGAAAAGAAAGAAAGTTCTGCCACAAAAGCAAAAGACCGGACGGGGAAAAGGGCCTAAGCCCACTTCCCAAGCGCTGACATGATGACCATGCCGCCGACCAGACCCAACAGGGCCAGCAGTGTGGTGACGGGCCTCGTATGCAGCAGCTCGGCGCCGCCCACCATCCAGTCCTCGGCCCACATCTCGACGACGCCGACCCAGACGAGGATGCCAGCCGAGACGGCGTCGAGGGTGCCGATGGCCAGGATCGTGGACCGGTTGTTCCCGTTGAACCGCTGCAGCACGCCGATGCCGATGGCCATGCCGACGGGCGTCACGAGCGCGAACGGCGACGCGAGGAGGAGCTTCCTGCCCAGGGAGAAGGGCGCCGGTACCATCCGCGGGCTGCCGTTTACGATGGGCCGCTCGGCGGGGGCGTCGTCCGAGTTGGTCGTGGACACGTCGTTGATCTTATTCTCGGACGCGGTCTGACGGTGGGCGTCGGTGTCGTCGGCGGCGGCGGCGGCGGCGTTGACGGGTTGCGTGCCCAGGGCGGCGATGCGGGAGCCGAGGGCGATACCCTCGAACATCTGGTGGAAGAGGATGACGACGAAGAGGGTCAGGAAGAAGCTGTCTCCTGCGACGACGAGGGTGATGCCGATTACTAGTAGGCGGTGAAGGGGCATGGTCAGCAAAAACTACAAAAAGGTAAGGTAACCGTGGTCCGCAATGTGTGGCTAGTGAGTTTCCATACAGATAGAGTGGAAGATGATGCCACACTCAAGCACCAACACCGTCACCGTCTCGGGCGAGATCATAGACACGCGGCCGGGCGCGCGGGCGGCGCGGGCGAGCACGATGCGCTTGCCGACGTACTCGACTGCAAACGACACAAAGATGCCGGCCATGACGATGGCGGACGCGACGCCCTCGTACTCGAGGCGGCCGAGGCACCGGTTCGCAAACATGAGCTGGGCGTGCGTGTAGAGGTGCACAAAGGCGGTCGAGATGATGACGCCCGTGCCGAACTGCTTGAGAACCAAAAAAGCCGCGTGCGTGCGCGCGGGCCACCAGCGGATCAGGAGGATGGGCATGAAGACGCCAAAGGCGCTCGTAGCCATGATGACGAAGATGAGCCCGATGCGCAGCGGGATGTTGTAGTCGCGGTTGACTTTTTCGCAGCTGTTCTCCTCCTCGGCCTCGGAGCCGCCGGTGCAGTGTCTGCAGTTGTGGTGTTAGTGACATGTCGTGACGCTGCTTCCCTAAGCTAAGCAGATGGTGGAACTTACTCGACGCCAGCATGGAAGTGGCAGTTGCGGTTGGAGCCGCTTGCATCGCCGTTGCCATGGTCATCGTGGCCGTCGCCTGTGGTGCTCGCGCCTTGGACTCGAATCTCAACCTCGCCGCCGTCGGGTGCCATGCAGAAGCTACTTCATAGTCAGTCTTTCCCGCCACGAGATACCCAGAGTCCAGAGGAGACAGAAGGAAAAAAAAAAGAAATGACTTACGTGCTGGAGCCGTGGGCATGGCAGCCCGTATAGGTGGCAGGCGGCTCCGTCGTGGCAGTGGCGCCGACGACTTGGAACTCTGTGGTTCCCCACATGCAGAACCTGTGATACATACTGTCAGGACGGGTGCTCAAGGGAACACAGCGGGGAAAGCAACTCACACGTCACTTTCGTGCTTGTGACATCCGGACACGGCGGTAGGACGACCGGTAGCGTCGGCAGCACTGGTGACCGAAGTGGCCGCGGGAGCCGGGGTCGTCGGGGCGGCGGTGGTGGCAGCAGCGGAAGCCAGCAGGATCTGGACCTCGCCTCCGGGGTAGCTGCAGAACCTGGTCATATAGTCAGCAACAAGACCGGTGATGGGTTTTTGGTAGTGAGTGATAACTCACACATCGCTAGCATGCTTGTGGCAGCCGGTGTAGGAGCTCGGCAGGTTCCCCGTGGGCGTCGCCACCACCCTGAACTCGGTCGTGCCGGCGGTGCAGATCCTGCGACGAAGGTTGTTAGAGAGGGCGAGCTTGCCGGCTTGTCGGGCAGGTAGTACCCACTGGGTAGACGACTGGACGGAACATAGTGATACGGCCGTCGGGTCGGGAACGGCGGCGCGGCCTGTGGTTTGCCGTGCGACGAGGGAGGCGGCAGCGCTGCCGCTCCCGGCAACGACAGCCGCGACGGCGACGCGGAACCAAGCTCGCGTCATGATGTCGCTACTCTCTCCCGACTATCATTAATACCCTGGTGGGAGCTGATTCAGGTCGCGTGTGGAAGGACGTAGCAAAAGCTTTCTTTCTGTATTTAAGCGAGGGTGGTGGTGTTCCGTGCTTTAAGGCTGAGGAGTCGAAGGAGGTACCTTGCGAGGAGCCAAGTCCTTGCCGAAAAGATGCAAGACCGGTCAAAAAACCAAGTCAACCTATTGGGTGGGTCAACCCAGGGCCCCCAGACGGACCAGGAGGAGTACGTTATAATCCCGGCGCTTGCGAGCAACCTGGATGGAGATTCGAATGGAAAATGGGATACAAGTCGATTCTCCTCAGTCCGTGCAGAAGGAGGTAATATAAAAATGATATTGGCCGTTAAAGGAAGCACATATACGTCACCTTCGGAGAGTCGCTACAGCTAGGCTAGCGTCCATGTTGTACCAGGCCGGTACTGCTGCAAATTGCTCATAGGGGGGTGTGCTAGTCCTATATAGGCTATGGCGGAGCGTGAGGGGAGATGGGGGTTGGAAAAGGGACAGGGCCTTTCGCGCGCCAATAACAGCTCCACATGCTAGGTCGACCCAAGACATTCTTGGGGTGCCAAGTCCCTGCATCTCCGTCAGGATGGGATGCAGAAAAGGGAAATCGGACCGTGGACAGTGCTCAACTGTTCCTACGCGGCACCGCCCACGAAAAAAAATAACGGATAAAGAAAAAAAAAAAAAACCTGCGCAAAAAGCAGCGCGGGCGGGGTCTTTTCTCTAACTGCATGTACCTCTTCGGAGATCCATAGATGGCGTTGTCGCCAAGACAAGCTTCTCCATCAAAAAGCAAGAACCTTGATGGCCGCACATACAGGAGTGTCCATTGGCCGGTTTTTCAGTCTTCGGCAACGCCAAGGGCTGGCTGACAAGGATTCCAGCGAGGTTTGAGAACCCTGATGGACAGAAGCACGCAAATATGTAAAAAAAAAAAGCTCAGCGCCAAGCCTACGCCGGTGGTCGCTTGTTGTTAGCGGCCCCCCGCTGATATCCAACGCCCGCGCGCACCTTGATGGCCAGGCCGGCGAAAAGAGCGGACGACGTTGTGTTACCCCCACTACTCCCAAGCCCACCCCCAGGCACTCTTGACGCCTTTCGTCATCCTCATGTCATCCCGTGGTGATGGAATTGACCCCTTTCGTCGCACGTGGTGT
Source organism: Magnaporthiopsis rhizophila (assembly GCA_003049465.1). Taxonomy (NCBI): domain Eukaryota; kingdom Fungi; phylum Ascomycota; class Sordariomycetes; order Magnaporthales; family Magnaporthaceae; genus Magnaporthiopsis; species Magnaporthiopsis rhizophila. Next base: position 93,372 of record PYSS01000027.1, read on the forward strand.
TGGTCTCGCCGCCGCGTGGACGTCACTTCGAGAGTCTCGTGTCGTTCCGTTGCCGTCTTGTTTCGTTTGCATGGTTTGTGCGTTATGAACTGTAAAATCCTAACCGGCGCTTCGGGTCCAACAGTCGGGTCGCTCACGTAATCTTTTTTTTTTTTTTTTTTTTTTTTTTTTTTTTTTTTTTTTTTTTGTTNTTTTTTTTTTTTTTTTTTTTTTCCTCTTCGTTTCTTCGTGGCTTGCGCGATGGCGCGTATCACGAGTTGTTGCCAGTCACAAGGTTGGGTGATGGGCTGCGCGCGGGCATGTCTTAGCCGCCTGCAGATGTGGCCCTCAAAGCGCGGGTTTTATTTCGTCTTTTATAGGTACCTGTAGGAGGTACCTACCAGAACATGTAAAGCCGTGTTGAAAATCACCCTCCATCTCCGGCTGTATACTACCAGGGCAAGACGGGTAAGCAGGTGAAAGAAGAGAAGAAAGAAAGATATTCATTATGTCCGCCCCGGCATCCCGTCTCCGCAGTTCCCAGCCTTGAAAGCCAAACACAGAAAACGGCAAACGTCAAGCGGCAAACCGCTCAAAGGACAAAGAAGGCGCCAGCGGCCGCCACAACAACAACAACAGCAGCAGCTCCAAACCCGGCGCGTCCAGCACCGGCAGCAGCGGGCGGCGGGGTGCCCGAGGCGGCGCCAGGCCGGGTGCTAGTAGTTGTGGCAGAAGATCCCGAGACGGCGCCCGTAGAGGTGCTGGTGGCTGTAGCAGAAGAACCAGCGCTGGCGGTGCGAGGCCCCGAGCAGTGCCAGTGGTCGCCGTGGGGCTCGCAGCCGGTAGAGGCGGCGGGCGAGGGCGGCAGGACGCCAGAGCTGTGGTCGTGGTCGTGGTCGTGGTCGTCGTGGTCACTCTTGGTGCTGGTTGTTGCTGCCGACGACGGCTGGGTCGCGGTCCCGGTGCCGGTTGCCGTGGTGCGGGGAACGTCACAGTCCCAGTGGTCGCCGTGGGGCTTGCAGTTGACCGATCCTGTTGGGGACGGCGGCAGAGTTGGGGTCGACGGCGAAGTCTGGGCCGTGCCGACGGATACGACGCTGAGGGCGGCGAGCATCATGGAGAGCTTCATCTTTTTTCTGGTGTGGGTGGTAGTGAGAACCTTGGGGGTGTGCGAGGTTCAGAGCAAGCCAGCAGAGTAGAGTGGGTGGTGTGAAGAGCAGATTCTGCGTGATGGGTGGTGTTTGGTAGGTCAGCAGGTGTGAGTGGCGGGTCGGAGACGGGTGCATTTATATGGGTAGGCACCAAGGAAGGATGCTCGTTATTTCCGGAAGAGCAGGCTGAAAAAAACAGGGCAGCTTGCTACCTAGGTGTGGACATGGAAATGAGCCGGCGGTGAATGACGCCTGGGCTGAACCGGCCGTCTGGTTGGAGTTGACCGGGCCTCGTGGAGCCTCCTGTAGCCTAGCTAGGCATTCCATCATCCATTACGCCTAGAATTACCGCCGGGCGTTGGCCATCTCCTCGTCCCCACTGCGCCGCCAGGAGCTGGCTACCACACCCGGCCGCAATTTGGGTACCTTGATGTCCACTGGAGCTACCAGGTACGTACATGTACATATGCATTATAGAACATCCCTTCAAAAAGGGCGACCCCCACGTTACAGTCCTTGTGGTGTGTGGCGCCGTTCCGCTGCCAAGTCCTTGCATATCCCTCAGTCATTTCCGTCTCACCTCTTTTCCTGTTTCCCCACCTTCTAGCCGCTCAAAGAACATGTGCAACATACGATATCTCGTTTGTCTACGGCCTTCCGGCGACTGGCTTGGCAGCCTTGGTAGCGGGACGCTAACGAAGTCAGATCCTTCGCAGCCCGACCAAGGCCACCGAGGATTCCGAGGCAGCTGGTAACGTCGCCTTCCTGGGAGCCCGCCTGCCACTTGGATCTGCTCAGGTGCCGCGGGGCCGCTTTTGCGAGCGGGAGCGCCGCCCTAGGCGCCAGAGGAAACCGGACATGCACTGATAAGCAGACAGTAGATTCAACAGGGCCTCGTGGCGGCGGCACTCCGAACCTCGAATACTCTGTATCTTTGTAGGAAAAACATCCGGGCATCGATGCCTTCGGGTTGTGCGCTGCCAAGCCGGCTCGTCCCACCGATATTATCGTTGCAGACTCAGAGAGCCGATGGCCTGGTCCACGCAACGTCTTTGGTGAATCCTTGGACGAGTGCGTGGATAAGAAAAAAAAAAAGCATTCGTCGTTTCCGTCAAATCCCCGAGGATCCCTCGTCCCAAGTCACCAATATCATCAAGGTCCCAGTGAATCCCCCAGCCCGGAGACATCAGCATCACGGCAGCCAGGAACATGTTAAACGGTATACCTCGTAGCAACGGAAGCTGCATCACCCAATACGCCTACACGACCAAGCCTGAGGACCAAAGACGTCGCGGAACATGGACAGCCCATTTACATTGCTATGTACAGTGTACACATACCGCCGTCCAATACCCTAGATTAAACATACACAAGGCGGGCATACATACATAGAGGTATACACGTGGTGAAGCGCCTGCTGTTCCTCGTCAACAAAAAAAAAAAAAAAAAAAAAAAAAAAAAAAAAAATAGGCGACAGCCACACTAGGTGACTGCTAGGGTTCGTCCAGAGCCAAACGCCAGTCAAGAGGAGGCCGTCTATCCCGCACGCGGGACCGAGCAAAAGGATATAAAATAAAAATAAAAGTAAGATGAAAAAAGAGGCAAGGAAAGAAACCGTAACCTTGACCAAGATCCGCGCCGGCACATACACACACGCACAGATTTTCCAACAAAGCATACAGAATGGGGCGTATATCGAAGGAGTCATAGCATGGAAAAAGTCAAGTCGTAAGATGACACAACTTTGTCAACGAATCATGGACATGAGACTGCTTCGTCTTTATTCACGACGCCATCCACTCTCTCGTCGTGTCTTGGGGCTGGCGGGCGACGCGATGGTGGGCTTCTCGGTGATGGCCTCGGACTCTGGGGAGAGGGGTGAGACCTCAAAGGCCAGCTGCTCCTTCTCGGCAGCCGTTGCTGCAAGCTCATCGCCGCTGGTGCGAAGCTTCTGGAGCGACGCGCTGGGCCGGCGGAGTGCCGGGCCGAACGGCTGGTACTGGCCCGACGAGAATGGTATGGGAGGGATGGGTGGCTTCTGCCCGTCCGCGCTGTAATCAACGCTGCGGAACGAGATGGGAGCTGATGAGCTAGGCTGCTGCTGCTCTGCGCTGTAATCGACGCTGCGGAACGCGACCGGGGCTGGTGCGCTAGGCTGCTGAGGCTGCTGCTGCTCCGTGCCGTAGACGACGCTGCGGAAGGAGACGCCCCCGCTCTGCCGAACCGTAGAGGGCGAGGGTGGGGTTTGCCGCGTCGAGTCCGACCAGCGCGACACCATGCCCGCGTTGGGGTTGGGGTTGTTTACGGGGGCGGGTGCGGGAGCGGCAGCGGTCCTGACAGCGCCACTGTCGGTGCCAGGGAGCGCCGGCACGGGCGGCAGTGGGGATGCAGGCCTGAAGCCTTCGGGAAAGGCGGCCGAGGCGCGCATCGTGGAAGCGGTCGAGGACCTGGCCCAGGAGGGCGCCGTGAATCGAGAGCTCCACGACGCTCGCGGGAAGGTTGGTGTCTTGGTGCCGCGGATCCAGCTAGCGATGGTTCCTCTTCCGCCCTGCTCCTGAGTCTGGAACTCCTGATCCTGGTCCTGGTACTGCTCCTGAACCTCGTATTGCACCTGCTGCACCTCCATCTTCTTCTCGGAGGGGTACCCAGCCGAAGCCATCGAGTTGTAGTCGCTGCTGTACATGCCAGCCTGGCCGTTCTCGGCTGCGTACACGGCAGCAAACATGTCGTTCATTATCTGCGAGTTCGTCTTGGGGTCAAAGGTCGCAAAAGTCTGCCCAGACTGGAGTCCCGTCGTTGCGCCGGCTCCTGCGGGGACACCGGTCATAACGGCCACGGACCTGCCGGTCGGGGCGTCGCGGCTACCGCTGGAGCCCGAGGTGTAGGGCTTGCTGAGGTAGTCGCTATCTTGTCGGCGCTTGTACACCTTGTAGCCGTAGAACATCAGGGCAGAGACGAGAGCAGTGCCGGCTAGCAAGCAAGGTCAGTTTCCAAGAACGAATCTTCGCCCAGGGGGATCAAGGGGTATCTTACCAACTGAGCCAACAGCGATTCCGGCATGCAGGCCGGCACCGCCATCGCCCGCGACGGCCGGGGCCGCAACGGGCGAAAGGAGATTGTCCGTGGATTGAGGCTCGGAAACACCAGAGCCAACCGAGGTCAGCGGCTGACCAGGGACGGCCGGAGTCGGCCCCAGCTGGTACTGCGGCGCTGCAGTCGACACAGACACGGGCGCAGACGACGGACTGCTGGTTGGAACCGCAATTGCGGTTTCCTTGAAGGGGAGGCTCGTTGTTGAATCTCCAGCAGAAGATGGAGTCGGCACGACTGAGACAACCACACTTGTCGACGAGGAAGAAGACGACGGGGCGGTGGGAACTGAGGAGGTGGACGAGCGTGAGGTTGACAGGTCGACTGGGTTCGCCACAGCAGGCGGAGGAGGCGGCGCCGGGTTGGTAGTTTGGCCAGGTTGGGTGCTTATCGTCAGTGCAGGAGGAACCTGGGAAGTCAAACTGGGGAGTGGGACAGTTGATACGGGAGGATTCGTAGGCCGGCTAGTCGTCGAACTTATTGACGTGGTCTGAACGGGCTGGGCTGGCGGAGGCGGGGGAGGGGGTGCCAGGTTTCCTGGGCGCCGAGGCGGCGGCCGCAGAGGCAGAGGCAGAGGTAGTGCAACTGCCGGTGGTGCTACTGCCGGTGGTGCTACTGCCGGTGGTGCTCCTGCTGGTGGTGCCGTCGCCTGGGGAGGCGCCGTTGAGGAGGAGCTTGGCGAGGCAGGTGAGGCAGGAGAGTCTGGTGACTTGGGCGCATTCTTGTCGTCGTCATCCGAGCGCTGCTCCAGAGGGTTCTGTTCCTGTCTCCTCTGCAGCGCATCGCGATCCAGATCCCTCACGCCCCTTGCTGTTCGCGCGCGCCTCAGCCTCAAGCCTGCGTCCATCTCCGTATTTGCGGGAGCCATCTCCGTCTCGGTGAAGATGGTTCTGGGTGCTGTTGTCGAACCCCAGGCTTCCCGAGCACGCTTTAATCGAGGCGAGATATCTGTGCCAACCACATGTGACTTGCTGCTGTCCTCCAACATATGCCAATTCCAGTTCCGAAGATGTCGTCGTCGTTTTTTGTCCCGCAGAGAAGCGAATGGATCTGCGTCGTCGTCGTGATTACGGTAAAAATCCGCCGGGGAGTAGTGGTAGAAAATACAACTAACAATACGCGGGCCCAGCCACGAGAGCGAAAGGAAAGAAACAAAAAAAGAAAAAAAGAAAAAAAAATAGAATGATACTATCACCACATCTGGGGATGCAGCGTTGAACCCCCAAAAGACCCCAAAAGGCGGATTACAGAGCGGGGGAAGGAGAAGGAGAAGGGAAGAGAGAGAAAGAAAGGTCGCCAGATCGACATTCGTCAAGGAAAGGCGAGCAAGGGCTTATTGGGAAGCGAGCCCCAATCACGGAATGTGGGAGGATAGGAGAGGCCCCTGCAGCCGCGTCGCCGGGGCTGCTGCTTCGTATCGCCATCGCGGATCGCGTCTGTCGGCTTGAGGGGCGGCGGACGCACGCACCACGGGCTGGTTCTTGGGGTTTCATGGGTGGAGCAGCAAGGAGGCTCTCGCCACCGGCCCTGCCTTTTCTGGAGAGACAGAGCACCGGCTTCCACAACCTGCGACGCAGACCCCACGTCTCCGAGTCGCAAAGGTGGAGCCGCAGGCCCACGGCTGATTGGCCCGCCCTCCACGGCTGCAGCCCTGGGGCACCTGGCGCTGTTGGGCTCCTTCAGCCGCATCCCCTGTTAGCACGTCTCAGACGGATCTGATCGCCTTTTGCGGCTTCTCTGGCCGACGCAGGAGGCGGCTTGAAGCCTGCAGTCTGCCTTTCTATTTTTCTCTTGGGCTGCCTCCGGGACGATGGACCCGAATGCTGGCTCCCTACCCGACTGTCTGCTCGTGTTTTGCCCTACTACCGGTCCCTTGCCCAGGCACACGCCTGTCTCCTGTCTCTCGTCGATCGGTTGCTCTTGCCTTCCCGCTCCTCATCCCGCTCCATGCCTTAGTGGGGACGTCCCATCCGACAATTACCCACTCAGGCCCCATCAATCGTTCGGTTCCTGGTGATGCTTAATCTCGTAGAAGTTGAGCAAGATTAATGATTCGAGGGCCACCCACCTGTGTGCTTTGTTGCGGGTGTCGAGCGGATGGAATCGCCAATTTGGGATCGAAACAATGGTGCTGGCGTATGCACATTAAGCTACCTAGGTTTCAGCGCACGGCGCTCCCGGGAACAACAAACATCGAGGCACTCCCCGTGCACCGCCACGGCTGTTGACAGCTCCGGATCACGCCTGTGCCGTTCGTGTCTGATCGCGCTGGCTGCCTCGGCCACACGAATCGACACCCGTCCGATGTTTTCCACGGACAGGCGCGCTTGGCACGCGCGAGCAGTGGACGGGAGAAGTCCCTTGGCGCAAAAAGATGATGTGGCCTGAGACCAAGCAGGGCCGAAGTTTGCCCATGATGCCGCCACCGTTTGGTGGAGGGTGGCTCGTGCTCTGGGGACCACCAGTGGAGAGGATGAGGCTCTTGGGATCCAGCAGGCATGTGGGAGGCAGCAGATTGATTCATCTAGATTGTTTGTCTGGTCGAACGTTCGCCTCCTCCGTCCTCCCAAAACCGGGAAGTTATTCGCCTCCCGCGCCTATTACCATAAACGTTTGATCCCAAATGCATTCCAAAATGCGAATTTTCCTGCAAGAGCGGTGTTTCGTCATGTGGCTCGCCCACAGAGTTTTTGGTAATGCCGGTGGGAGGAAACAACACTCGCTCGCCACCCATATTGCATTGCAGACTTTGTCAGCCCTACCTATGGGCACAGTTGACGTGGCCGGGCCTGGCCGGCCCCGGGTGCTTCGCTGGTGGCGATCAAGCATCCCGACGAGCTCAGCACATATTCAACATTGGCAGATCACAGCAGCGATCCAATAATAAGTCTTGCTGCGCCGATGCTCCCGCGGCCCGAATTCCGCCCGTCATCCCATCGGCCCATTGTCGTTCGTACCAAGCCGGGCAAATACAACAAGAAGTCGGCGATCAGATAGCCTAGCCCAATGAAGTAGGCCAAGAACCATATGCAAACTGACTGGCCATCGGTACCAACCGTTCATGTCCAAAATACATCTTCCATTATCTAAAAATAACCCGGGTTGCCATCCCGTGGCCGGGCTACGGCCACGGCAAACGAGCTGCTGCCATGGTGTCTTCGGCGAATGAATGCTACATGGACCCATAAGGAGGCTCTGGGCAAGATCTCGCAGGAATTTGTGGTAGCACTCGCCTGTGGCAGGTGGGCACCACTTCCATCTCCAACCACGTTAGATCGAAACCAGCAGCCGTCAACCAACCGACTCCCCCGGCAAGAGATCGACCAGCGGCCAGCGTTCTAGAATTGTCTTTGGTTTCGGCTCGAAAAAGCTTTCCATATCCTGCCTGCTGTCTGCAGACCTTCTTCACCTACTGAGCCCAGCCTGCCCCAGGCTTGGTTCCAGAGGACTGACAGAAGCTGCCCGCAGAGAAGACGGGGGACAAGAGGCGACACCAGGAGCCGGTGAGTGCTGCCACCAACCACACCATGGCCACCCCACAAAACCGGAGCACCTGAGGGTTTCGCCAGGGTCATCAAGCCGGGATCACCACTCCCAACTGGGCGATCACGCCCGCATCTTGACTCGCCCCCACCAATTGCCAGGTTCCGCTGTCCGAAACGGTTTCGCGATGCTGATGCGTCTTGTGTCTGTACATATGGCTGATAGACCGCCATCGCTCGCTGATCGCCACCTGTTGCAGACCAAAAGAGCAGGCTGGTTGTCATTGCCGAAGAATTTCATCCAAACATTGTCCCATCACCACAGATCATCTTTTCTTTTTCGACATACGCGAATAATAGCAAACTCATAACACCATACATAGCCAAGCCACAGCCATGCTCGACAGGTTCCGGAAAAGCCTCAAGCCGAAGAAGGGGACGGGGCCGGCAGACATGACACCGCACGCCTCTCCTCGGCCCGGCGAGACGTGCCACGCCTGCGGGAGGCCCATGCCGGCCGCTGCGGAGCTGCCGCCCTCACCACCAATGACGTCCTCGCCGGCTTCGAGCGTCGGAGACAACGAGTACTATTTCGTGGATGACGCACGGCAGAATGGAGAGGCTTGGTCCTCCCTGAATAAGAACAACAATAACATCAACAACAACTACAACTACAACAGCAACCACGGCGGCCGTAACAACTACAGCAGCCACAGCAACTACAGTGGCCGTATCAACCACAGCAGCCATAGCAACTACAGCGGCCACAACAACTACGGCAGCCAACCCAACAACAACAACATCCACAGCCCCGCCTCCAATCCCGAGGCCCCATTCGGGCTGCAGTTCCGGCCGCCGGTGCGGCAGGGCACATGGTCCTCCAGCATCTACTCGCCCCAGACGCCCGACGGCGGCAACGCCAAGGACGCGGGCTGGTACCGGCGCGGCAGCGTGACGCGGGCGGGCCACGGGCGGGCGATGGGCACCCCGATCTCCACCGTCGACGAGGACTCAGAGTACTCGTTCGACCTGCCGAAGCGCACGCTCAGCAACTACTCGCAGTCGTTTGCGCCGCCCAGCCGCATGAACTCCATCGGCAGCAGCCGGTCGCAGCAGCACCAGCAGCAGCAGGTGGCAGCGGCGCCCCTCCGCTTCCCGCAGGGCCTGGCCACCCTGGCCGCGCAGGAGAGCAGGGCGGCGACGGACGAGGACGTGTCACCGTCCGACAAGGGGGCGTCCACCACCATCAACCTCCCGCCGCCGGCCATGCCCGCCGCAGCGCCGCCGCCGCCGCCGTCGCCGCGCAGGAGGAGGCGCACCATCAGCAGCATGTTCCGGCACCGGGACTCGACGCCGTCCGAAAAAAGCCAGGGCAGGAGGTCTGTCCCGTCCGTCAAGAGCTGGGGCAGGAGGTCCCTCCCGTCCTTGCATTGATAGGCGTCGTGTGCATTTTACACACATTCTTTTCTGCTTTTTTTTTTCTTCTTCTTTTTCCTTTGTAGATTAGAAGTGACTGCAAGCTCGGCTGGCACGGCTGTTGATACCCCTGAGTTTGGAACAAATACCATCTTGCATTTTGCATCGCTCTGTGCTTTACAAAGAAATTGTGACCTTGCGTCTTGCGGTGATCATCGCGTGCGCCTATGCGGTAATCTTTTGACAAAATATCAAGCGATATGTGAGCTGCGTCATCGTTGTGCTAATTTTAGCGCAGAACCCTGGACGTCCTTTGTCCTGGTGACAGCCTCACTTTGCCCATTGCTCTGTTGCTTTGGTGATTGAACAAAACGACAAACGCCAGAACATGGCTGATTATCCAACATGTTTCTTTGTCTACTGGACGCTATCTCTAAAACAAATGACACCATCAGGCGTCCTTCTTTCCTTTTTTTTTCCTGCTCCCGAATATTTTTTTCCATATCACATCGCCATCTAAATACAACCTATACTTCGCCATCAGAACTGCGCTAGCCGCACCCAAGACCAATAAACGCATAAAAATAATATTAACCAACCGAAGCAGGCATCTTCATAATTATGGCCAAGGACAAGACTTCCTTCGGCCTCGGCAACACCACCTCCAGCATCTTTAAAGGGTGGACTCTGACGGGTGTTTTCGAATACTCTTCCCTCTACTTCCTCCCTGGTCTGGCTCTAATCTTCTACAGTATGTCTTTTCCGGAGGCATTCCCGTTCTCCCCCTCACGAGATACATGATTAACTAAATGTCCGACTGTGCAAAACAGGCCTCTGTCTCACGGGCTGCGTCACCGATATAGCGCGCACCCCTGATCTGTTTGTCATCTCCCTGGCGGAGAACGTCAACACTACAAACGAGATCACCATCCAGATTGGCTACTTTGGTAAGCACAACACCTGACCAATCTCTCCCCATCACAAAGCTAACCACCTCACCACAGGGATGTGCCTCCGCGCACCCTCCGCCAGCCCAATCTGCAAGCCCACCGTCGCCCTGACCGCGGACCAGCTGTCGGCCTCCATCCTCCCCTCGCCGTTCGGCGAGCTCACCAACTCCACCGTCGCGCCCATCCTCCAAGCCGCTCGTGCCCTGCAGGCCGACGCCATCCTGGCCCCGTTCGCGGTTCCCGCGACGGTGCTGCTCGTCATGACGACGGCCCTGTCCCTCTGCTGCCGCAACATGCGCCACCGCGAGCTGTTGCGCCGCGTGCTGGTCTACCTCGTCTGGCTCAGCGCCGCCGCCGCCGTCGTCTCGTCCGTCGCCACCACCCAGACTGGCGCCGCGCTCGCCTACGCCACCCGCGGCATCCACGGGCTTACCGCCTCTCCGGCATCTCCCGACAGTGGCGGTGCCGTGTCGGCGGCGGCGGCGGCGGGGGTGCCCACGTCGAGGATCGTCAGGCGCGGCCTTGCGCTCGAGGGGCTGCAGTGGGCCGCGACGGCGTTCCAGGTCCTGATTGCCGGCTACACCGTGCTTGTCGTCTCCCGGAGCAGCAGGGCACATGACGATGAGCCCAGGCGGGCGCCGGCTCCCATCATCAGCCGTCCGCGACCTGCCAGCTCATGGTACTCTCAGGTCTGATCAGTGGATCTCCGAGGTACCGGCTCACCCGGTGCCTGTCTAAGTCGGTCCAGTATAGACGGTACTGGCTGTTGAGATCGGAGTATCTCAAATAAATCTACAGATGGTGCCACTGCTGCTGCGATGTTGGCAAAGGCGCCTCGTAAACGTCGCCATCCGAGGCCCTCTCGCGTCCAATCCAGGGCGAGATCTTGTTGAATACAAATTGAATTGATTGAGATGAATTTGATGCCCATATTTGAACAAACATGACGGCTCGTCGAAAGTCTGTCCTAGCTTGGAAATTCGGGGTACATTGCGGAGTGGTTCACTCGTCGTGGACGCGGTGCGTGATGTGTGCGGCTTGCCACGGACGCGGCTCGTGGTCGCGTATCGGGGAGATTACCTTGTACCTAGGGCGGTCACCTGATATCGGATCATGTGACGAGCCACATGATCAGGATTTTTCCTTCTGCCCGCACAAATGTCTCCAGCGGCAGCTTCTTTTCTCGACACGCGCAGTCACAACCATCGCCCAAGGGCTAAACAGCCTTGAGAAGATCACACTCTCAGAAAATGATATTGATAATCTGGGCCTTTTTTGCATTAACCAACGGCGAAATCTTGAGCGTGACTAACTCCTTCCAACATATCTGGTATCTTACAGCTCCATTGCGCGCGGCACTGTAAAGAGAGGATTAACTCCTGTCGGAGAGGGGTGTTCTTCACCCACAAGATCTGCCATTCGATATGCCAAGGGAGAACGGGAAGACGTTGGCAAGCAGAGTTGGACAATAGCGCGACATGCCAAGCAGGTTGGCCAAAAAGAAAAAGGCCAAGGCAGCCGAGACGAAAGTCCGAACCCCGAATGTTGGGAAGTCGGTTCTGACGGAAACGGGTCCATGATGTGGGGACGGCATATGCCCTCCTGACGTCTTTGTTCTCGACGGCCACCATTTTCTCTCTCATTTTTTTCTTTTGCAAAACTCCTAGCACCCGAAACGCCAACTTGGCCGGATATCAGGGGCGGCGGAAGAAACCTTCCCAAATTAAGATGGGCTGCTAGCACAAGAGGGAAAAGGATCGGCGGCAAACCCGGCGGATGGAGGCGACAGAAGACGCCAGGCCGGCCGACGGTTCGGCGCCGAGTGCCAAGCAGTGTCAGGGCGCCTCCATGGCGCCTAGGCGCGACACGGCCAACCGGATCACGGCCGCATGGGCGATTTCTTGAATTGCCATGTTTGCGCATTGGCGCTGCCGCATGTGGAGAGCCACCGGCGCTTGGCTGTCCTTGGGCGGTCTTGGACGCAGGCGTGCCCAGCCAGCCAGCCTTGGCCGAAGCGTTAGTGGCTAGGCGATCACCCAAGCATTGCAGCCTTGTTGGACAAACCCCATTCTCGCTCCTCTTCCCGCTGTGCCATACCCGCCGGCGCAAGCGCTTCCCAGTCGAGCCAGTTGAGCAGATATCGATAGCTGGTGTTCTCAGCACGGTATCAAATTCTAACCAGTGCCAGGCTCCATTTTACCACCCGCCAGGGCTCTGCAAAACCGCCCAGCCACAGGCTCTAACTTCCAAGCCTCCAGTTGCCAGGCCTTCTGTGGACTCCCGCTTGCCCGCGGTGGGTCCTGCTGTCCTCCTCTGTGCTTGATATCATATTGATCCCACGATGATGGGGGTTTTTATGTTCCCACCCGAACATCGCTCTTTCCGATGTTTTCTTTTCTTTGCCCATCCATCTCTACCCCACCAACTGCATCCACCGCAAAGTGCTTTGCGGAGTTTCACCAGGGTAGGAGTATCGTCTGGGCCGGCAGGGCCTGGAAGGCATGTAGGTAGCCCAGTAGTATCTGCCGCCTTCAACGGCGTCTGCGCTTCCACCCCAGGCAGTACGTATAAGGGACAGAGCTGCGTCCATGGAAACGAAACCGCCCGTGCAATGGGACGCGACTGCAACTGCCCTTTCCTTGCCTGCCACCTCGCCACGGGCCCCACGTCATGTCGCACACAGAGCGAAGAACGAACACGGCAGGCCGCCACCCTGGGCCCGGGCGCGAGATCACAGAGACATCCCGGCACGGATCGACGCATGCAGGGCCATATTTTATGAGGACCGGCGCCCTTGGGCTCATGGCGTTTTCTTGTCCTCCCCTACTTCTCTTGATCTTGCGGGAGACGTGAGATTGTGTTATGTGGGAGCACCACCTCTGTTCTTGATCTTCTCCCACCGTGGACTGGCTTCCATCCCACTCGTCTCTTTTTCCTGTTAAACTTTCCTGTCTTGTCGTCGTCTAGTCCCCGGAGGCTTTCTTTTGAGTCTCCTTTCCTTGGTCTTCTTCCCCCGCCTTGAGGTCCTATTTTCCTTGGCCGCTTCTTCGCTGCGGATCGTCATCTCGGCCTCTGCCATCTGGTCTGGGCGTCATCCCACTACATCACATGTGAGTTCTGGGCATCGAGTCACCCTCCAATCCTCACCCTACAAACCAACATGCCCTCCACTGTACACGGTATCACCCTCTTGCCTGCTAGAGCAAAGACCTGCAGTAGCACCGACACTTGCTGGATGACGGTGTGGCTGCGGCATTTTGCTTCTGCCCCTGGACCTGATTTCCTTTCAATAAGGAGCCGGTGCCGGCCCCCTCTCCTCTTTGCCCGGCCCAAGAGATCAACAACAAAAACGACTGCGTTCTAACCCCTAGACCGAGTGGCAGACCTCGCGCCATCCAGCCGCAAAGTCCTACCTGCCTCGCGCGGTAGAGACCGAAAAAATCGGACCAACTCTTGATCCGAGTGAGCTGAACATCATTATAGCTATTGTTGGTACGATTGCCCAGAACACCCTCGCATGGATACCCAGGCTTGGATGCCGCACAGCGTCATGGCAGAACAGACATGGCCGTCCCCATGGCCTTGACTCAAGGCTGGGCAGGGTTCACCATGGCCTGGCGCCCAGACGCCGTTGCCCAATCAGCAACTTCAGCGGCGACGCCTCTTGGATGTTGTTGGCTGCTGGTACCTTCAATGTTGGTGGCATGCTGACCCAAGCTTTGTGCATGCAGGTGCCTTCATCACCATCGGCGTCGTGCTGGGCCCGGTCGCCGGCCGGCTTCTGGATAACACGCGTTGGGGACACGGGAACCTCAGTGAAGACCAGAAGGATGCCATCACCCTCGGCTTTATGCGCGTCATGATCTCGGTTTAGCTGGTCATCGCGGGCTACCAACTGCCGGCCAAGTACGCCGCCAAGAACTGGCGTAAGGTAGCGGTGCTGCTGCTGCCGACCATAACGCTCATATGGCTCTGCACTACCGCTTGCATAATAGCCACTATCCCTAAAATCACCCCGCTGGCGGGGCTCGTTATCGGCTCGCCCATCACCTCGACCGACCCGGTCCTAAGCCAGGCCATCGCAAAGGGCCCGTTCGCCAACAAATACATGCCGCGGGCGCTGCGCAAGATTATTAGCGCTAAGGCGGGCGCCAATGACAGCTTCAACTTCCCGTTCTTGATGCTGGCCATCAACCTCGTGCGCCACACGGAGCTGCCCGGCATCGTGCTGAAGCCTTCCAAGGAGAAGGTCAAGGAGGCCGCCGTCAAGGTCGCGCACCGCCTCCTCAAACGCGCCGGCAACATCGGCCGCCTGAACGGCGGTTTCGGCGGCGCCATGCGCAAATGGGTCATCAATATATGGCTATACATTATCTTCATATCGGTCTTTTACGGCGCCCTGATCGGGCTAGGCGGCAGCTATATAATCAAGTTCTGCCTGCGCCGCAAATCGATTGACCACGAGAGCTACCTGCTCTTCCCCGTCGCGCTCGCACTTTTTATCACCAGCACCGCCGGCGCCCTGGGCACCAACGACCTGCCCGCCTGCTTCTGCGCCGGTAATGCCCTCAACTGGGACGGCGAGTACCTGGCCGAGACGCTCGAGCGCTACGATGAGGTCAACTCGAGCCTCGACGTGCTTCTCAACTTCACGGGATTCATGTACGTCAGCGTTATTATGCCCTGGTCCAGCTTCCACAACCCCGAGGGCACCGGCATCACCGTCGGCCGCCTGATCGGCCTCGGCTTCCTTATGCTGCTCTTCCGCCGCATCCCCGCCATCATACTTTTTTACAGGGCCATGCCAAGATTGGTCAAAAGCTGGAAGGAGGGTCTGTTTATGGGCTATATGAGTTTTCTCCTTCCCGATTTCCCTGTTTGTATCCACCCACCCACACTGACCATTAACCCCTTGCCCGTCACCGGTTCGGTCCCATCGGCATCGGCGCCGTCTTCTACATCGAGCACACCAAGCACTTGTTCCCTCACATCGGCGAGACGGGCGATGTGCGGTCCAACGACATACTGCGCGCCCTGGTGCCCTCGGTCTACTTCTTGGTCATGTTTAGCATCGTCGTGCACGGCCTGTCCATACCGGTCTTGGACGTGGCCTACCGCTATCTGGGCGTCGAGCCCGTGACCGACGACGCCGTGCAAATGCGCCGCAAAAGCGCCCACATCGCCCCACCCGCCAACGCCCGCGTCGACAGCTCCGACGGCGAGTACTTTGTCGCCTACAACCGCTTCAGCCGGCCCGTGCCCAACAACCGCCGCACCGTCATCACCGACGGCCGGAAGATTAGGGCCTGCCGCAGCACAACAACACCAACAACGGCGGCGCAGCCCAGGCAAGTGACGTGGCCTGGGCCGACGAGGTCGACCCGGTCGAGGAGGGGAAGATCAGGGCCATCATGCGGGCTGCCAGCCTGCAGAGGCTCGGCTAGAGGGGATACGTTGGTGGAGAGGGCAGTTGTCGGACGGAGGCTCGTTGTGCTTCGCGTCACCTTTGCGCAAGCGAAACGAGAAGGGTTCGTGTCGGATGAAGTCGGCCGCCTGCCGCGCGAAGGCCGCCAGGGGTTCGCAACACTGTTGCCAGGGGAGGGTAGCTTACACGCAAGGAGAGAGCACAGCCGAGCGGTGAATACTTGGATACATACCGACGCTAACGAGGAGATTCTTGTCTATACCCGCTACTAGTAATCTCATCATCGTCCAAGTGTCTTTCCCTGGTTGGCGGAGTTCCCTTGCAAACATCACAAGATCTTCCGAGGATGCTCACATCCCATCGCCATCCGTAGCACCTGGCCCCGTCACGCCGGTCGAACGGATGCAGCAGCACAAGACTATCGCTCACCCTTGCCTACAGACACCTGCTTTTTTCGGGGGCGTGCCACACGCAAGAAGGCGGCTCCGCGCGCTTCACAGTCGTCCCCCCCCCTTTTTTTTCCCTGACAGATAATCCCCCGCGGGAGCCTGCCGCCGCATGTTTCACAGATGTTGCGAACCCATCGCCAACGTGTCCGCCCCGTGTCATTGGCCGAATTCTCTGCCTTGGTGCGACGTCATCTAGCCGGGCTGCCGCATGACGCTGCCTTTTTGTGTCGTACCTTTCACCAACCCGCCAGGACTGTGCCTCGTTCGACATCCACTTTGTACCTGCCTGTCTGCCTTGTCCCTTGATCCCCTCTGGCCCGGAGGCAATCTGAAAGCGATGGTTTATGGAGACGACTATAGACTAGGTGTGTTTCCAGGCAATGCAGGTTAGTCCCTCTCGTTTACAACATCTTGTCGGCTCCTCGCGATTGTTGAAATTGAAAGATATCCAATAACCACAGCTCTAGCTAAACTTCACTTCTCTCGGCTTTTTGGGCTTCATGAGGATTCTTCCTGCAGCCCGGCGCTCATTTGCTATTTGCACGTCAAACGGTTCCTTTACAAATCCATTATTTGAAGACTCACGCATATCACAAGCTACGAACAAGCTCCGTGCCGCAGCTATGCCGTAGGCGAGCGGCAGTCGCCATCGCGGCAGATCTCAATGCTTGTTCCCCGCCGTGCGGACGGCAGAGAGGGCAAAAGCGATTTGCGGCAGGGTGAAACTGAAGCTACACCTCGCTTCCGCGGCCCTTTTCTGGAAAAGGAGCCGCCATGCAGCTCGCCTGGGGGACGGACTTTTTTTTCTTGCACACAACTACCCTAGGTACCTGGGCATCCGCCGGCATCTCGCGTCGGGTACGACACGGCCTCTGTGGTGCGGGTTTCTGTGTGTCACGTCAGTGAAGGCGGTCAGCCGCCAAAAGTGTAACACGTACTTTAGGTAGGCAGGTAATTATGAGCCGCAAAACCAACGTTACTTGGCTAAGCCTAGGCTGTAGGTGTGTGTAAAATAGGAGACGAGTTCGGCGGAATGGATAATGATGTGTAATGGTGAGACGGGGGTCGGGACGGCGTAAACTAGGCGTAACACGATAGAGCAAGGGGTGCACGACAATGATGTAACTAATAACCTACCTAGGTACTTCAACCGGCGTTTGTAGGCAGCGCTGGTCTGCCTCGACATGTGCTCAAGGCAGTGGACGATCGGCCTCCTAGTTCACTGCTGTTATCAAATGATAACACCCTCTGACAAAGACCAACTTTGGTGCTCCATGGCCAGCACCGCGAGCACCCCCTGATCACGTAGCCATCACTTACGGACGTTGAATTGATCGGTCAGACGACACTCAAGGGGGCCTTCTTTCGCTTTTTGATGTAATAATGCGCACCAAAAGGGTCGCACGTCTCCGATGGTCACCTTTCCCACGTCCCGCTCGCGGCGGACGCAGAAAATGCGCAGGCAGCCGCGAAAAGAGAAAAGAACAAGCTAGGCCTCTCCGTTGAAAATGTCACCCTCCTTTGAAATGACAGGCAGGCCCGTCCTTGTCCGTCCACCGCACAGCCGTGCGGTGGGGACCAGGGTTGTCAAATATCAAACGGGAAGGTCCCCGCAGCCATTCACTCCCTCCCGCGAGCCCAGGGTAGGCTAGCCACTTCAGCAAAAGGTGGATGGATAACCCGCTAACCGATCCAATAAGGGGGCTTAGTGCACTTTTCTGGCACCTTGCACACTTCCGAGATTCTCGCCGGCTCAGTCTAGCCTCTTATGGGAAGGGTGTCGGCAGTAAAAGAGCCATTCCCGGTTGTCTTCGAGTTGTTACTTGTGACGTGTCTCCCCGCGGTGCGAAAGTGCCTCCCGGCAGGCAACGGGAAGTGAAGTGAAAGGATGGGCCACAAGAAAGGGTTGCATGCCAGCATAGAGCAAACACCAGCATCGAGATTTTGGCCGAGCATCTCCTTGGATACTTGTCGTCTCGTCTCAACAAAAAACCAGAAACTACCTGGAAGTCCTGTCATTTATGACTTGGTGCAGCCCCTTTTTCTGGTTTCTGTCAGGGGTGATGGGTCCGAGCCTTTTTGAAAGAGAGGAAGCATCCTGGTATTTAATGAGGTCGCCGACTAGGGGATAATCAATACAGGAAGGCTTCTGGTGTCACGCGGGGATCATCACCCCCCCCCCCTC
>PYSS01000027.1:115841-338629 GCA_003049465.1 Magnaporthiopsis rhizophila
AAAAAAAAAAAAAAAAAAAAAAAAAAAAAGGAAGTGATCGCCGCCACCCAACCTCCCAAGCCCAGCGCATCATCCATCCAATCCAAAATGCCCCCACTCCGCCTCCTGTGATACCTGTGTGTGCCCATGCACAAGATGCCTTGGCTCGTCACCTCGGCAGGCCAGCATGGCTCCGCCGCCTCTGGTGCGCGCCCTTTGCCAACGGAGAGCCGGGCCTGGTCGGCCGAGGGGCCATGGCCACGAGGCCGGTGTCAGCTGGCCTGCCACGTCCCTGCTGCTGCTGCTGCTGCTGCAACAAGGCCACGTCTTCGTCCATGTCGGCATCGGCATCGGCGTCGGCATCTGCGTCTGCATCTATGTCTGCCGCTTGTGGCTTCAGCTGCTGCGGCGACATTGCCGCAGGTGACGACTCCGTCTTGATGGGTGTGCACTGCTGCCGCCGCTGCTGTGTGCCGGCGTTGGACGGCAGGAACGCGTTCTCGAAAGCTGACATGCGAGTAGCCGGAGAAGAAGAAGAGGCAGAAGAAGCAGCCGTGCCAGCACGGTCGATGCCAGGAACCGGGTTGGTGGGTAAACTCGCCGGCGCCGTAAGCATCAGCGACATCGCGCCGTAGCAACTGCTCGAGGTGGAGGCGGGTGGCACGACAGCTGAAGCGTCCGGCTGCTGGTAGTCGCCGACGTGGTAGCGGGCACCAATCTGCTGGCCGCCGCCGGGCGCCTGCAGTGGCGCCTGCTGCATTGCCAGCCTGTCACGCTGCTCCTGCAGGCGACGCTCCTGCTCCAGGTAATCGTAGTAGTGCCGTCCCTGCTCGCCTACCAAGTGTGATGCAGCCGTAGGTGCGGCAGGGAGGAGGTGCTGCTGCTGCTGGTGGTGGGCAGAGGGCTGCAGGTTTGGACCACACAGGTGCACCATCTCCGCGCTCGTGCCTCCTCTCGGCACGCCAGTGTGGCCGTCGTAGCTCGGCTGGTAGTGCATATCGTGGTGGGCCATGGGCGTAGACAACCCAGCAACACCCCTGGGTCCGCCGTAGTCGACGCTTCCCCTAATGAACCTACCAGGAGAAGGGGTGGCGGGAAGGTGGTGGTGGTGGTGGTGGTGGTGTTGGAGGTGTAAGGCCTGGTCCTGACCATGGCCACGTAGCGGCGAGGCAATGGGGGAGGAAGGACCGGCTGCAGCAGCCATGCCGAACTGGCGGTGTGAAGACGGCGACGAGGAAGCTAGGTGGTATTGCTGCTGCTGCCTCAAGATCCTGCTGCCGCCCTTTCCGCGTGTCTTGTTCCTGTCGCGCGTCGTCGGCAGCACGTAACCGGCTTTGACCGCCCAGGGCTCTAGGTACCATAGGGCAAGCTTCTTGTCGTCCCGCGCCGACGTTCCCTTCTTCTTCTTCCTCGCGTCCGTTGCGCCGTCGCCTGGAGCATCTTTCGGCGAACCGCTCCCGCCGGGCTTCACCTTTGTAAAAGCCTGGTTCCATAGGGTTTTTGCAACAGGTCAGTTGGCTTCATTTTTTTCGTTTTTCCACCCTGTTTTTCTTTTCTTTTCTCCCTCTCGCCAAAGTTGGCTTACCCTATTCATGCTGAGATTGTGGCGGATACTATTCATCCACCCGTTCGTCCCGCCCAAATCCTCCTGGCGCTTGGTGGTGTTCTTGTCGAACCAGTCGTAAATCTTCTGCAGCTCCATTGGCCTGAAATCGTTGTCCCTGAAGCATTGGAATATCAGCTTGGCGTAGGGGATGTTGGGCTTTGCCGACTCCCCTTGGGCACCAGACTGCCTGCTTGGATCCTGCCTCTGGGTGGCCGACGCGCCCGTAAACTCTCGAGCCTCGCTGCCCCTCGTCTGAACGCTTAGTGTATCTGCCACTCCCTGCTGCTGTTGATGGTCTTGCTGCTGCTGCTGAGGCCGGCCGGCGAAGGCAGTGCCATCGCCAGTGCCGTGCTGCTCAGGGAAGCCGGAACCTCCGTGGGAAGGACCCGCGAGGAACGCAGGCGGACTGTCATAACCTCGGGGCAACGGGCGGTTGTTCTCAGGGTATGGATTCAACAGGGTAGTAGTAGCCCTGCTGCCCAGCGCTCCGCTTAGTTGTTGCTGCTGTCCATACTGTTGCGACTGGTCGGCAAAGCTATCGCCGGCGACGAGGTTGCTGCTGTTAGCAAAGTGGTAGCTGCTGCTCCTTCCAGATAGCATGGGATAGTTGCCCATGCCGCCGACGCGCACTCGCTGGAAGTTTGTCCGCGGCGTGACGCGGTTGCTCTGAAAGGTAGGGGTGGACGGCAACGAGTAGTCGAGGCCGGGCGTTGGGCTGTTGGCGAACAAAGCCGGAGCGTCGATGGAGGGGGTGGGAGCGGCCGGATACGTTGGCGACGAGGCTACCGGGGTCAAGCTCGACGACATCGCTTGCTGGGGCTGGTAGAGGACGACGCCCGAGCCCAAGTCGAAAGCGCCAAACTGCTGGTTCTGATGCTGGTGGTGGGGTGCGCCGTAGTTGTGCTTACCCCCTGCTGGCATCACCGATGTTTGGTCCTCGGAGCCGGCCAGGATGCCTTGGGTGAAAGCTTGCCAGTTGATCTCGTACGGATCAGGTGCTTGCTGGGAAGGCGGCAGGGACGGTGTAGCGGCCGGCCAGGACGGGTCAACAGTATTAAAAGCGACGGCGAGGTCGCCAGCCCTAGAGCTGTAGCCGATGTCCGTGACGCCGTCGTCGGCAGCACCGCTGGCCTTTCCCGCCTGGAAGTCTACCAGAGCAAGGGTGCTGTGGTTCAGGGGCGTGGAGGGGTAGAGACTAAACTTGTGATCTGGGATCACGTCGTGGTCGTATTCCTCCCGGGCGGAGGCGGCGCTGTCGGAGACGGGGTACCAGCACGCCACGTCTTCCAGCTGGGTCATCAACGGGGTGTGCAGCCCGAGGATCTCTGGCTCGCTGGAGACGTGTGGTGAGGGCTCGCCGCTTGTTGTGCCGGGATGCGGCGTCATAGCTTCCAGCATGGTATCCGGCGAAGGGTGCTGGGAGGGGCCGCCGCTGTGGTGGCTTGGCGTTGGCGGCGGCAGGCCGTTGTTGCCGTTGTTGTCGCAGGCGTTATTGTTCTTCGTGTTGCTGTTGCTGGTGTCTCGCTCCATCTTCAGATGGTCATCAGCCGAAAAGAGAGTGGAGGTTGGTGTTCCTGCCGCGAGCGTTGAGGAGAAAGACTGGGCCAACGTTCCAGAGTACTTGGCTTGCTGGCGGGGGTGGTCGCTTTTGTGACCAGGCGTGTACCAATCACTCGCAAGGTGCGACGCGGGAGCTTGGGGAACATCTTGACGGCTCAGGCTCCGCTCGATAGGTATGGGTGCGGTAGATGGCTGTGTCGGGCAGGGCAGATCAGACGACGGCTGGCGACTGTCTGCTGGCACCAGCAGGTTGTTGGGGTAGTCTGCCATCTTATCGTTGCCCCGGGTGGCTGGTGTCTTTCTGAGAGGATTACCCTTGGAGGCTGTTATGGCACGAGCGGTGTGGCGGAACCAAAAAGGAAAGTAAAAAAAAAAAAACGTGCTTGTATGCTTTGTATCAAGATGGTTCGCGGTGGCGGCGTGGGTGATGGGGACCCTGGTGAACGCCAAGACCCTCTTTTTTCGCGTGCTGCCTTTGCACGGTGCTGGAGCCGACAGCGACACCGCGGGGACGAATCAGAAAGAATCGAACGAAGGGCAGGGCAGGCAATGGGCCAGCATAGGGTGGGGGGCCCGCACAGCTGTCAACAGAACTAAGCCCCAGAGCGAGGTGACGTCTGCCTCACAGGTGTACAATACACGACGGGACGCTGTAGTGTAATAAGCCGAGCAGACCTGTGCGCCACTCTAAAGCAAAATGCAAAACAGGAGCAGGCCGGAAGGGCGTGATGGTCCGACCAGGAGGGCCAGCAAAGAAGAAATCCTGATACGTAGGTGAGCAGCACGCAAAGGCGACTGCGTGTGGCTACATCAGTTGGGCGTTGGCCACGAACGGGTGAACAGCTCGATACAGCTGCCAGCTGAAGGAAGGAGGTAAGAGTAAAACAAGGTTAGGTGCTCGCAAAAAAAGAGCTTGACGAGAGAGGATCAAGTGCAGGTGACGCCTGAGCGAGAGAGGTTTATCAGAACTTGTTGAGACCCAAGACATCTGGACCCAGGAACCGGGAACAGAAACGGCTTGATCTCGGGGACTTTCGACCACTACTTATTTCTCAGGTTAGACTGAGTCTACAGACAGGGGAAAAGCCCGGGCCAGACCACAACCTGATTTTGTCGGAGCTTTTTTGCGCTCCTGGCTCTCCCATCCGTCCATGACAGACCCAGGAGACACCAGCCAAACTACATGTAGGTATATCATATTTGTCCAAAAAGAGACACCACCGTCCCCGCCTCAGGCCAGCGGCGGGGATAGAAGAACAGGTACCCAGGTACCCGGGAGCGCGCACAGTCCCGCCATGCCAGATACACCCGCGGCTCCGCCATTTTCTTGCGGAAGGAGAAGCATAAGAGGTCCCCCTGGCAGCGGCGGCGACGCTGTTGAGTGTGTATCTGCTGCCGTTGAGTCAGGACGCGCATATGACAGGTCGACACACGCCCAGGGCGTGTGCCTGCTTTCTGTGTCATGGGGAGGTAAGTGTGGGGTGTGTGTGTGTGTGCATGCGTGTGTGTGTGTGTGTATGTGTGTGTGTTTTCAGCAACAGCACGCCGCCGTGTTTCCACGGTGCATACGCCATACAATGCTGCATGTATGCCCTCGTGTTTGCGAAAGCTGCGAGGTCGGAGGGGAGGGGCAGGAAACATCAGGGACGGTTGAATTATGGTGGCCCAGGGGGACGAGAGGGAGAGAAAGACAAAGTTCTGGGCTTTCCAGCCGAGGCAACATGACAATTCGCCAAAGCTGTCACAACTCACAAGCAAACGGCCAGAAAACGAGGGGTCACTCTTTTTGGCCTCCAGGGGCCGTAGCCGGCACCACCGCTCGCTAGCCTCCCGCCCGTGCAGGGGCATATTGCAGCTCCAGAAACGAAAACGACACTTCTGATGGCCGACGGCGAGCCATGGACAAAGAAGGAAAGGGGCGGCGGGGGAAACGGCTGGTTCGGTCCGGGAAGTGGGGAAGGGGCAACAAGGACACTAGCAGAGGGGCAAAAGAGAGCAAGACGCTGGAGACCAAACTGCATTCGTCGCATGCGCATTCCCATCCTGTCCCCCACGTCCCAAGGAGCTAATGTAGTTCGGCCGCCGGGGAGCCAGGCTCAGGGGAAAAAAGAGAGAAAGAAGAAAAGACCTGGGAACGGAACCTAGCAGCCTTCGTCCTGGCCCCTCCTCAGATAACGGCCGCAGGCTGCATCTGCATCTGGGTGGGCTAGTGGTTGGGTGTGCGTGTGCGTCTGTGGTTTGCAGCATGGACATGTCGATGGCCGAAAGCAAGGGAAAATGTGGTCGACCGGCCGGCTGGAAAGTGGACCGGGAAGCCGGCTGCTGCTGTCAAAGGTGCTGCTGGCGCTGGTGCTGGTAAGGGGCGGGTGTCGGCAGAAAGCAGCAGCAGTAGTGGCAGGTCCAGAATGGCACAGCCAGGAAGGCATGGGGGACACCGGGCCATGAGGTAATACGACAAAGGCAGGGAGGGGCGATGAGGCGGGCAGCGCAGCGATTCCAGGTCGTGCAGAAACGACAGCTCCCATGACCGTTGTTGAAAACAAGCCGGCCTGACTGCCGCGAAAGGGCCTGAGGCAGCAGAGAGGGACGGGAAGGACGACCAAAAAGATGGGATGGACAAAAAGGGGAAGCGGGAGAGGCCTCCAGGTCCAGGTCCAGGTCCAGGTCCAGTCTAGTTACCGTGAACTCCACACAGCCACCAAGCAGAGACGGTAAGCCTGTCCTCCCACCACCACCACCACCACCACCCGCGGGCGCCCACCTAATTAGCTAGCTAACTACCTAGTACACTGGCTGCCTGCCATCCGCGTCGTGGATGGGTGGATGGAGCCCTTTCGTGCCGACTGCAAAGAGCCGCGCGCGGCGCGACGGCGCACAAAAACCCAGGGAGGCCCCTTCGCTTAAAGTCGCGACGGCGAGCCAATGAATATCGCCGTAAAGAAGGTCCTTCCCATGATGAAGGGCAGCACAAAGGGCCTGTACTCCCCTATGAAGTGAAGGGAAGGGAAAGGGAGGGGAGGAAGCAGAGGGCCCACGATGCCAAGGAAGCGGGAAGGGGCGGGCCCATTCTTCTCCCTTTTCTGGACGCTGGGCCCTTGGTGTCACACGGTGATTTGCATAGACAATGCCATTGTATCTGCCCTAGACGCCGCTGTTGCTCGCAGCCGAGCCCGCCAATCCCGTTCTGTCGACGTGGGGGTCGCTGCTGCGTTTCAACGGGCGAGCGAAGCCGAGGAACAAGGCTGGGCTGGCGTCATTGAAAATAAAATACAATATTGACATAGACATGGGTCAGTAGGGAGTCAAATATGACAGAAAAAAAAACATAAAACAAAAAAAAGAAAAAAAAAAAAAAAAAAAAAAAACCCCCAAACTTTGCCCGTCCACAATGTTTGCAGCAACAAGCATCCATCATCCATCTCCATCAATCAATAGCTACCTCTACAGGCTGAGGAGCCGCCTCCCACGTCTCCATATTTCTGTCAATGTTTGCTAAGCACACGCCCCCACCCTTTTTTTCAGTCTTGTCCTTTTTTTTTGTTTTATTTCTTTTTTTTTTTTTTTTTTTTTTTTTTCTTTTTTTTTTTTTTTTTTTTTTTTTTTTTTTTTTTTTTTTTTTTCGCCTCTTGTCCTTTTGCCTGCCGGGAACAAAGAAAGCCAAGGGCAGGCTCGCAGATGCAGAAATGAAAAAGGCTGCAGCAACAACCCCTGTCCGTTGACAAAGTTGACAGACCCGCCCCCGCAGAAAGGACGGCGGCCAGCCCAGAACCAAAATCGTTTTCGTCACACTCGTTGCAGACAACCCGCGCCGCCCAAGCTCTTTTCTCACCCAGCCATTCCCAATCTTCCCCAACTTCGCAAAGTGGCGGTCAAAGTGGTCTGTCATTTGGCCTCTTCCTGGAAGTGGACAAGGAGTCACTGTGACACGTAAAAAAGCCAGCAGATCAAAAAAAAAAAAAAAAAGGGGCGTGACGGCGAAAAATACCTATTAAATAAAAACGAGCGGACCAGTAACGGCAGGTATTTTCCCACACATATCCCCGAATCGGTGCTACCGCGTGTTACAAACGCGAGGGGAAAGGGTGAAGAAAAAATATCCGGCGTGATGTCGACACCCAAAAAACTCCGTGTGATAAAACGCCCTTTATGGCAGGCGTGTGCCGCCGTTTCCTTTTTGTTACACGTCAACATTTCATTATGGGACCGCAAGCATTACAACGTTAGAACAACCGAGAGAGGGAGAGAGAGAGGGAGAAGGGCTGCCCATGTGAGGAAGGAAGAAGGAGCATGTGCTCCGGGGACACACGTAAACCGACCGTCCCGCACTGACATGATGTAAACCCCATCCGCAACCCGAAATCCCCCGCCTGGCCCTCCCCATATCTCTAGTCCAAAAAAGTGGTCGACCATACACCCACCATTAACCCCAGAGATGCCAACCGAGACCAAGAGAATGCAGAGAGAAAAGGAGTGAGAAAACGAAGAAAATCCGGCAAAGCGCGCTGCATGTCGACAGACGAAAAAGGAAGCCGAGGACGACGATCCCTTTCGGGCGGGGTGTGTAAAACAATAAAACAGTTCGCTTCGGAGGGGCCAGCAGGCCGGAGACAGGGGGCCGGCATCCGCGGAGGCTGTCGTGGCCTTCTCTTGGGGCGTCGACAAAAGAAGGACCCGGGGTTTGAACTTATTTTCTGTAGTAGATCTGCGGGTGACAGGTTAGTCATGTAAGTCGCAAAGCACCACGTATGCAAGCCGCAGATGCGAAGGGAGGGCCGGGGGGCTAAATTGGACTCTTGGCCTTACCCTCTTGAACATGAAATGCAATTGGAGAATTCCCTAGCGCCAGCATGTCAGCAGCCACACAAGGACAATTTAAAGGCAGTAGTGGGGCACACAACAACAAGCAAAAGAAAAGCGAAGGGGCATGAGGAATGAGGCAGGGATGACAGGACCTGGGTAGTCGGAGGGCACCACGCTTGCGCACGTCTTCTTTTGGTGCCGCAGCAGCTCCAGCCAGTCGGCCGCTGGCACGTGTGGGGGGTGGCCACCCCGAGTCTGGCCCGCAGGGGATGTGTGTGTGTGTGTGTGTGTGTGTGTGTGTGTGTGTGGATGGGTGGGCTTGTGTGGTTGACGGCTGAGAACATCGCCGATCGACAAGCCCAGGACAGTAGCCGTCGATAGAAGGATACCAGGAGACAAGCAAACAACTTACCTTGTCAAAGCTGCTCTTGAACCCACGCTCCCTCTTGGAGCTGTAGTCCCACTCCTTGTCGACAATGCGGAAGGCAATGTCCTCGTACGGCGGGCCGGCGATGAAGCGGATCAGACACGTGTCCTCCTTACCCGCGGGCGCCGTGCTCTCGCCGCGTCGGCGCCCGTCCTCGCGGATGATCTTGAAGGTCGGTGCCTTGGTCTTGTCGATCAGGTCCGGGTAGAAGATGTTAAAGCGGTAGCCGTGCACTGTCCGGGGCGGCGGGTTTTCGTGGTCGTAGTGCGTCTGGTTGTACTTGTTCCACTCGTAGCCCATCTGCACCCGGTTGAAGTAGCGTGGCTTGCGCGGCCGGTGTTTGTTGGCCCACCACGGCCTGGACTTGGTCAGCGTCTCCTCCGCCGTCAGGATCTCCTCGTCCTCGCCCACGCCGCGCGCCAGCTCCCGCTCGTACAGCGCCCGGGCCGCTTGCGAGAAGTCGTCCGCCTCGCCTTGCGCGAACCGTGCCGTGCCCGGCGGTGCCGGCCCCGAGGAGGCTGATGTGGATGCGGCCGGCTCGGTGCTGGGTCCTGCGCTCGACGCTGCCGCCCCCACCGCCACCAACGCCGTAGACGGCCCCGACGAGGAGCCCTCCACTGCCGTCTCAATGTTCTTTCCTTCCATGGACTTGGGCGCCGTCCACGTCAACGAGCCGGCGCCCCGCCTCGCGCCCTGCGGCGGGCGGCTGAGCACGTTGGAGTTGGCCAGCGCCTGCGGGTCCAAGTTCTTGAGCAGCCCCAGGCGCACCTGATGGATTTCCTCCATGATGACGTTCAGCCTCGCCTTAGCCTTGTACACCAGCAGGCTCTTGAGGAGGTTCTCCCAGTAGTCTGGGTCGATCTGCTCGTTGGAGTCCAGCTTGGCCCGGATCTGCTTCTCGAGCGCCTCGAGCTGCTCGTACGTTTTGGGCCCCAGGATCTTGTCCACGTTGGCCGCGACCGACTCGGCCGTCGACGTGCCGCCGCCGTCGGCGCCGCCCTCGGGCCCCAGCTGCTTGCGGCGGTCTGCGCAGAGCGCCTGGAGTGCGCGCCAGTACTCGAGGTTGCGCGCGCTGGTCTCGAGCGTCAGGTAAGACTTTATCTCGGCCTCGACCCCGTCCAGCTGCTTCTCGCTCAGGCCGGCGATGAGCTTGGCCGGCCGCGGCACGTTAATGGCCACGTCGGCCTCGTCGTCGTCGAGCGCGTCGCGGTCCTCGTCGACCCAGCGCAGGTTGAAGGCCAGGAAGTCGGCCGGCTTGGCGCGCCGCTCGCGCACCCGGATGTCGGCCTTCTTCTTGGACTGCCGCAGCACGAACTTGTCCTCGCCAGCCACGAACTCCTCCGACTGCTCGTCCTGCGTCTTCCAGGTCTTGTGGTTGTTGGTCGCGGGTGGCGGCATTGCGCCGCCGCGACTACCGCCGCCGCCGCTGCCGGAGCTGTGTGGCGGCCTCCTGTTTCCGCGGTTCCGCCCTGGCTTTGATACTCGATTTGCCGGGTCGCGTCTTGGAGCGGTGATATCTCGATCTCGGTTCCGGTCGCTGCCCGCGGGCGCGTCGCCTGGGGTCGGCGACTTCGAGCCCGCGATCATCGCGGCACGCCCAGGATCCATGTTGGCGGCGTAGGAGGACGATTCGATACTGTTACGACGTTGGCGAGTTCTTCCACGGGTGCTCGGATAACAGAGAGAAAATGGACAATGCTTGAGCACTTTTCGACGTGGTGTTTGGCGACTTGGCGATGATGGTGACGTTGGCCCATGGGCCTTGCAAGTGGGTCACGAAGAAGCCGAACGATGTCGCTGGGTTCCAGAAGGTATGACACGTGATCTGGCACGTGTCGCAGCGTGGTTTTTAGCTTGGAAGTCAGTTTTGTCCCGGCATGAATCGTTAACTCAACAGGAGACCAGGCGATGCCTGCAAATCATTCCAGGGCAGTAAGGGTGGGTCGAGATGGTCATGCTTCTATACCTCCGCTATTTAACCGCTACCCAGATGCAGGCGCCAAACTCCTCTTAAGCCATATTAAAATTATACAGAAAGTCCACCGACCCGTAACAGTGACGGAGCAAACGCTATCCCCTCCTCCGGTCATGTAGTGGCCAGGATCGAAATCCTGTATTTATCAAGTAAACATGTATTCCCTTCCCTGCGATATCATTTAAAGCCATAGACAAGCCAACTCGGAATCAGACCAGCGACGCCGGCTTCACCCTCCCCATCTCGGACGGATATATGCCCGTGTCGTTGGTGAAACTCCGGGCGATGATGGTGCCGGCGCCGCCCTCGGGCCGGAACGCCGGGTGCGCCCAGATGGGCGGCGTGCGCGTGCGCAGCGACGGCGGCGGCACGGGTGGTGGTGCGTCCCTGTTGTTGCCACCCCAGCGCGCGTTGGCCCACGCCGGCGGGCACTTTTTGCCGTCTGGTAATTCCCATAGCCACCGCTGGCTCGAGCTCGGGCTGGGCTTGGGGCTGTTGTGGCTGTTGCTGCTGGCGCTGGCGCTCCTCTGGTTGTTGCTGTTGGTTTTATTATTATTGTTGTTGTTGTTGTTATTATTACCGCTACTAGTTGGCCTGGATCCGGACGAGGGCGTGCCGGTGCCGACGCTGCCGCCATCTGCAATGTCCCTCCAAACGCAATGTGGCGGCTGCAAAACCGGGGGTGAGGACACGGGCGAAGGCGGCGCGCCCCCGAGGAGCATCTCCTTGGCATCGGAGTCAAACTCGTCGGTGCCGTCCGAGTTGGACCGCTGGCGTCTCGGCTGGTCGGACGTCCAGCTCGTCCGCGCGCCGGGGCTGGCGGGCGCCGGGGGCGGCGGCCCTTCGGGGATGCTGGGGGTGCCTTCCGACAGCGGCGGCCGGTCGACCGAGGCGCGGCTGCGCAGCGACTTGTCGATCATGGCGACGCGCACGCGCTCCTCCTCGAGCATGACGGTCGACTGCGTCAGCTTGCGGCTGCGCTCGTACTCCTCCCACGTCAGGTACGGGTCGCGGCGCCGCGCCGACAGGAAGTCTTCGGCCGCCTCGGAGCGCCGGCGGCGGTGCCTTCGTACTATCGTGTAGACGACCATGCCCACCATGATGAGGAGCGCGAGGCCGAGGACTGCGATGACGACGATCAGAGGGATGTAGGTTTCCGATGTCCCCGCTACAGGCGAAGACGATACCCTTGGACTGCTTGCGTGCGAGAGGTCAGAAGCTGAAGGTGGCGGCGGCAGCGTTCTTGATGTGCTGACTGTGTTGTTGTTGTTGTTGTTGTCTGAAGCTGCGGAGATCGCCGAGTCGCGGGCGTGGACTCCCGCCCTGAGTATCATTTCCCGCCCATCGACCGACCCGAAGCCGGACGCAGTATAGATCGAGGCTAAGGGCTATATGCAGTATTGAGCATTGAGATATATAATTGAAGAAAAGCGGTGGCGCGAAGGTAGTACTTTTCGACGTACGAGGGAGGTCGGTGCAGGAGTCACGCAGGCCTGGGGCGCCCAATGGTTCAGGCCCAGCGTGGAGGAGAGACGCAGGCGAGATTCATGGCTGCATCTGTTCAGGGCGGGCGTCGCAGGATCGGGGGCTTTCACCGATTGGGAATGGCGACAGGGGAGAAAAAAAAAAAGAACGCCGTCGTGCGAGGAGGGACGCCACTAGCCGTTTTTCCGACATGCACGAGCAGCGCGAAACCCGACCTAGCTGGGTAGGAATAAATTAAGTAGGTGAGCAGGATCTAATGTGCCTAGATGTGGCCAAGCGCAGCAGAAGACAGGCAGACGAGGATGAACCAGTCACGTCACCACAAGAGATTTCGCCAGGTGTCCACTCGGCCCATCGCTCACCGACCTCGGCTTGCTTCTCCAGCAGTGCATTTTACCTACAGATCGCACACAGGCGCAAGCCGTCGACGGACTATTCCGGCAAGATCAGCGAGAGGGCCCAACGCCCGGACACGCGAGTTCTGGCCCCTCCTTGTTGATGGAGAGGCGGATGAACCGCTGTCGAACCAAGCCCCAGTTTCGATCGGTTGACGTGGAGCTCTGGGCGGTTAGATCTCTCTGTGTGGAGAGGAAGGAGGGGGAGCAGGATGGGGCGAGGGGGAGGCGTTCGCTGCAACGGCGCGGCAGCGTCCCTTCCTTCTCCTCGGCCACGCTATTTCCGTTGGCTGGGAGAAAAATGCCATTTGGCGCCCGACGGCTGGCCAGCAGATGGGATTGGCAGTTGGTGGTCGAGTGGAAAACGGCTGGGGCTACTGGTTGTGCTATAATTGGTGCGATTACTGCCGACACGAGCTTGTGCTGCAGCCCAGCCGTGGGCTGTGGGGAACATACCTAGCGAAAGAGCCAGGTTCCTGCCCGGCTTTTAGACCTGCCCTCGTGTTTGCCAGCCCCCCTGGGTTATCTACCCCTGCATCCGGCTTTCTAACCGGCCACGATAATCTCAAGGTTCAATGAGCCCAGTGGTTGCGAATAATCGACGTCAGAGACCCCGCCCCAAAACGGTTTCCCCGCGAGAGCCCGTGCCATCTTTCCTTCGGCGATTGCCCCGTGCTGATTTTGGGTTCGAGCCCGGGGCTCTCCCCGGCGAAAATGGAGGGGCAGCGGAAGCCGTTGAAAAACCCCTCATGGCCTGGCGCTTGAAAGAAGCTTCGTGACATGTGTCAGCAGCGTGGCACTGCGGGTGGCCCAGTGCGTAACAGGGAGGCTCCGGGCGGCCGCGATCGCTCAGGATGCCCGTTCCACGGCCAGCGCGTTCGACCGTCACTCGTTGTCGGAAACACGGTGTACTGTAAAACGATACCACCTGGTGTACCGATATTTTCTCGGTCTGACGCGCATCTGTGGTTGGAACCGGACCGGATTCCCGGACTCTCGGGCCCTTGTCCACTCCCGACCGTCTGTATCGTGGTTCTTGTGACGTTCTCTTGTAGGAACAAAGAAAACAATTGCCTCGGTACGTCCCACGGTACTTGTCGCTTAACAAAAAGGCCGCCACTCAACAAAGAGGCCGTCAAACCTAGGGCTTCATCACCCTGCCACCAATTCGTCACCAAGCACCGACATCGCCACCAAGGCAACGTATTTTATCAGAGAAACATGGTAAGGCAAAAGTTGGCTGTAACCCACGGTCGGGAGGCTGGGGCGGTGAGATGCGCGTTTTAACACGCCATCGTGTAACGTCGTCAGGTTTGCGCCCGGGTTCATTTCGAGGACAGACAGTGAATGACAGAGCGTCGGGCAAATTTGCAAACGAGCGTGAGGGTATGGCAAGAAAAAGAAAGTCGCTGGAGAGAAGCAGACCTGATACAGAGGAATGCGTCAATCTATATTCGGGTGATGTCTGTCGTACATAAGCGGTATCGCTATGATCAGATAGTTAAGAAAAGTGCCAGACTGGTAGATGTGAGATGTGCGAAACGCTAAAATATGAGATTCCCAGACCAATGCTTAAAACTTCCTCTTCTTCTTGGCCGGGCCCTGGGCGGCCTTCTTCGCAAGCTGCTCTTGGAGCTCCCGGTGTCGACGCGCCGCCCGCTCCTCCGATGTCTCGCGAGGCGGCGGCGGGGCAGCGGGTTCCTCCGATGCCCTCGCCTTTACCGCCCTCCCACGTCTCCCGTCGTCGTCGCCGCCGTCGCCGTCCATGGCCTCATTCCTAGGGGCCCCTTGCGTCATGCCCGCGGCAGCCTTGCCGATCTTACCCATCCGCCTGGCAGGGCGCGTCTTGGCCGCTGCGGGCCCGTCGTCTTCTTCGGCGGTGGCGGTGGTTGACGACTCTGGGGGTTTTTCCGACCCGCGGTCGTCCTTTGCCCTCGCTGTTGGGCTCTTGGAGTTCGCTTTGGCAGCGGCGCCGATGCGACCCATCCTCCCTCTGGTCGGTTTTGGCTTCGGAGGAGAGACTTCGGCTACTTCTGACTCTTCGGCGTCCGAGGCCGTTTTTGACCCGGAGCCGTCCTTTGCCGCCGTCTTAGGGCGGGAGTGAGGTGGTTCCGCTGCCTCATCTTCAGATGCCGTTTCGGCCTCCGGATCGGGCTGCGGTTCTGGCTCAGGCTCCCTTCTTCTTCCGATGGCTCCCATGCGCTTCTTCGGCCTGGTCGGTGTTGTCACCACCCTTGGCGGTGGGTTGCTATCGGGGATCTGCGTTTCGCCCTCCCCGCCGCTGTCTGTGGACTCGTCGTCGACGGCCGGCGGTGCGTGATTCTTGGCCTCTTCTGCTTTGCGAGCAGACAGTAGATGCGGTGGTGTTGCCTGAACCTCGAAATCGTCGTCGTCGTCATCACCACTTGGACGTCTTTCGCTCGGCGGTGGCGTTTTTCTCGACGAGGAGGTCTTATTTCTCTGAACGAGACGGATTTTATCCCCGGATGCCTCTTGTATCTCGTTCCACCAGTTGTCGAGCGCAGGCCACTCCTGGTACTCCAGCGAGGGATGGCGTTGGAGAGCCGGTTCGAAGACGCTGTCCATCAGATCTTTGACATCGCGCGCCGCAACAGGCCCCTTTATGCGACTGTTTCCCGGCCCTTCCTCCTCGCCGTCGCGACCGTCGCCGTCGCCCCTGAACTTTCTTTTGAAGCCAGCCGCGTCAAAGGGCGCCAGGCCTTTCACGCGGGCCTCGGCGACGGCGCGCGTGATCTTCCTCTTGCCGGTGTTGACCAGGGCGCTGAAGACGTGCTCCATGCGGGCGCCGGTGCTCTCCAGCTTGTCGACGACGCGCGATATGACACCGTCCTTCTCGCGTATGACTCCCAGCAGCGCCTCGACCTCCTGCGAGCGGGTCAGGTGGGCCTGCACCAGGGGCAGGACCAGGTCCGCCACGAGCGCCGACGGCCCGCCGTGCTTTAGGCGGACGGGCCACTTGAGCGGCCTGAAGCCGGCGGGCAGGATGCACGTAACCTCGAGCAGCAAATCTGCAGGCGCGGCGCCGCCGGGCGGGGCGGTGGACGATAGGGCCAGGCTGGTGTCGGCATGGTTTGGGCAGTCCGGGTCGAAGGCGGCTTCGATCCAGCGCAGCAGCTCTTTGAAGTTCTCCGGGTCGTCGCTGGGGTCGATGCTGGTGTTCTCCTGCAGGCAGCGGAGCAGGATAGCCTTACGATCCAAGCTCTCGCGCCAGACGTTGGCGAGGTCTGTGAGGTGCACCGAGTAGGAGACGGGCGTCGTGCTGAAGGAGGCCGACACCAGCAGGTTTGGAATGCTGCGGTGTGAGACCGGAAACGGCCGCCACGAAGGGCGGGCTTCCGCCGCCATTTTGTCGGGCTTGGTCTCGTGCTAGCCGAGGGCCGGGTCAAGGCTCCATTGATATGAGGAATGCGGGTGGTTAGCACGTGCAGAAGGAGGTGATGCGGGGAAGGCGGTATGATGTCAAAGCAAAATGCATCCGACGGCGCGGAAAGTTCAAGGTGCCCGGGAAAATGCCCGTTTCGCGCACAGAACGCGGTTTGGACTAGCCTGTTTACTGGTGCCCGTCCAATGCGCGGCCATCTTCAGCGCGACACAGGCAGAAGCTTGGCGTGATCGTCGCCGCATCACGTGCCGCAGGCAACACTCGACTTCCCCTGGCGACCTTCCATATTGATAAGAAAAGAGTATGGTAAACAACGAGCGACAGATAGTACAAGGTCTATATACAGGAACCCCATTACCCAAACCCCATTCCTTTAATCATTGGTAACCGTACCGCCCTCCCAATTGTATGTGGCGAAATAACGAGCGTAACGAGCAGAGTGCATACTCTCCCTCTCCCAAATCATCAAATTTTATTTACAAATCCTTAACAGCAAAACCAATCCTAGGGGTGTCCTGCGCCGGCCGGGCATCCTCAAAGATCACGTAGGCGGCCTTGATGGCCGCGGCTCCCAGGATGGACATGGGCTCCCCCGCGAACTCGAGGGATTTCTGCACGGCGCCGAAGCACTCCCTCTTGGTCTCGTCCCTGGGTGAAAAGTTGATGTAGCTGCCGGGGACGGTGAGGATCTTGTTGATGCCGCCGAAGAGGCCGGCCCCGTTGACGCCGAGAGACAGGTCGGGCAGGGCCGCGTCGCAAGGGAAGACGTAGCCGCCCGCAGGGGCGTCGTAGTGCGAGCCTTTCACCTGGGCGTAGTAGTCTTCGACGAGCTTCTTGTCCACGTACATGAGGGACGTGCCCGTGTCCACGAGGGCGTCGAAGCGCCTCTTCGTGAAGGAGGCGCTCTTGCCGATGGCGTAGCCGGCCAGGGTGATGTTCCAGTCCGAGAAAGCCCCGTTCCTGATGGGGTACGGGTTGACGGGGACGTAGATGACCTTGCCCTTGTGGCGGTTCGGCGGCACGACGCCAAAGTCGTAAAAGCCCGACTTGCCGGCCTTGAGGTCGGCGGCGAAGAAGGGCTCGCGGAGCGACGGCAACACGGTCTGGAAGAAGTTCTTGGGGCGCGGTGCGTCGAGGGGACTCGTGGAGCCAAAGTCCAGCAGACTGAGGCCCATGATGCCGTCATAGGGGCTATTGAGAAATCCGTCGGATGCGTTGGTGGCCGGCAGCACGGCCTGGTTCTTCACGACGACGCCGTCGGCGACCTTGACGACGTCCCTATAGGCGGTGTCGCCGGACCCCCAGTCGCCGCCGACGTACCTCTGGGCCCACGTGATGTCGGGTATCTTGGTCGCGGTCGAGCTCTTGGAGGGGTCGTATATGGCGTGCCCTCCGGCCTCGAGGCCGGTCGAGAAGGCCCAGAGGTCCGAGGAGCCCGTGTCGAGCTGGACGCGCACCGTCTGGGGCGGGGTGCCGATCTGGATGGGCGTGAGCCACTCGGTGTCATGGCGCGAGTCGGCTGATGGGGCGGTTCCCTGCTGCTTTCCCTGCCTCCTACCGAGCTTGCTGCCGCCGCCCTTGACTGCGGCGGCTAGTGCGGGGGGAACGTCGGCGCCGTAGCGGAGGTGTGTCATGTAGACGGACATGGGACCGCTCTTGACCCGACGCCTGATGTTCTCAGCTTGAAGGGTGAAGCCACCGGCATCGGGCCGCCCCTTCGCCACCGGGTTGGCGACGGCGGCGGCGCTCAAGGTCACGGCCATGACGAGGATGTGGGCGAAACAAGGCATTATGGTGACTGTTAAGTGCGTTTCTGAAAGAGAGGCGAGGCACTGGTGGAAGAAAGAGGGACTGGCCTTTGTCAAACTCTTCCGGGAGAAGATGCTTTATAGATCTGGCCGCCGACCCAGCCAACTGGGACCTTTGGCCCGGACAGACCGGACGCGATCGACATACTGCGACTGCAACGGCGGCGGTGGACAAGGGATAGCCATTTCTCCATGTGCCTGCTACCTTGGAATACGATTGTTCGTATCAGGGGCCAGCCATATTCGTTAATTAAACATGGTATCGCCAGACCGGCCCAGTGGCTCTCTTTCGGCCATCTGGGAGGGACCCCCCGAGTTCGTCAGGTGCCTGGCGCCGAAACAGGAGTAGGTATCCAGAACTTATCCCTTGTGGGACCTCGAATGGGAGAGGCTGGCCTGACAAGAGCGCAGTTATCCAATATCACTACTCCATCTATCCATCACCTCCGCTGAGCAGCAGGCGGATCCAGTGCCTATCAAACAACCGGACTTTCCGGATTTCCAAATGTCGCTTCAGGCATATTCGCCGGCTTTTATATACATGGAATTCCCAGATACCTGTTCGCCATTACTCGCGGCCGACTAGGATGACGACGCTTTGCTGCCCCTGAATTCGGCTCTTGGGATGCAGCGGGAATCTAGCGAAGACGAGGTATACCCCGGAAAACGTGTCATCTCATGTTACGGTCTTATGCACATGGAACAGTGCCTCAAAGGGCGGGCTAGAGTAAATTTTATACCGTGGCGGGGAACGCACGCCACCAAAGTCTCAACTCGTAAAACCCAGGCTGTTGTTTCAAGCCGGGGTAACGCTGTCATCCACAGCCGTATCTCCGGAACGGACAACCCAAAATCACATAGCGGTAGGGCAGAATGACAGCACCCCTTGGCAACATCAGATCAGACGGTCAGGGACCAGTTCCTAGCCTCGGAATTTTGACCCCTACCCACGCAGAACTTAACCCCCCACGCCTGCTGATCCCGGCCACTATGCGGCTTCCAATATGGGTTGCCCTATGGGGCCTACAGGTGGCCGCAGGACCCCTTAGCCCCAACCACCGGAACCTCGCCGGACGCGCCGCCGTCGGGACGACAGCCGACGTCAGCCCGACGGGCGGCGTCTGCCTCATGCAGTGGTACACGCCAGGCAGCGGCGTCAACAACGTGCGCAGCTACCACACGCGCAGCGACGGCAGCATCGTCGAGTCTCGCCGGCGCGAGGACGGGTCCTGGGACTCTACGGCCATCGTGCTCAAAGATCAGTGGGGTTGGAGCGGGAACGCGAGTGACGTGCGAGCGTGGGTTGGTGGCCCGCTCGCGTGCGCAGGCGAGGCGGTGGGGGATGGGCTCGACGACGTCCAGATCCGGCTGTTCTACCAACATGTTGAGGAAGAGGGCGGGCTGATCAAGCTGCACTCTATCGTGTGGAAGAACGACGTCGGATGGTGCGTTGAATCTGCCCCGAACACTTCAAGGGCAAGATAGATAACTAATCCTAAACGCCCCGCAAACAGGAGACCAGACGAAGCCTTCAATAGGCTTTTCGGGAGACCCGCCTCAGCCGGCGCAGCCATCAAGTGGGTAGACCCCAAGACCAGGGACGTCGACTGGCGGCTCTACTACGTGCTCTATGACAGGCTGCAGTACGGCACGGCGCGCGTGCGCGCCCACGTGCACGAAGCCGTGCTGCGCACACGCGGCGGCGGCGGCGGCGACGCCGAGGTCCTAGCCTGGCAGCACGGCAGCGACAACAAGCCCGTGGCGGAGCTGGTCGTGCGACCGGGGCGCGCCGCTTCCGTGGCCGCGGCGTGCATGCGCGGCGGGCGGCACATTTCGCTGGTGGCGTGGACGCTGCGGACGGACCCCGGAGCCGCCCGCGGCAGCAGACGGCCGGCCGCGATCCAGGAGACGCGGTGGACGGCCGAGACGGGCCGGTGGACGTCGCGCGCGCAGACGCTGGTCGGCTCCGGCTTCTCCGACGTCGGCGCCGTGGCCGTGGCGCCGTACCGCGAGCGCGCCAGCGGCCGCGACGTGCTGCTGACCGTGGTCAGGAACCACGAGCCGTACGACGTCAACGCCAATACGGCCGTGCAGCAGCTCGTGTCGGTCGGCGACATGTGGCAGGAGCTGATGATGCCGCCGCCGCGCTGGCTGGCCGCCGAGGGCAGCATGGCGGCCGCCGCGTGGCTGAAGGAGGGCGGGAATGAGGAGGAGCTGCAGATTATGCTTCATTACGCTGCATGTGACGGGCCTGATGGCGCCGATGACGGAAACGCGTGCAACTTCACCATCAGGGAGGCGCAGAGGAACACGGAGAACGTGAATGGGTGGATCAAGGGGCCTCTGGTGTCGACCTAGCTCCCCAGGCATCGACAACCTGTTTATATAGTGTCACTAATAGCTAATGTTATAACCATTCTGACAGCTACTGCAAGCTTTTATGAAGAGAGTGTATGTGTGAGTGAGTGAGTGTGTGTGTGTGTGTGTGTGTGTGTTGAGTGTGTGAGTGCGTGTGTGAGTGAGTGTGTGCATGTGTGAAGGATACACGCGGTCTCGCTTACTCCCACGCCCGCTCGGACCGGAGCGCCTTGGGGAACCACTCCGGCACGCTGCCCTCGATCATCATGTGCACGAGGGCCTCGGAGCTGCGCGAGGCCCGGGCCATGCCCTGGCCGTTCATGCAGACCGTGGCCCACAGGCCGTCCTCGCCGGGCACGCCGCCGACCAGGGACAGGCCGCCCGGGGTGTCGCAACAGATGCCCGTCCAGTGCGCCAGCACCTCGGTGGTCTCGCCCCAGTTCTTGTGGCCGTATATGACGCGGCCGACGGCGGCCAGGTGCGACGCGATATCAGGATTGAGGACCGCGTCGTCGGTCACGTTGAGCTCGCGCGACGGCGAGAACTTCTTGCCGCCCCCGATCACCACATCGCCCTCCCCCGGCGTCCCCGGCGGCCGCACCATGATGTACTCGCTGCCGCTGTGCAGGCCCGGGTACCACGCACTGTGCGAGAACACGGCCTTGTCGGCCGCGTACGCCTCCAGGTGCACCGCCGCGACATGGTGCCGGTCCGGCGTGAGGAACCCGGTGCGAGCGAAGCCCCGGTGCAGCGCGGGCGTGTAGGCGTTGGTCGCGAGCACCACCTTGTTGCCCTTGACCGCGCCCCTGTCGGTGCGCACCTCCCACCGGCTGGCCCCATCCCAGTCGCCGGCGATCTGGTTCAGGCCAGAGCCGTCGTGTGCGTCTGCAGGTTCAAGCCCTTGTCCAGCGCGAGCTCGAGCATGGCGCAGACGGTAAGGTAAGGGTTGTTCATGCTGCCGCGCGACGTGACGGCGCCCAGGATCTCGGGCCAGCCCAGGTGCTCCCTGGCCACCTGGCCGGCATAAACGGTGCGGGTGCTGTTTTGCGGCACGTCGCGGGGCCTGCGGCGCTTCAGCTCGTTCTGGGCGTCGACGGTGGCCACGGCGTTCTCGAAGGCCTCCTTGGTCCAGTACAGGTCCGCGCTCTCCACCTCGGCGAAACCGCTGCTGACGTTGTGGGCGCGGACAAAGTCGCGCAGCTCGTCGACGCTCTCCTGCTCCAGGCGCCCGATCCGGATAGCCTCGTCCTCGCCGTACGCGGCCGTCCACTTCCGCACCAGCCCCCAGCTGTCCGCCCTGACGTGCCCGCCGTTGCGCCCCGTCGCGCCCGACGCGGCGCCGCGGGCCTCGAGCATCAGGACGGAGAGGGATGGGTCTCGCGACAGCAGCTTGTAGTCGACGGTCGTGCCCGAAACGCCGGAGCCGATAATAACATAGTCAAAGGTCTGTGAGGTCGGCAGCTCTGGGTTGTGCGTAGGTCGGCGATGCGGTGCGGCGGCATCTGCCAGTAGGGCGTGGTTGGGTTGGGCTGAGGGCCGCCCGGGAGGAGTGGCTGCTGGTCGCTAGCTTGGCTGGGCCGAGGCCGAGGCTCCGAGGGAACAGCGACCGAGCAGGCCGTCCCCGCAAGGGAGATGATGACGGTGAGTTTTGATAGTTGCCACATTGTTCAAGCCTTTATGGTCGTTTAGCGAGGGGAGAGCAGATAGCAGGAGACAGATGCCGTGACGTTCCTAGGAGACAAACACCGTTATATACCGTATCACCTGGTAGGGACACCATATCACTGTTCTTCCCCATCCCGTCGCCAGGGGATGGGCACTAGGTCGGGGCGGGCCCGGGAAGGCTCCCCCGCCTCCCGCCTGCCGCCGATATATCACCGACCGCCAAGGCACTCCCCGCCCCAAACTCCGCCCCGGCCGCGATGGCGAGGTCGAGTTGCAAGGTTAAAGGTGGTTGGGTCGCCATCGTGGAACCGATGCTGCTTCAGCGCCAGATGCTTGCCCAACTAGGCAGTCTTTTTGATGTTTGTTTTTAGGTCGTGTCAAAACTGCACGTGTCTCCATCGGGAAACGAAACAGCCGTGAGATGGCACATGGCTCGAGCTCCCGTCAGCCGTCAAGCACAACAAATGATCTTAACCCGACACCCTTCTGTTGGCCAAATTGTATCTACATCTCTATACCTTCCCAGGCATTCAGATGTGCTAATTCCGTGTTCCGCAGTCAAAACAATCATCCCATATTGGATCAGCCACCCGCCACACAACTCCTCCACCACCGTCAGCACAGCGCCCACCCACTCATCGCGAAACGCCTGAATGTGGTCCAAAAGGGTCATCTTGGCAGCAGGATGGATCTCACGTCACGTGTTGTCGAGATGCATCGACGAACCATGGAGCATCTCGCCAGCCTCAGCAGCGGGCACGCCGCTGGGCCATCTGCTCTGACTCGGCTTGCCTAGGCAGTGTCTCGCTTCCTATTCTCGTCAGCCGCCGTCTTGCTCCGCGGCGCCCCTCGAGATGTCGATCAGCACGTTTTTCCGTCGCCTCAGGGCACTACGCAGACGATATATCATCCTCGCCGTATTTCTCCTCGCTCTCTTCACCGTTCACTCTGTGGAGCTCAGGGACCTGAGCGAGGAGTGGCCGTTTCACCCGGCCAGAGGCTACTTTTACATGGAGCCAATGCCCGCACAGGAGCCGGCTGGCCAATGGGACGACCACCCGGTTGTGTTCCTCCACAAGGAAGCCCTGGACAAGTTTGCCGCTCTGACGGCCCGACAGTCGCGTACCCCAGAAGCCGCCGAGGTCGAGTACACGCGCAGATACGGTAGGACACCTCCGCCGGGGTTCGCCCGCTGGGTCGAGCACGCCCTGGCCAAGGGCTCGCCTATCATCGACGATTTTGACGTGCTAACTCGGCCCGTCCACCGGTTCGCCCATCTTTCTGCCACCGAGATCAGGCAGAGGGTGCGCAGGGCCGACGAGGGGAATGTCAAGTTTGGCATGATCAAGTTGTGCAAGTTTGGAGGCGAGCCCGGAAGGAGGGCATTCGACGAGGGCTGCAAGAAATGGGCCGGGCCCCTGACGAAGCTTCTTGGAGACGCCCGAAACTTGGCTCCCGATGTGGAGTTTTTGGTCAATTTCTGGACGAGCCGTCGGTTCTGGTGACGGACGACACTCCGGCAAGGGACTCGGATCCGGCCTGGACTATGTTATCTAACCACTCCATTGCGAGCTCGGTGGAAACCGCTTGCCGCCTGCGAGGATTCCTCAACCCGTCAACAACTCCATCAAGTCCTTCCTTACCTTCCATTAGCGCGTCGTCTACATCGAGCATGCCTTCACCCTCACCGACCACGTCGTCACTGTCCCCGCCTCCGTCGAACCATACTCCACACTTTTCCAACACAACGGCGCCTTTCTCGAACACTACATCGTCTTTGTCCAACAGCTCCTTGCCTCTACAAAGAAGAGAGCCGTCTGGGACATACAACGACTATCAGATGCCCTTTGTCCGCGACCCCTCGGACGAAAAAGACCTCTGTCGCCACGCGGAGTACTCGGACATGAATGGCTTCGTCATGTGTCCGGCAACCCTACGACAGATGTCCACCCTCACTCCTGTCCTCTCACAAACCGCCCCGGATCCCTTTTCGGACATTATCCTTCCGGCGACACACTACAGCATGTCGTGGAACCTCTACAAGCCGTGGCAAGACAGGGCCTGGGAGGCCAAGAAGGCCCAGGTCTACTGGACTGGCTCCAACACAGGAGGCCGCTGGACCCTCGAGACGTGGGCCCGCGGCCTCCGGCAGCGTCTGGTCTCCCTCGCCCAGGGCAAGGAGAAGCGCAAGTACACGTACCTTGGCCACTCCGCCTTCTCGTCCGCAGCCGGTATTGCCCAACCCCTGCAC
Organism: Magnaporthiopsis rhizophila; assembly: GCA_003049465.1. Classification (NCBI taxonomy): domain Eukaryota; kingdom Fungi; phylum Ascomycota; class Sordariomycetes; order Magnaporthales; family Magnaporthaceae; genus Magnaporthiopsis; species Magnaporthiopsis rhizophila. The sequence continues at coordinate 139,554 of PYSS01000027.1, forward strand.
CCATACATGGTCCCATCGACGGCGCCTGAGCACCTCTCGCGCTTCGACGTGTCTATGACGCGCATCCTCGCCGACGCGTGCGCGACGCCGGCCGTGTGTGAGGCGCAGCAGCGCGCCTTCTTCGGGACTTGCCGCCGTCGGGCAAGCCCGAAAACATGCACTCGAAGTCGCGCCCGATGCGGTACCGCCTGCAGCTGGACGTGGACGGCGACAGCTACAGCGGCCGCTTCTACCGCATGCTCGCGTCGCACAGCTGCCCGCCGAAGGCGACGATATTCCGCGAGTGGCACGACGACCGCCTGGTCCCCTGGCTCCACTACGTGCCCGTGTCCCAGTCGCTCGAGGAGCTGCCGGAGCTGGTCCGCTTCCTGACCGGGACGGGGCGGGGGAACGAGATTGCCAGGGCGATCGCCGAGGCCGGGAGGGAGTGGTACGACAGGGCGGTTGCGCCTGTGCACCAGGGCTTGTATCTGTATAGGCTTATGCTGGAGCTGGCTTGGCTCATGGACGAGTCGCGGCCGGCAAGGTAGCGTTTTACTGGTGAGCAATACAATGACGGCTTACAGCAGCAGCTTTGAGGGGATATTGGAGGGGGACTTTCAGTTCCTAGACCTCGTGACTGATGCCGCGCTTGAGAACGGATTTCACGACAAAGCTCTCCAACAAGAAGGGAAAAAAAAAAGAGCAGATTGTAATTTTTTGTCCTACCTATGAGACACCCACCAAAACGGGCAACCTACAAAAGAGCCATAGAGGACGATAGGGTGTGGGCGGGCTAAGTCTAGGGGAAGATAGTTCAGAGCCAGGGAAACGTTGCAGGTATATCAGACGTCATTTGGTACAGCATCCGGCCCATCCATCGAAACCCAGCAGGCTCTCCTGATGGTCCGCAGGTCAGCTTTATCGTTGGCTCGTCACACCAGCACTCGGGCCTCGACGAGCCGGCGGTTTGAAACACACCATCCTTGCTCCTTTGGCGCGGAATGTTCTAATCTCGGAGGCAGGCACACTGGATACGATGCAGATCCGCCGATAGCCGGTTTCAGGGCGGCTGCGGGACGATCCCTTTGGTTCCCGGTGCTAGATTTGTTATGAAACCGCACTATTGACAGCGGGCGAGCCGGGATGATCAGAGCCCTGCCCGCAACTTTATTAAAAGGTAAAGCTTGCTCCGTATCAGTATTAGTCATGTGCTCTACCCAGATATTACCCATGCGGCTCGCACTAACAGATCAGCTCGTTCAGCTAGACGCTACCATCCAACGCCTCGGGCCGTAGTATGCAGCTCGTTTGCTTCGAATGCTCGAGCCTTGTGCAGCCATGTCCTCCGAGGCAGACCACGGCCACCGCAGACGGGGAGGAAAACGATGAACCCTGTGGCCTTGGGAGCGAGCGAGTCCGTCACACACAATAGAAAACGTGAATAACATCAAACAATTGTAACAAAGGACTGTCCGGCAGACAGCGTAATGAGTACAGGTTCGGGTCCTTAAACCCCGGCGAGCCCAATTTGACAGAAAAGTCCGGCTGGGTGGCCTCGGTATGGGTCTTCTACATCACTTGGATTGCGATTTTGACATCGTAGTCTCCCTGAGGGAGCGACTCCACATCTTGCGACCCAGGCTAAGATGCAGAACGGCGGCGAGTCTAGCAAGGTACCGGATAACACCTCTGACACGGCTTGAAAGAAGACAGCCACCACCAGTGGCCTCGGGCAGCACCATAGTGAATTGGAAGCGCGAGGCCGCAGCCATGAAAGACGGCTACCACGAGGGTTAGGGTTAGAACCACATCCACCTCCGGTTGGGCGGACGGGCTCCTTCGGGTAGGCTGTCTAGACGACCAAGTATCCCTTTGGGACGAAGAAAGCGGGTCCTGGTAATACATCGAGGGCTCAGACGAGGCACCCGACGACATAGAGCAGAACGAGTCCTGGACCGCCTCCAGCCTCGACGAACGCGCTCCCTCGGCGGGGAGTGAACCGTATCCTACGCGCGGGACCCGGCACAGAGCGGCCATATCAATGTCGCCGCTCTAACCACAGAGCATTGGTTCGCGTGGGATGAGAGGATCGACAAAATGTACGCCCTGCCTCTTGTGGAGGTGACCCAGGGAAAGGGGCTCTATGGCAGGCTGATCGTCGGTCGGTCCCGGCCGCGCCCCTCCCCACGTTGACCAGAAGATTCCCTATTTCTCCGCCACAATGAACGCTACGCGGAGGCTCTGGAGAGCCCGGGATGGAACAGGAACTTGTAATTGTGTGATTAGTTCATCGTCTTGTCACAGTTCTGTGCCGCGCAGGACTGAGACAACGCGGTTTTTCTTTTCTTGGTGCTATGAACTGATAATCCTGCGTGTCTTTTGGTATCCTCGGCTTTCAGTCCGAAGAACCGCCATCAAGACAACACCCTTAAACCCAATAGATAAAGAGTAGTGTGTTGAAACATGTGACTTGATTTGTCCTCTATTAAGTAACATTGACCCGAGAGAAGCATAATTCCCGTGTATTTCATCCCCATCTCGGTTCGCGTAGTCTCGTGTGCAATCCCATCCCATTTGGGTCACCGCCCAGGCGGGAACGACCCGATTCATCCTATACTCGAATATTCCCAGGATGAAAGTACAAGAACCAAAACATATCAAGTCTCCGAAGGTTTATGTGTAAAGCAAACAAGGGGTATCGATGACAAAGCGTACAAAAAAAAGAATAAAAAAAGGCGAACAAGAAAACGGTAGCGAGATAAAATCTCAGCCGAGATGCCGCTAATAACTCAAAACCTGAATCGAAGAAGTAAAAAAGATGCCCCAAATGTGGGTATGTGGAGGTATGTTAACAGATGACCAGAGTCTCGGTTCGAGCGCGGACGGAGCCAGTTGATGTCATGTTAGTATACCAGAGGAGCCATTGTCCGGTTGCCAGCCAAATCGATCCAGGGGAGACAGGATTTTTGTGGGCTTGGGACAGCCTGGTTTTCATGCTTTTTTTGGTCTTTGCATGTTTGATATGTTAGGGATGACAGGTCAAGGAAAGGTGTTAAAGAGTGACAGTAGTTGGACGGATAGGTGCAAGGAAATAAGAGTCGAATGAGTGTAAGGATGTCTCAGAGATGTATTCTGGACAGTCGGTTTGTGCAAGGAAAGAGTCCAGTGTGGACAGGTAGGTGTCTCGTGTGGCTAGATTTGGCATGGCATCCTTTCATGGCATCACTCCCGGCATACATCACCTTGTGGTTTTGGCGCTGGTGTTAACCCGGCATCTTCCCGAGTGCTGATGTTTAGCCGGATTGAGAAGTCTCCGTCTCGGGCAGGCGGTTACCGGCCGACCAGCTCTTCCTCTTAATGTCCGTCGACGACCTAGGTGACAGGTCCAGCAGGCGAGCGCTGCCGGCGCTGATGTGTCGCGCATGGGGCTGACCGAGGTTGATGCTGGTCGCTCTCTGCAGGTGACCGACGTCTTCAGACGCGTTGCTGACGGGCGAAGCAGGGGATGTGGGGGATCCCGGCTCGCTGTTGTCGTCAGGAGCGGTGACGGGCCTCACCATGTTAAGGAGACCTTCTCTGCTTTTGATGCGTCCTGCAGGAGATGGCCGGACGACCTCGGGCTGCTTGCCGCTCACGGCTCCCCAGCGAGGATCGTCGTCCTCGTCGCTCGAGGGTCTGAGCTCGCCAGTAGACTCGTGACCGGCCCAAGCGACCGGGTATACCATGCCTGAGGCTCGACTGGCGACCCTGTTGAGATACTCGTCGTCGGCAATGCCTGCCGAGTCGTCTGCGTTCTCACCAGCCTCCGTCATGTCGTCGTCCGGGCCTTCGAACATTTGCACGGGTCGCTGCTTCGTCTGAGAGGAAAGTCGGCCGCTCTTGATGCGGCCAGAAAGCCACGAGCCCTCCGAGTCGATCGACGCCAGCGACATGGCTTGCTGCGGCTCAGGCGAGGGTTCGACTCCATCTCTGAACAGAGAAGACGGCGTACGTCTTATATCATCGAATACAGGCGTGTCATGACGCCTGCCGGGGATGTTGATGGGGGCGCTGGGGGCGGGCATCGCGTCGGCCGGAGGGGAATCCTGCTCCTTGATGACAGGTGGCATGGCGTCAAATTCGGGTGACTGCATTCGTGAGTCCGGAGGCGACAGCGGATGCTCGGGGAGATCCTCTCGGAAGCGAGACCGCGTTCGTTTCGGGACGCCTGTTCCTCGGCCGGCAGCGCCCGGTGGGATGAAGGTCACGTTGAACGGAGAGATGGGCTGTGATTGTGCCGGCCCTTGGGTCGACATGGAATCGCGCGAGGCGTTGGAGAAGGACGAGGGTCCTGAGCTTCGCTTGGTCCTGAGACCCCACTTGAAGAATGAGGTCCAGGACATGGGGCCTCGGGACGAAGCCTCAGAGGCGTTGCGCGGGGTTCCTGAGATGTCCGATTGCGCATTCAGCGAGAGTGGCGACTTGGAGCGTGACTTCTTGGAGCGCAAGAAGCCTTTGACCTTGGGGCTCTGCTCCTGCGCTAGGGGCATGATGGGCTCCTCGGGATCCTGCTTGCCGGGCGACGTCGATTCCTCCAGGACAATGCTATCAACCCGGTGGAAGACATCGAGCGGACGCTGACGTTCCGCTGTCTGGTCATCGGCGCCGTTGGGGCTGGCAGCAGCAACGTCCTCGGGGCGCTTGTCCGACTTCTTTGTCGGGGAAGCACTGGGCTGGCGTCGTCTCGAGGACGTAACAACAGCCGAAGTTATGTCGATTCCAAGACTGACGGACTCGCGACCAAGCACGCCGCGCTCGAGGTTCGCCGGCGACTCTCTGCCCTTCTCGACGGCTCGCCTCTCCCTCTCGGCTCGACGGGCGAGCCTGCTGTCGATCTTTTCCTGTTCGCGCTCGCGCTTCCTCTCCCTCCTTCGCTTGTCGCGCTCCATAAGCTCCCGCAGGTCGCTGGCATCGAGGTCGTTGGCAAGATCGTCGACTCGCTTGTGCGCCTTGAGCGTGGCCTCGGGAATCTGCGACTTGCTCGAGACCTTGCGCCTCTGGGAGTCGGCGCGCGTGGGCGCGGCCCCGGTGATGGACTGCGAGGGCGTGCATCGTGGGTTTGTCGTGCGCCTCAGGGTGGGCTTCGGGGCGAGGACATCGAACGCAGAGACTTTGTACGAGACCTGCTCAGAGTCGGAGGACAGGCTAGAGTGGATCGACTCGGCCAGCGGGAGCGACACATCGGAAGGGTGCTGTTCTCTGTCCCAGGGGTTCTTCACAAAGGCGAAGCCGCCCGACTTGACACGGCGATTGTCCTTCCTGAGAGGCCGTCCCGAGGTCCAGGCATCGGTGGCGGGCCGCACCGGGATGAAGTCCCTCAGGGCCTTGAGCTCGGCCTCGCGCTCGCGATCGTGCGAGTTCTTCCTCCGCTTGCTCAGTTTGCGCGACATTAGATGGCCGCTGTCGCGCTTCGCTGGGTAGAGGGTGGGGATACGACCGAAGGGGGCATAGGCAGCGCCCTCATGCGTGGGCGCACCCGCCTCCTTATCCTCCTGTCCTGTCGTCGACTGGAGACGGGGCTCTGGTGACGTGGCGGGGTTGGACCCTGCATGGCGAGGAGGCAGTGGAGCCGACCCCCGTTTGGATTTTCGGATGCTTCTTCTCGGCCCGACCAAGATTTCATCCCTTCGTCCCAGCTCGAAGCTGTAGGTCCTGGTCAGCCTCTGCAGCCTGCTCGGGCGCCGGTGGACGGGGTCCGTGCCGGAAAGCTGCGGCGCGTCGGGCAGTGGTGACAGAACATCGACTGGAGCAGTGGTCGATGATGTGGCGGGCGCAGTCTGCCTCTTCGGAACTTGCGCGTCGTCTCCGTTAGCGGCGCGGATCGAGCGTTTCCTGCGCGTCCTCCTTCGAAAGAGCCACAGAGCCATGTTGGCCGGCGGGGTTCCGGCGTCCCCGCGGAGCCACTTGCGAGGGTATGCCGAGTTATGCCTTTGGATGGCGTGCTTTTAATTTGTTCAATGCTGCGCGTAGAGGGTCCCGTTGCGGTCGGGATGGGATGGGATCCTGGAGTTCGCGTTATAGGAGAGGGGCATCCTTAATAGACGCTGTTGTAAGGGTGGCTAGAGAGAGCGAGCGTCGGGCTGGGCGGGCTGGGAGATAGGCCGGTTCGTTGGTTAGCATGGGCTGGTTCGCAATCTTCTTAGGGTTGCAAATATTGCTTCTTGGAGTCCTTGCTGCAGTCAAACGCTGTCGCGGTGACTCCCTGATGGCCCATTCCCCTCCCCGCAGCAGACAAGACGGAATGCCAGCCTCAGGACTGCGCTCCCGACGCAATCCTTCAGCCAAGTCTTTTTGTAAACGCACAGGTCCAGGCTTGTCTGTGCGGGCGACGCCGTCGCAATGACCTTTTTGAGTCGACGGGACGAAGCTTGAACCTGTCGCCTGTCGCTGTGGAGCCACGAAGAGAAGGCGCGTCCAAGGTGGAAGAGACGGAAGTAACCTTACCGGTGGCGGTTATTTGCATCAGAGATAAGGTGCAAAAGCCCATTGATTAACGTCCTGCTCGACTCGCAAAGCAAAAGGGCCAAGCAGAAGACGCGCCGGATCTCGAGAAAAAGAAGGTGACTCGGGATGGATGCGCAAGCCAACGAACGGGCAGGGCGAGGTGGTGGTGGTTGTGGGTGGGATGAGTTTTGCGGCCCCAGCTCAGGTTGCAGGCCGCAAAAGGGCGGGGGCAGGGGCGACCCGGGGGTGGATTTGAGTGAGAGGTCGGGCGGGCAGGACAGGGGCGAGGCGTGGAGGAAGGGCGGAAGGGGCGACAAGCGAGAAGCATAGGGCCCCTTGGCCCAGCATCAGCGCCGGCAGACCACGGCAAGGTACCCGCGGGGTGGGTCCAGTGACAAAATAGAGAAGTGGGTGAGGAATGGCCGTCGCACTTTCCCTCAGGGCAGCTTTCCATCTCCCGTCCCGGCTGGGAGGACCAGTCAGGGGAAACAGGACGCGCCCAGCCAAGGACCAAGACGCCACTGGAAGTACGGGCAGTACCGACTTTGTACACTGAAAGTACATTCTGCTCTACCGGGCGACGGCGGACAGGGGCGAACAGGCTAGGAAATACAAGTCGACTCGAAGCCTCCACTCACACCTAACTGGGTCGCATCCAGCAGCCCACCGACCACCAAACCGTGGCTCCTGATGGAAAGCCGAGACTGTTCCGTCAGGGGGTTTGCTTTCCGATCCGCCGTTAGACCTTGGGGGTGGCGAGGCCAAGCGACTTGGAGCGGCGCAAGTGGCAGTGGGAGGTGACGACGAACAACGGCTGACGACAACGCCACAACCTGTCACCTGTGCTACGAAGGCATGGAAGGCTACTTACTGGTGCCCTACGGTGCTAAGTATCAAGGTCAAGACTGAGGTGTATACTTGTCCAGCCGCAAATCAAGGCCAACCAACCTCTAGCGCCTCTCATTCTCTCACAGATCAGGGAAGGATCATCCTGGAGTCGACCAATCGTTGGAGTCGTAGGCTTTGCTCCGGCTCTGAACATTCTCTGTTCCAATTGGGTCCAACGAAGATGCTCACATCGCTTCCCCCGCGGCAGGGAGGAGAAGAGTGCAGCAAAAGTGCCAACTTGTCCCGCTATAGGATAGCTTGAAACGTTTACGCATACGCCCAGAGGGGACACTAGGCTTTTTCCATTCTTATCGGCATATCCCAGATGAGCAAGGCCGGTTGGGCAACGGGATATCATCAACTGTTCTTTGGCAGCGCTAGTCATCAACCGGTTGAGGCACTACTGTCATCTATCTTCTAGTTATACAACGTGTAGGCTACATTGGCTTCATGAGTACACGTTGTCAACGTCGGACGAAGGTGGCAAACGGCAGCATGTGCGCGGCTATGCGTAGGGTCGGTGCGCTGGCTAGGCTTTTTCGCCAAAGCCAATTCCACCCCCAGGAACAATTGAAAAAAAAAAAAAAAACCTTCGCTCACCCCAGTCCCCCGTGTCGCTCGCGCGGGCTCTACATCTGCAGGCTGATGTGACTGTGAGCCTGCAGCTGCAGACGCAGGGGCATGCAGCAAGCGAGCAGGCACTGGTGGTCCAACCAGACAGACCGCCGCAAACAGGATCGGCGGGAAAAAAAGAAACCAATGACGTTTGCTCCCAGATTTGCGTCGCCCGTGGATTCCTCGCCACCAGGAATGGACAACACCTGACCGATGGGCAAATTTGATTTTCCGATATGGCTGGTACATGAAGGGATACGAGAGGTGTACGTACTCACTTCCATCTCCAGGGCGGGCCCCTTGTGTTCGGATTCATCTTTTCTGCCCTTTTGTCGTCCGTCAAGCATGAAGAAAAAAAACCGAACACGGGGGGTGGGGCAGTGCTTCTGGAAAAATGGTACTAACCAAGCATGTGTCTAGCGCCGGCTCTAATTGCCCCCGCCAATACGAGCCTTTTCATCCTATCACGAACGCCACACCCTTTTTTTTCTCTCCTTTTTTTTTTCCCCGCTGGACTGTCCCTGCAAGCCCGAGATCTGCCTGCAGCGGTTGTGCTCGCGGTGGCTGTCGGACTAATACGCATCTCCTCACACAGAGGCTGCCCGCCCGTGCCGCCCTACTGTGCTCACACGCACCGCAGACCAAGCAAAAACCCTTTTTTTTGGTGAGCATTTTTGCTGCATCCAAGGTCCTCGTCCCCCTCAATCCCACAGAATCTTCTCGCCGCGTTTCAATTTCAACCCTTGCCAATATCAGGCATAGGTATATCCGACTCGGCCCAAGCGGGCCACTTGCACAAACGTCCCATTATCCACTGGTTCTCGCGTGCATATCTCTCCTGAGCTGCCGACAGAGCCCCATGCCGTGGCGCCGAAGATCTCGCTCATGCAGCTTGGCCTCTTTTGGTCAAAGACCCGCTGGGAGCATACGTGCTCTGCTGGGAGTGGGTGGTTTGCAGGTTTCGGGAGATCTCAGTCTCCATCTGCTAAAAATTTGCCTTGAAATGCACCATCAAATTCTCCGTGGGTTCAACGGCCATAATGCCAGTAGTCTGCTACGTATCTAGATTTCGGGCATCTAATTGCTTGCAGGGAGCTGCATGCCTCACAACGGCCGCAAAGATTGGATGGCGGCCACAGCCTAGCGGTGATGATGTGGCGGTGGGCCATACGTTGCCCTACAGGCGCATAAATAGCACAAGTCGTAGTGCAAGAAACTATGTCCTAATACCGACGCTCTGACTCTGTGACTGCCACGCAGGCACCTAGGTACTTACCGGGCTCTGGACGGCCGGCAGCCAGGTCTCAACCTCACCGACAAGCAGCAGAGTCTGCGGAAAAACTGAGGCTGGTGCCACGCGGACCGTGGCGCTGTGATGCCTTTGGCAAGAGTGCCCAGTCGGACATCTCCCCGGGGGCCCGACCGCGGTCGGGCCCTGCGCACAGAAGCCTGACAGCGGCTCCTGTTGTCTTTGACGCGCGAATCACATGTGGCAGCTGCCCTTGGAGTGGCTTGTGCCCAGTTGGGGGCTTATCGGACGGCGGGGAGCGGGCAAACCCGACAGACCCTGCGAGGAGACTAAGCCCACCATGGGAGGCATGCCGAGGGATGCCGGCTTAGGTCCGTGTGTGCCAGCCATCGCATCGCAGCCAGCCTGCGAAACATTCCAATCTGCTGGAACATGGAGTTGGAATAAGAAAGTGCTCATAATATCGGGGACAACTATTGCTAGCCAATCTGGGTCCATTCCTTGGCCCTCAGCGGCCGCATTTGAAGCCATCGTCGATGAGCTATTATAACAGCACTTAACAAGCCAGCCAATCAGCGCATCGCCTAAACTGTATGTCTCATTACATGATTCCCTGGAAAGCCAATAACATCAACCAACTGCTCCAGCTGAAGCAGACGTTGCCGATGACAGGTTGAATGCCTAGGCATGTATGACCGCGGTGGAAGCAGCAAGGAATTCGCTGTGAATGGAACGAGCTTGGTGTTCTCAGCGTCCGCGGCTGGCGCAATTGCTGACAGGGTTAGGGTTGCATGACAAACTGCGATATTGCCCCACCCTTCCTGTTCCCCAGGCGACGACTGCCCGCGCCTCGGTCTGTGTTTACCATGCAATCGATATCGGCGCAACCTGTCGCTTGGGACTCTCGACGGCACTTTAACACGCAAGCCAGGTATCTAGACGCGTCGACCCCGCGCAAGGCTACGCGACAAGAGACAGGAAGTCAGCAATTCGGGCAGAGAACAGAGAATACGGCCATCCCTCGCCACACCGCTCCCACCAACCAACTAAATCAAGAGTGCCATATCGAACCACACCGGCAGCCATGGCGTACAACCCCCGCATGTCCATCATCCCCGCGTCGCAGCAGCAGGGCCGCGGCAAGGCGGGGAAGCGCGAAAAAGAAGAGACGGACTTGATGATCCTGCGCGACGCCGAGATCGTGGGCTGCATCCGCGACCTGGGCTTCCCCAAGTTCGACTTTGCCGACCTCGAGAAGCCGAACCCGCTGCAGGTGCAGATGATCTTCGAGGTCTTCGCCGAGAAGACGATGAACGTGACGCGCGAGACAGTCGACCCGGCCATGCGCGCGGCCGCCGACGAGGTGTGCGGCGAGGACCTGGGCGAGGCGCTGATGCCGAGCGACACGCGCAACCTCATGGGCTTCTACGCCGCCTTCCGCCAGCTGCTGGTGGCCTGCGGCGTGCCCGACTTCAGCTTCTCCGACATGTACAAGCCCACGCACCGCCGGCTGGTGCACCTGCTGTCGTACCTCATCAACTTTGTGCGCTTCCGCCAGGGCCACGCCGAGCTGTTCGTCGAGCACTACGACCGTGTCAACGACGCAAAGGCCCGCATCGACGAGCTCTACGCCGCGAACCAGGACATGGAAGCGCGCATGGACGGCCTGCGCCGCAACCGCCGCAACATGGAGGCCCTGGCCCAGGAGAAGACGCGCCGCAACGAGGACCTGAAGCGCCGCCTGCTCGAGCTGCGCCGCAACCAGGAGCGCGTCGCCGTCCGCCTCGAGGAGGCCAAGGCGAAGAAGACGGAACTGGCAGGGCGGCTCGAGGCCCGCACCGCCGACAAGCTGGCCCTCAAGCAGGAGAGCGCCAAGCTGCGGCCCTACACGCTGCAGAGCCCCTCTGCTCTGCAGGCCAGCCTGGCCGACCTGTCGGCCACGCTCAACGCCGAGCGCGCCCACATCGACTCGCTGGACCGCCGCGCCCGGGCGCTCCAGACTTCGTCCGACTCCTTCACCGTCGTGAGTGCCGACGTGGCCTCGTGCATCAAGCTGCTCGAGGAGGTGGCGGGCGACCTGGCCAAGGAGGACGAGGAGACGGCGCGCAAGTCGCGCCAGCACGACGCCCTGGCCGAGCGCCGCGGCGGCGTGAAGGCCATTGAGCGCGAGGTGTCGATGCTGCAGCACCAGCTGGCAAAGTGGAACGAGCGCACCGACCGCCTGCGCGAGCAGAGCGCCAAGCGCGCCCACGAGGCCAAGGAGAAGATGGAGGAGCTCAAGGCCGTGCACAAGCGCCTGAACGAGGAGAGGACCGAGAAGGGGCGCGACATGGAGAGACGGCGGGTGAGGATCGAGCAGACGGAGAAGAAGGTTCGTTTGTCTTTACCTTGCACCATTCTCTCCTTTTATTTTATTTTATTTCATTTTAGAAAAGAGATACCCTTATGCTAACCTTATCGCAACCACAGATGCAAGATCTCAAAGAAAACATCGAGAGGGAGGTCCACGACGCCCACGACGAGTACCTGAAGCTCGAGGCTCATATGAAGTTGTACATGACCGAGATGGAGCAGGCATTCTAGACCTTGTACATCTCAACCTTTCATGTCTTGCTGTACTGTCTCTTTGGCTTTGCATACCCTGTATAAGGGGCGGATCTAGGATACCCGGAGTACGGCGTTGGTTTTCACGTCTAGAATCATGAGAAACGAGTTACGCGAGTTGGATTTTCGGGCCAACATGTCTCTTTTTGGGTGGGCATCACTGTTTATATCTGTTGGTATAATCATATCACGTTCCCAGTGTATGACATTCTAAAGCCTTTTTCTCTGCAAACAATCTTCGTAGGTAGACTCGCCAGGTGTTTCGTGATCAGCCTCCTCCCCAAGGCTCGTCTCGAAAGCGAAACCATCTCCCCAACACCCTCCTGACTGGCACCGTCCGGCCCGACCATCCCAGGCCCTCGCCATCCCCTCCCAGTCGCCGTGCGGCCATGTTGAGCACCGGCATCTCCTCGGATAACAAGCCCTCAAGATCAACACGAACATTGACGCCGTCTCCAGCTGGGACATCCTCCCCGCCCACTCCTAGGCCCTCTTCTTGATCGGTCGGCATCGAGGGCTCCCTTCTCACCCGAGTCCCAGGCTCCACAACCACAGCCTCCATCCCAGACCTGTGCGCCGCCTCGACCAGGCAGGCGGTCGTGCTCCCGAGCCCCTGCGCGTTCCACTCGCTCGTATCGCGGTGCAGGTCCAGCAGGCCATAGACAAGGAGCAGCGGCGTCCGTGGTGCCGCCAACGCCGACAATCCCTCCGTCGGCACCGGCGGCGGCCGGGCCTTGGAGGACGGGTCAGCCTCGGCTGAGAAGACGGACAGGAAGGCGCGCAGGTGCGAGACGGTGGGCACGAAGACGGTCCGGATGTGTCGCGCCACGGCGGTCTGGCGCAGGGGCGTCGAGAGGATCGTCCTGGCCCTTTCGGTGGCGGCGGCGGCGTCAGCCCCCCTGCCTGTGGGCTGTGCCGGCCCTTCTGGATGTGGCTCCTGCTGGCTGTGGTCCTCGTCGTGTTGCTCTGCGGGCCCCTTGATGGTGTTGCCATCTGGTTGTTCTGGTGACGATGGCAATGGCGACGTCTCGGCGCGGTTCTCCCCAGCTGCTTCATCCAAGAACGCCGATATAAAGTCTGCTCGTGAGATACATACCACAAGCGTCGTGGGATACTTGTGTTGCCTGAGGATGTATGAGATGAGCTCTGACGGCAGGGCAGGCGACAGGACTTTGGGGAGAAAGGTCCCCATAGTTGACGTTGATAGAACGGTGGGTTTTCTTTGGCATGGGTGTTTACTATCCGCCCATTCGCGCAGTCCAACTCTCCGGCATCACAGACACGTTGGTCGCTATATATATTATCATGATAGAGACTGAGTTGCGTGTCGGCGGGGGGTCCAACAATATTGGTATTAAAGTCCTCGACTTGCTGGAGGACGATTCAATCTTGCATGTCAAACCTCGATGAGATCACATCAAATAGCGAACCGGCACAACGCTCAGCCCCACCCCAGGCTTCCCCCACCAAATATTGGCGCATGCCATCACGTCACCGCCCTGAGCCGCAACCTAAACCAGATGCTGCAGCGACCCAGACCCAACTCCGATCGCCTGCCGACCTGGGAGCATTGGGCGAGGTGCAAGTTGCCGCACCCACGGCCAAGATGGAGCCCATCTCTCGAATATCTTCCCTTCTAGAGAGCGGTAGGTGTCTGTCCTCAGCCTGGATCCTGCAGACGCAACCAGGGGTGGCCTACGAGAGCTCCGACAGCTAACCTTGGCTCCCCTCGGCCACGAACAGCTCGCGAGCTCACCCTCGATGCCGCCGCCTCGGCAGCCCGGAACACACGGGGCTCCAACCGGCCGCTCGACAGGGCGCAGACCAAGAAGCTCCTCGACAGCCGCAATGAAAGGGAGGCGCTGGACGGCCTGCGGAGGGTTATCGCCGTATGTGTACCGACGCCATCGCCGTCGCCGCCGCCCCTCGTCACGCCCGTTTGGGCTCGGCTAACACGCAGGCTACGCTTTCCCGCATAGATGATGTACCGCACGCCCAACAAGACGCTGCCCTTCTTCTCGTCGGTCGTCAAGAACGTGGCGTCGCCTAACCTCGAGATCAAGAAGCTGGTCTACATCTACCTGCTGCACCACGCCGAGCAGGAGCCCGACCTGGCGCTGCTGTCCATCAACACGATCCAGAAGTCGCTCTCGGACGGGAACCCGCAGGTGCGCGCCCTGGCCCTGCGTACCATGTCGGGCATCCGCGTGCCCGTCATTAGCCAGATCGTTTCTCTCGCCATCAAGAAGGGAACTGGCGACATGAGCCCCTACGTCCGCCGCGCCGCCGCCCTCGCCATCCCAAAGTGCCACCGCCTAGACCCGTCCCAGCTGCCCCAGCTGCTCGACTACCTGTCCACGCTGCTGGGCGACAGGCAGTACTACGTCGCCGGCGCCGCCGTCACGGCCTTCCTCGAGATCTGCCCGGACCGCCTGGATCTGATACACAAGCACTACAGAGGCCTGATCAAGAAGATTGTCGACATGGACGAGTGGTCCCAGCTCGCCACCCTGCGCATGATGACCGTCTACGCCAGGAAGTGCTTCCCGCGCCGGACGCGGCTGGTGCCCAAGACGACAAAGGCAGGCAAGGGAACCGCGGCAGATCTACAGGACTTCTACGGCGAGAGTGGGAGCGGCGGCAGCAGCAGCGAAGGCGCTTCCGCGGGGCAAGAAGCGGGGGAGAGGGTGATAGTGCTGGACCCTGACCTCGAGCTCCTCCTCACGAGCATCAAGCCGCTGCTGCAGAGCCGCAACTCGGCCGTGGTCATGGCGGTGGCACGCTGCTACGTGGCTCTGGGCACTAACGCGCACGTGTCTACGACCATCGGGCCCCTGATAGCCCTGCTCCGGGGCCCGCAGGACACGCAGCAGGCTGCGCTGCACAGCATCGCATCCGTCTGCCTGGAGCGGCCGGCCGAGTTCGCGCGGTATGCGACGCACTTCCTGGTGCGGGCGTCGGACGACTGCGCCGTCTGGGAGCTCAAGCTGGAGGTTCTCACGCTCGTCTTCCCGCACGCGCGGCCACACGTGCGGTCGCTGGTGCTCTCGGAGTTGGAGCACTTCTCGCGGGGCGCCCACGACCCAGCCCTGGTGCGCGCTGCCGTCCGCGCCATCGGCCGCTGCGCCCAGGCCGACCCCTCAGCGGCGCCCCGGTGCCTGCGCCTGCTCCTGGGCCAGGTCTCAGGCCCGGACGGTGCGCTGGCGGCCGAGAGCCTGACGGTGATCCGCCACCTGATCCAGCGCGACCCGGCCGGCCACTCGGCCACCGTCGTGCGTCTCGCCCGGAACCTCGACTCGGCCACCGACCCGGCCGCGCGCGCCGCCATCATCTGGCTCGTGGGCGAGTTCTCGGGCGGCGGTGAGCGCGGCAGCATCGCCGCCGACGTGCTGAGGATTCTGCTCAAGGACTTTGCCTCCGAGGCCGAGGTTACCAAGCGGCAGATCCTGCTGCTGGCGGCGAAGGTACACCTGCACCACCTGAACAGCATCGCTAGTGACGAGAAGACCAACAACAGCAGCAAGAAGAAAGCGCCAGCAGCCGCAACCAAGTCGGACGAGGTCGATGGTATGATCAACGAAGGATGGGGTTCAGAAGCGGTCACAGCGGCGGCCGAGCCTGAAGCGGAGGATGCCGGCGGGGAGGAAGAGGAGCACCCAACGGCGAAGCTGTGGAACTACGTGCTACAACTGGTCCGCTACGACACATCGTACGACCTGCGCGACCGGGCGCGGACCTACCGGGCGCTGCTGGGCGTGCCGCAGCTGGCAACGCTGATGCTGCTGGCGCCCAAGCCGGCGCCGCAGGCCCCCAGCCCGTCCGAGGCGCGCCGCGGCTACACGCTGGGGTCGGCGGCGCTGGCTCTGGCGGGCGGCGGCGGCGTCCACGGCCTCAGGGACTACGAGCCGCTGCCCGACTGGGTCCAGGAGGGCCGGCAGCCGGACCCGCGACTGCGGGGAGAGACCGACATTGGGGCCGGAATCTCGCCCTCGTCGGCCGGCGGCGCTGGGTCTTCTTCGTACGGCGGCGGCGGACGGGGTGCCGCCCCCGCGGCGGAGAGCCTCGACAACGCTACTAGTCAGAGGGGTCTGTCGCCCGGGGCGGGGTCGGCAAAGGTTCAAAACGGGCTTGGGGAGAAGACCTTGGATGACTGGCTTGCTGAGAGTGACGGTGGCGAGGAGGAGGAGGAGAGCGAGGAATCCGACGAAGAAGAGGAGGAGGAGGAGGAAGAAGAAGAGTCTGGGGATGAGGACGAGGAAGAGTCGGAAGAGGAAGAGAGCGATGACGATCAAGGCGAGGGCGACAGGTTAGTCGCTTCATGACGGGGCCAGTTGTGTGCTACGATCGGGATTTCGCTCTGATATGTGGTGGGGATAACTTAGCGGCACATGAAATCACGGCATGACATCAAGACACTATCTGGATGTGAATCTGAACGTATGTCTCTTGTCCGCTGTGTGAAGCCACAAGCACAACCTGTGACTGGCATTGCTCATCCTCAGCCTGGGCCACGAATCCAGGAGTAGCCCAAGTAAGACCTACGCGGCCAGCTTGGAACCAGGCCAGGGTCGCATAGGAAAGTGGGTCGAGAACCTGTGGGGCGACGGGACGTTCATCGCTTTGACTGGTCGGGGGAGGCTGGTCTAGCAACACCCGAGGCTGGGTTGGGGAAGCTCCCCCAAAAAATCGAATTCCTGGTCGCGCAAAGAAACCGATGCTGTCGTCACCTCCCCTCCATTCTGCGAGAAACCACCGCACGCATTAAACATCTGCCTGGAGCCGGCCTGGTAAGCCCAAACAAAGCTCACAAAGCCCCTCAAATCTTTGAGACCAGGACCCGGTCCGGTCCCTCTGCCCCGGGGGGATAAAACCACTCACCATCGCATGGAAGCTCCCTAAGCTCGACGTTGACCACGGCTTTTTAAAACATCACACTAGAAAATAACACACCTCCTCCGCCCTCGACCGAAACGAAACCGACAAGATGGACTTCTCAGATTCATTGTAAGATCTCGAATCCCTCCGCTACGTCGCGCCGCCGCCGCCCCTTCTCAAGCGCTGTTGGCTAACCCTCGTTTTCCCGCACAGCCGCATCGTCAACCTCGCCGTCGGCGTCATCATGATCCTGGGCGGTCTTTCGCAATACTTTTACGACCCCAACGGATTGTACGTGGTTCCCCTAGACAACCGCCACCGCGCTGCCGTAAACCATGGGTTGCGCTCGCGGGACACATCGGGAAGGACGTGTTGAAAGAAAAACGGAGCTGACTATGGCCGTGGTCCGCCAAAACAGCCAAGGAGCCATTCTGGGTTCATACATCATCATCTTCGGCCTCAGTAAGAGACACCGCCACTCTACCTACCTGCCCGGCGGCATCAAACCTGGCGCTTGACACCAGCTAACCACGCGAAACCCCCTCCGCCCACAGTCACCGGCCTCCTCGAGTTCCAGATCCCGCCCCAGGTCTCGCGCTACGCCTCGTTCCTCTTCTCCTTCATCGGCCGCGGTATCTGTACGTTTCTCCGTCTTGCTTGTTTCTTTGCTCTCTCTCGCCGTGTTTTCCCAGCCCAAGGAAACCGCTAACGACAAGCAAAAAAAAAAAAAAAAGTCTACGTCTTCGTCGGCTCCATCCTCCTCTCCGAACACGTCCTGCGCATCATCGCCGGCTCCATCGTCGGCCTCGTCGGCGTCGCCTATGTCGCACTCGAGTTTGTTCCCTCCATCGAGCCCCCGGCCAACATGCGCGAGGCCGACCAGGGCTGGGGCGCCGAGCAGGTTTAAAGCGTCTGTCTAAGACACGAGGCGAGAGAGGGAGAGGGAAGAGGGAAAAAACAAACGTCAGGTATCGGGCCTCGACGGGAGCAGCTTTCGTTCTTTCTTCGATTTCTCGTCTAGAATCCATACGCCATATTGATGAGTCTATGACGGTATTTATCTGTTGTGCAACAACAGAAGGAAAAAACGGGCGGGCAGAGCGTGTGGCACCAGGGTAAACCACGGCATTGGAACACATTACGTTCAGGGAGCAGGCGAGACTATATCGGCGAAGCAAACGATGCGGTTTTTATATAGGCAACGCTGTATATGTATTGGCGATGGTTTCATGATTTATCTTGAAAGAACCTCTATTTCTCCGCGCCTTGCTTGGCCGTGGTACCCTACCTGGGATTAGGATTGGGAGAAACACAGTTAGAGCCGTAAAGAGCTTCGAGTCACCACGGCCGGGTCGTTCGGGAGCGCAGCCATATATCGTGTATTGGTTCAGCTTTTGTGTAAGGACTCGCCGACAGTAACGCGACCACCAAAGACCCAAGAAATAAACAAAAGGCAAAAATACCGGCGCCCCTATCTCCCGTTTACCAAACGGCCCAACATAGCAAAACCCCATGCTCTGGCGAGCGATCCGTGTACTAGATAAAGAGAATTGTCCGGGATGGCTTGAGCTCTATAGTTGTTTTGGCGTTTCCCATACCTTTTTTATCTGGTCTGTTTTTCGTTGCTTCGTTGTCATCATTTTCCCGATTTCCCAGAAACAAAAACGGCACCGGCATCCTAGACGGATAAGGAATAAAAAAAAAAGAAAAAAAAAAAAAAGAGAAAGAACAGAGAGTAAGAGGAGAGGCATAAAGAGAGGGAATAAAGAGTGAGGGAGCATAAAGAAGGCTCGAGTGTCATTGCAGCTCTGCAAGCTCACGTTCTTTGGCGGCAAGCACCTGCCGCATCATCTCAGCCTCACGCAGGAGCTCCGCTCTTCGGTCGGCCTTGAGACGATCTTCCTCGGAGCCGGCGGCGCTGCTGCTGCTGCCGTCGTTGCGCCGCGGAGTCGGGAGGAACGGTCCGCCGCCGGGACTCGGCGTGGCTGACGGCGGCGAAGGAATCATGCGGCGGGACTTGTCCATCGGCGGGAGCTCGTCCCCGGTGGCGAGCGGTCCGTTCAGCAGGGACTTGATGGACGACAGCCGTTTTGACGCACTCCCTCCCTCCTGATAGGGGGTCGCGTCGCCTCCACCATTGGACGGCGAAGGCCCATCGCCCGACGCCGCGGAGAAGGAGCGTTTGCGACGCGAGGGTGAAAGGAACGATGCCGGGGAAAGCGAGGACTGTCGGTCGTCGCTGGGAGCTGCGGTTATGGAAGTGAGCGGAGCAAGACGGTTGCCGTCTATGAGCGACTCCGACACTGGCAGCGGCGGTTGGGTGTTGTGTGGCGGTGTGTGATATTGTGTCAGGTCGCCCTTGGGCAGCGGTGACGACTGCCTGCCTTGCCGAAGGACTGTCTCAGGAACGAGCGTCATCGTTTGCTCCGGCCGGCGGCGGAGACCTAGGTTGACAGAGCCATCGGCGTTGACGGAGCCGCGCTCCATCGGCGTGTCGGGCTGAGGGGACGGCGAGGCCCCTCCTTCAGCGCTGGGGCTACCACCGTCACCCGGAGCCGGCGAGCCCTGCTGGGATGCCGGCAGGACTCGTTTCCTCCGCTTGATCACCGATTTCTTCATCGTGACAGGTCTGTGGACGCCGTGAAGTTTATAGTATAATCCTGAGTAGAAGAAAGGACAACAGTCAGTCAGTCAGCTCTCGCAGTCTGCGCATTCAGCTCGATCCACATACGTACCACATGCGTTGCAGATGGTGTGACCGCTCTCGTCTCTCCTCCACAACGGGGTGATGGTGGTGCCACAGTTTTGGCACGCGATGACGACCGTGGTGCTCTGGCTCTGGATGTTCAAGGCGGCGATGTCGACGGCGTTGGGATCCTCTGCTCCGGCCTGGCCCCCGCACCTCGCCGAAGACCCCGGCATGTTCAGGCTGGCGCTTTTTGACATCCTGTTGTTGTATGCGGGACAACCACTGCAGCCTTCTGCGCCGCCGGTGCCATTACAACGGCCACCCCCTGGGCAGCTGCCAGCAGGCATCTGCTCGGCTGTGACGTAGGTAGCGCCAGTTACGTTGGGGAGCGACTGTGCACCAGTCGTTGGTGACGGCCGTTCGGCGATCCTCTGATAGCCGGCGGGCACAAAGTTGGGCGGCCTCTTCAGGTTTGTTGGCCTCGCTGCATTCCGTGCCTTCAGATACAGCCCGCAGGCATTGCAGATAGTCGCACCCTGTGGTGATCTCCTCCATAGTGGCGTTTGGGTCGTTCCGCAGTTACTATACCAAGAAGGGTCAGAACAACGCCTATTCCATTGCGGGGTCTATCCTTTTTCTTCCCAGAGCTTACCTGCAGACTTGGCCCGACTGGCCCTGTGCGCTATTTGTTTGCACATTCTCCGTCCCCGCATCGGATCCGCCATCATTCATGAGAGACGCCGGACTGGGTGGTTGAGCCATGCTGGACGGACCCGCTTGTTCACGAGACGATAGAGACATTCCTTTGTCCCCGTCCCTGACGTCGCCGTCTGCAAGGGGCGGTGAACGCCTGTCGTGGTGAGAGCCCGCGGCAGGGAGAGTTTTGGAGGGCATCGGCGGTCGGCTTGGGAGTGCGGTTCGAGTGTTCCCGAGACTCGATCGAGGGGTAGGGCTGTTCGACGCTGGCGACATTTCGCCGATAGCCATAGTCGGCCTGGGAGAAACGGGCCGATCGGTGCCAGAGGCTGCGCACAGGTCGCGAAGCTGAAGGATCCGCGAGAGCTTCTCCTCTCAACCAAGAACGAGGTGCCAGAGGCCTCGAGTGGTGCGCCAGACGTCCAAGTACAACTAAAGAGGAAGACCAGATTGTTGGCTTTGTAGATGTCCAAGGCAACCGTAAATAGTCGGCAACGGGGTAGTGTAGATCCAAGAGCACCAGCAAGACTCAGTCGGGCAAGATGGAGATAGTGATCCTAAAACCGGTAGTATGCGCTTCGGAGTGGCTCGAGTCTTAGATAGCGCAATACAAACAGCCAGGAATGTACCAGCATGCGCGGTCTGTGTACGCAGACGAGGGTGATCAGTCGTCCGGTGGTGGGGTCCAGAGATATGGATAGATTCCCCAGATAGCGTAAGGTTTGTGGCGCGTTGTCGTCGGGCTCGAATAGTTCGGAAAGGATCGGCAGCAGGGAGACGGTGCAACGCAAGACGCACGAGCCCGGATCTGGGATCCCGAGGTTGGGCAACACAGACCGAGATGCGCAAGGGGGTGTGTGTGTGTGTGGATGTCGTGCTTTTTAAAGCCACTCTTTCTGCTGACGTTGACCGTCGGCAAGTGTTAGGAGGAGAGAAGCGTGGTGAGAGGTACAGCACCCTGCGCCCTGCGCCGTCGACTCCGTGTAAGCACCAGACCTGTCGTTGCGGCGAGCGGCAAGGCCATGGGAGGAGCGTGCGGAAGAGGAGCTGGATGGCAGGCACCGGGAAACGGGTCAGCCGAAACGGCCAGCTGGGCCTGTGGCGTCGGGTTGCGGCTGTTCTGGGGAGGCGTGGTTCGAGGATCCCACCAGGGGAGAAACGAAGGGAGCGATTAAGGCCCGGGAATAGGTGGTGTTCCGGCAATCTGAAAGGAATGGCCCCCGGGAGAAGGATGGACTGCGAGGGAGGCGATGGCCGAGGGGGGGGTCGCGGCCAGACAGTCCTCCCAAGGTATGCGAGTGCTTCCTCGGGGCGAGTGTTGGCCAGCTAGCCGGTAGCTCCCGAGTAGTGGGAGTTTCTTCTTCAGCCCTGTTTTTTTTCTCCCAACCAGCAGCAGTTCCGACTTGCGGGCTGTGCCACCAGACGGCGAAGTTTTGAGGCCTGAGCAGCAGTAAAAAGTCAGGGCTGGCTTGGGGCAGAAGCCAAGGGCTGCACTGCCCAGCTGGGGTCAGAGTGCACAAGCTCCTCGCCAGACGGCACCAGCACTACTCAGGGATACGACAGCCGATACTATCCCCTCGAAAAGGCTCAAGATGGATCGTCCTGGGTACTGGGTAGGGGCGAGAAACAAGAACATAAAGAGAAGGTCGTCACACCATAAACGCGTGACGATCCGCGGACCGTCCCAGGCAGGCGGACGACGTTGCAATGCTCTGGCAGTGCTTGGGCTGACCAGACTCCTCAGGGACCGAGAGACCCAATTCCTTGGGGAAGGACGAGCCGGGCCAATCAGAGAAGGCGCAAATGTAATAAAAAGCCAGCGGTGTGGCGGGAGTGTCACCGTGGCGCGGGTCTGCAGGTGTTCCACAGGGGTAGCCCCGGCTCAAGCATCCGTAGGGGGCCCACATTGAATGGCCCCGCATTGACTTTTCCATTGCGATTAAGGCGTCCATCCATTCCCAGGCTGCCCGATAGGCGTCAAAGTGCCCAAGCCATCAATCTTCGTTGCACACAAAAGTACCTACACACCACCACTCATTAAGTTAGGCCAAGCATGCAGTTCTCATTTCAATGTGACTTCCGATGCTGTCACCCACCAAGGAGCTGCCGGCGATGCCGCGATTCCTTTCAGCTTTCGACGGATTCTCTTCCCCGCACTGCCCCGATTTATGTGCCAGACACCTGCTGACAGCCCCCTAGCCAGGCCTAGACCGAACACCCAACTGGTCGAAAGCCGCGGAGGACCAGACATCAGACACCCGATTCCATCCTCCAGCCAGCCACAAAAGGAAGGCTTCCAGTTCGTTTCGATCTGTTTTGCCTATTCGGGCATATTTCAGCGATGGAAGCCTTGTCCCTTCAGCCGCACCCACCGATGGACGATTCTCCATGGCAGATATCCGAGCCCTAGCAACGGCAGGACTCTCTACATATGCATGGAATAAACAATTTGAGATTGGATGGGCGGGTTGTCGGGGCGGGGATCCTACCCTCTACCTACCCTCTATGCAAAGCGAGACAAATGCTGTAACCTACTACGAATGGAACCAACCCTAGGCTAAACTTTTTTCCCCCCCGTTATCAATCCAATCTCATCAGCGCCCCATTCATCGCCTTGCGCGCACATGGATGTTCCCCGTTGCAGACTCGGAGCTCCGAGAGACGTGCCTCCAACAAGGGGGCTGGCTAGGTGTCTGCTGACTGGTCCTCAAGCCGATGTTCCCGAAATACCAACGGGAGCTGGATAAGCTGACCGGACTTTGGACAAAATGACATCTCGGGATCTAGTTGGCCGCATTTCTGGCCGGAGGAGGCGTGCTGGGTGCCTGGTGGCTGGCGAGGCGCTGCCTTGACGGTTCTGGATTCGCTCAATCGCATCGATCTCTACATGTACATATCCGACAGACACCACGCGCATGTCGCATGTCTGCCAATAGCTACGTCAGCGTCATGGACGTTGGGTTATCTGATCCAACGGCTACGTAGCACCCGGTACATGTATCCGATCCTTCATCCTTCGAGTCATCGCCAACAAAACCTGGGGGCCAGATCCCAAGCAACACAGCATATCTGCCCCGGTTTTAATTATAGGTCGTTCATCGTTACAGCTGCCCACAGCCATCGTCCGGGAGTCCCGACACAGGGAGCTCGGAGAGTTTGCTGAGCCGCCCTTGGCAGGATCCGGGACAAAAAAAAACTGCCAACATTTTTGTCGGAGTGCTGGTGCAATGGCTGGACTTTTGTGGCAGCCATCGGAAATGTCGTGCCACTGTGGTGGGGCTCTTATCGGCTACACCGCAGTCGAATATCACGAACATCCAGAACCCCAAGGGTCGGCCAGACACATGACCACCATGTTTTGGGATAGGGACGGATAGATTGGATGAACGGCGATTCCGAGGGTATTGACATCTAGCAGACCGGTTTACGGGAACGTTTTGCATTGGAGAAAAGGGGTATCTAAATCTCTCCGGTGAGCACCAGGAGCAAACGAAACGAAGAAAAAAAAAAAAAAAAAAAAAAAAGATCAGGGCCGGGGCCCGAAAAGCCGCCTGGCCCAGGCCGCCAATGGGCCAGAAAGATGGCTTGAAAATATCCGCCACCGGGATAGAAGGATGCTTGGGGAAATCGGGAAAAGATCTGCCAACTAGGAAAAAAAAAAAAAAAAAAAAAAAAAAAAAAACCAAAAAGATCAGGGCCGGGGCCCGAAAAGCCGCCTGGCCCAGGCCGCCAATGGGCCAGAAAGATGGCTTGAAAATATNGGTCTAGGCATCGGGGTCGGGATCCTCGTCCGTGCCGGGCTTCTCGGCGAAGTTGTCCATCACCCGCACCATGCCGTCCCTGGCCAGGTTGATGGGCAGGGCGAGGTTGAGGGCGTGGTCGAGCCACCGGCCGTCGGATCGCGACATGTCGAGCTGGGCCAGGAACCGGTTCCGGCCTCCGGGGTCGCTGGCGTCGCGCGTGATGACGAAGACGATGTGCTGGAGCACGACGAGCGCGAAGAGCGTGCGGGGGGCACCCTTAATGCCCATCTCCACGTACCACTCGCGGTAGCCGTCGGCCCACTCGGACATGAGCGAGTTGAGCTGCTCGGTGATCTCGGCCTCGGTGCTGTCTTCTCTGAGGCGGTAGACGCCAATGTTGCTCGCGTAGAAGAGCCTGTCCAGGCCCGCGTCCTTCTGCGCCCACGAGAGGTAGCGCAGGATCTCTTTCTCTATAAGGGTGGCGATGAGCTTGGGGTATCTGGCCTCGTCGCCCTCCCGGCGCAGGTCGCCCACACGTGCCGGGAGGCTGAAGATTCGTCCCAGAGCTTTGGTCGCTAAAGAGACAGATTAATTAATACCGACGGACCAGACGTTTGATAGCTTAGGTTCTCCGTTGCATGAGATATCAATGGGAGGCGACTAACCTCGAAACTGCGCACTCATCCCAGGCGTGATGGTTCGCAGTGCGACGGGATGCCCAGACCCAACCGGCGCAAAGAGGATATCCTCCAGGTTGAAGCCCGTGAAGTCTCGCTTCCATTCGCCCGGCATGAGGGGATGGTGGCCTCGGAGGCCAAGGAGTCTGTGCAGATGGGACTCGGTCGCTGTCCAGGTCTCGGACCCTCCCTGCAGTGTGTTATTAGAGTTAGCATGGTTTCATTGGACAATAAGTTGCGACGGCAGCGAGGTGCGTGTTTCGGAGGAGGGAACACTAACAACTCCATTCCTCAAGTCCTCGTATTGATCTAGTATCTGTTCCGGGATATTCCAATGGCCTGCTGGGAAGTCGGGGCTTGCCTCTGGCTCGAAGCCCTCTTCGCCTTTCTCCGAGCCGTCTTCCGCACTGGAGCCAGCTTCGGCCTCGTCGCTGTCATCGTCGGAATGTCCGAGCTTTCCTCCTCTGAGTCTACCGAGAAGGCTCGTCTCGATGCTTGGCATGAGAATCAAGTCCACGTCTTCTTCGGGGCTGGGACTTCGCTCCACGGAAGGCAGAATGTCTTGGTCGCGACGAGCCCTCGAGTCCCCCGCGGCCTTCTGATCCCTGGTCGGCGTCGCAATCTCGTCCTCGTCCTCGGAGTCTACATCCTCCGTCTTGATGACGACGTCATCTTTAACGGCCTTGACCGTCAACGGGGGTGACAAGAGACCAGACACAGCTGGTTTTTGATATGCGCTTTTCGATTTCGCGGCGTCGCTGGACTCGGCTGGGCCTTGTTTCTTTGTGATCCTGCCAGTCAAGACGCCGGCCCAGCGGCTCGAGAAGATGCCAAAGGGCATCTTTGTGGCGGCGCAAGACTGCGACCAGAGCAATTGAAGATGAATTATAAAGAAAGAAGTGAAGATATTTGATGGAAGTGAAGCCGATACCCAAGGCTAGGGTCGACTCGACCTGGGTACCTGGTAGGTAGGTGCAGCAAAATCAATGTCCTGCAGGCAGCTCGATCGAGGCAGGTGGGTGAGAGGATGGTGATAGGCGGTGAAGACAAACCGCTCCGATGGGAGGCAAGGTGGAGAGTCTTGGCTTCAAGCACCAGACGTCGGTGAGCGCAATGCGCGACTCGGGCGGGGGTTCAATGAACTTTGGGAGCAACCTATACAATAGGGGCGGCTCTGTCTTCAAGGATAACAAAGACGAGAACCAAATAACACAAAGAGTCAAGCTGAGCCGAGCCTGAGAGCACAGATGGAAGAAAGCCACTGGCATTGATTTCTTTATTTGGGCCGTTTCCGGGGGTTGGGCACCGGAATTTGGGAATGCAAGCCCATTCGAGGCTGGTTGCGGAAGGAACAATAGACGATCGGCGTCCAATCAATTGTGTGGCAGGCACCCCGCCATTCCCAGTTGGGACGATTTGCAACCGGAAGGAGAGTTGGCGTCGACTGAAGAGTCCCGCTGCGGTTCGCTTGGGCTTCCAAGAGCGGATGCCCTGGGGTCATCCATAGGTGGCTGGCAGACCACGACAGTGACAGCACAGAGCCCCCGACCAAGGGTATAACGCCTCGTGGGTGGGAGACCCTGTGGATCTCTGACGTTGCGTATCCACGGTACCTGCAGAATACGCGCTAGCGAGGAGGATGGATGGAAAGTGACAGCTAGCCGCCGCTGTCATCGTTCCAACCCATGACCGCGGGGTTGCGGCTGGGAGTTGGCGGAAGCACCCGAGGGGGGTTGGCTAGGTCAGCGCCCTTCTCTATCGCTTGCTCGTCCTTCTCCTGGATGGATGGAAGGGTGTTTGGTAGCGTGCACTTATATCTTGCAACTGTCCCCGTGTTTGCCGCCCCTTTTCTGTTTCCTCCCGGCTTGGTCTACACCCAACTGTCTTCTGTGGGCGTCCATCATGCGACCAAGCCTCCCCTTTGCCATGTTTCTATCTAGGTGGGGTTTGGTTTGGCATCCCATGATTAGGAAAACGGAAAACGGTTGCGGAAGAACGAACCTACGCACAGGCAGAGGGCCGTGTCACGTGAGGCCTTGTTTCGGCGACTAGTCTGAAAGCGGACAAGGATTCACGCGAGCATCCAGTTCCCACAATAGGACGGCCGTGCCATGGCCGTGCGCAGAATTTTGGGCAGGGACGAGGCGGCGCCAGCCGAACAAGTTTTCGCGACGCGCTAGAACAAATTTTGGACCGTGAACACATCAGTCTTTGCGACCTCCCACTCGCCCAGCCTCAAATTCTCCAGCACGCCAAACCGCAAAGCACGCCAGAACCCGCGCAAAGCGGTGCGGGCTCCAAGATTTGCCCAATTGAGCAGCTGCCTTCTCGATCTGGCGGCTTGAAAATCCCTTAGCCTTCCCCTCTCTCTCCCCCATCGCTTGCCGCGCCATCACCCTCGCGCGAGTCGCCTTCGGTTTTGCTACGCCTTTTTTGCCACGGTCTTTGACCTCTCTCACACATAGCTGGCGTTTCGGGCAGACTCGCGTCATCACGCGAACCTCGGACAGTCTTCAATCATGGCGACCGACTGGGGCAAGCTCACCGTCGTCGAACTCAGGGCTGAGCTCAAGCGGAGGGGTCTGGACACCAAGGGCGTAAAGGCAGCACTTGTTGAGCGCCTGGAGGAGGCCGACGGCGGTGGTAAGGTGCAGGAGCCGCCCAGCGAGGAGGCGCCTGCAGCCAGCGAAGCCGCAACTCCAGTCGCTGATGCTGGCGGCGCCGCCGTTGCAAAGCCCGACGCGCCCGTCGACCCCACCCCGAATCCCCAGAGCAACGGCGGCGAGGAGTCGCAAGAGCCTTCGGTGCCGCCCACCGAGGTCCTCGTGGACGAGAAGAAGCGGAAGCGCCGGTCAGCCAGCCCGCCGCCCTCAAATGTCGACACTCCCAGGAAGAGGCCGAGACAAGACCCTGCCGAGAGCCTCAAGACGGAGAACACGACAAAGGCCGCTGCCCAGGAAGATGCTTCTACGGCGCAGGACCGACCCGCAGAGGGCGCGAGTCAGCCTGGCGCCGCCGTGGCTCCTGTCACTTCTTCGCAGCCACTCTTGAGCGAGGCTGTTAGTGTAGGCAATCGGCCCCAAACGATGGATCACGATGAGGTTGTGGATTATGGAGACGACTCACTAGTGGAACAGCATGATGCGAAACCGGAGCCGGCGCAAGAGGTGGCAGCTACCAAGATGGACGTCGACACAAATGTCAAGAAACATGGAGATGAGCATAAAAGCTCAAACCGCTCTAAACGCAACATTCGGGACAGGGACGATTCCTCTCTTGAACCCGCACGTCACCCAGCCACCGACAGCCTTTATATCGGCAATCTTATGCGGCCTCTCAGGACGGAGAGCGTGGAAGACCATCTCATCGAGCTTGCCTCGGTCCAAGGCGAAGCTCCCGATCCGTCTGTTGTAAAGACCTTTTTCCTAGACTCGATTCGTACACACGTGCTGGTCCAGTTCGGCACCGTCGCTGCTGCGTCGCGCGTGCGCTCCGCCTTGCACGGCAGAGTCTGGCCCGATGAGCGCAACCGCAAGAAGCTCTGGGTCGACTATGTCCCTTCGGGCCAGGTTCGCGGCTGGATCGACAAGGAGGAGGCCGAGGCTGAGCGCCTATCATCTGGTGGAGGTAGCCGTGGTGGTGCTCCGAGGTGGGAGGTTGTTTACCACAAGGACGGAGGCCTCACAGTCGCCACCCATCAGATCGCCGCTCCCGATTCCAAGGCGCCCCCGACAGGCCCTGCCGCCTCGCGTTCTGGCATTCCCGCAAACGCCCCTACCGGCCCGGCCGTCAGGGAGCACCTGGGAATCGAATCGGCGCCCTCAGGCCCGCGGAGCATGCAACCCATGCGGGCGGGCGGTGGTCGACCGGGCGGCGGCGATATGCGCGCCAACTCATACCAAGAGACTCGCGCCACCCCTAGCCTTTCGTGGCAGCCTGTCTCGCCGGAGCTGGCACGCCGAAGGCTTGCAAACCTCGACCAATATGTCTCGCACGACCCGACCCGCGACGTTTCGGGCGACCACCACCGTTACTCGTTCACGCGCAGCGACCAGTTTATCGACCGTGGCCCGGAGACTTTTGTTGGCATCAGGCCTCCGTTCCGCGATCGCCGCGGCCCAATGGGCGGCGGCGGAGGAGGAGGAGGAGGAGGAGGAGGTGGCGGCCCTCGCGGCGGCGCCTCCGGACTCGGAGGAGGAAATGCGTCTGGGTCTGGGTCTGGCTCCGGCTCACATCGGGCGCCACTGCCTCCCCAGTCTTTCGAGGCCCCCGCCCCGCGCCGCCGCGGTGGTCGTCGACGACACGGGGGTGGCTCTGCGCTAGGACCCGGTCGTTTTGGTGAAGGTGGACGTTTCGGAGATGGCCGTCCTCCCCGGTACGAGGACTTCCGGTACCGGCCTGGCGACAATGACCATCGCTCGGATAGGCGGTAGTGACGCCTCTGACTTGGCTCGTTTGCACCGTCTGCGCCTCGCGTCTGCCGTCGGCCTGTCTTCGTCACGGTCGAGAAGATGCATTCCCCCAGCGCAGTCTGCAGCATACCAGCTAAGCTCTGCCCTGTATGTGCGTTGATTTTCCGCCGGCTCTTAACGCCTCGTACTTTCCTCTGATGCATGGTCATGGGTCTCTCTTTCTCGATTCTAGCTGTTGTTCATTTTCTTCTTCTCTGGCGCTGCGAGACAGTCATTTTGCCCTCGTCCAAGGGCGACACGGGGGTTTCGGGTTCTGGCTACCTATTGTATGGAATGAGAAGCCGAGGACTCGCGTACAAAGTGCCCTTCATTGTGGGGATCCATATGTTTGTTTGTTTTGTTAGAGTACAGTTCTCGAGTTGACGGCTTGAGAACATCCTAGGCTGCTAAAGCCTCGCCAACCTCGAGGCTTTTTGCACAGTCGTCCGCTGGGATTCGGTGGAAAGGTTTCGGTTGTGGATGTGGTCCCTGTACCACCCGGGTAGATAGCCCCTACTCCAAGGGGAAAGCTCCGAACCAAAACGGACTAACTCGGGGGAAGCGGGAAGGCGGAAAGGCAGATAGTTGATAGGGAAAAAAATGAGATAATATTCCACGTTTTTTTTTTTACTTTCGTCCGACCTTGTGGCACCCGATCTGAACATGCACGCAGCCCGCCACTTGCGTTCTCATTCATTTAGACTCCCACACGTCCGCGGCGCACAGCATCCAATTCAACGCCACCAGCTCGAGGTCGTGCTTGGCCGTCCACGCGGGGCTGTCGAAGGGCCTCTCAACTCCGGTCGACAAAACCCTTCGTCGCCCACGCCAGCCTCGACCAAGGCGCCGGGGTAGCTGGAAGAGGTAGCGGTGCGGCTCCGGGCTTTTTTTTTTTTTTTTTTTTTTTTTTGGTTTTCACAAAACGAACCTTTGCCGGCATAATTTCCAACCTTGTTGCCCAGGGACTAACTAGCTTTCCCCGGCCCGAAGATCAATCTCCCTTATCCATCCTTGGGCCCAAGCCCCAGAGCCCCGTGGCGGCCGACCCATTGTTTTTGGTTTGTGAATTGTTGGTTTGCTCGGGTACGGCGCGTCCGGGTCGACCAGGGGTAGCGTTGTAGGACCCCGTCGTCGAGCTTTTGCCCTCCAGCTGGAACGAGACACGGGGAGCCTTGTCAGTAGCACTCGCTCTTACCGAAGAGGCTGCCCGGCGCGACGGCTTTGCTGTCTTGTCCGCCGGCGCCGTAGATGACTGATAGCGCCCTGTTGTTGGTCCGAAGCCGGCTGGGGTCGGAGAGTGGTGCCGGGGGCGAGCCTGGTGCGCGAGAGGGGCCGGACGGCATCGTGAGGTTGGATTTTGTGGGCGGTAGCGATGAGGAGACGATTGGTGAGATGCCACTATGTCGTCCGCGGCGGGGATCTAGGCTGCCATGACCCTTATGTGCTGGCCAGGTGATCTCGAGAATCCGGGCTCGGCCGGCTCTGTATGGGGGGATAATAATGCCCGTCGACTTGTCTGCCTTGAGCGGTCCACTTTGGACTCCCGCCATGAATCCACGGAATCCACGGAATCCATGGGGGTGTATAGTGATCCATTCGTTCAAGCATGTGTTGCTTCTTGTGTTTCTGATATCAAGGACTATTGTCAGGAGCATGTGGAAGCCATGGGGGTTACTATTGGCAATGATGGTGACCATTGGGTCTTATTTTCCTCCTGGATACGTTATCCGCAAGATGACAGTAGTATTTGCGTCAAAGTATCTCGTCTTTCTGCTTCCGAGTTCCCACAAGTGAATATTCACAACGTCATGTTAGAACTCTGCGATGCCCCACGGGGCGGGCGGACAATAAACGTTGGCGGGGTGACTTTAGGTCTGTCGATGGGATGACGAAAAGAGGATGTGTAGAAGAAAAAATGTGGGAAGAAAACTTCCCACTACAGCTGCACCTGGAAAACTTCTTCTCAGCCCGACACCATGGCGATAACATCCGACAGCAAACTTTGCAGAGGGCTTGCATGCCTGGTACTATGGAGAAAGACAAAATGGTCCCAGGTGGGTATAAGAACAGGCGGTCCCCATTCATTCGTTCGTCTTGCTGCCAGATTCAAATTATCTCTCAATATCTACTACAGATATCAGATACCCCACCGCGATTCTTCACGACCTCGTCCCAGACCCTAAGACCCTTGTCTCCTAGTCCCCTTGACACTCACCCCCAGCCCCCAGACCCCAGACCCTTAGACCCCCTACAGCAGCTAAAATGGTTGCTTTTACCGTTGTTACCCTCGCCCTCGGCGCGGTCTTTGTTCTCCCCGTGGACGCTGCGGCCCTTGGCCAGGACGTCCAGAAGCCCAGCCTCGGCCCCCTGCCCGGAACTGATCCCCGGGTCCTGAACGGCACCTGTCCCTCGACGGATAAGAACACCACGTGCGAGGCGCCGCACCCCACGCAGCTCAAGGAGTTGCAGTGCGGCAACTACGACACGGCCTCCCGGCAGGACCTGGAGCACGACGTCCTGCTGCGGCAAAAGTGGATGCACCACCTCACGACCGACAGCTGGCCCGTCGTCAGCTGCCCGGTGCCGGCGCAGACGTGCCGGCGCTTCGCCTGCGTGCGCACGACGGGGCTGTACGTGTGCAACCACAACAGCCACAACCTCACCCTCTCGTGCCCCGAGGAGGTCGACGCCGTGGCCAACAAGATCTTCGGCGGCTGCTGCACCCGCAGGGGCACCTGGGCCGCGGACGGCATCTCGGGCCACTACACGACCGACCAGGGCTGGAAGGTCGTCGTCGCCCACGCCGACTGCAGCGGCCAGCGCGACCAGGACGCCGTCGTGCCCAGCAACACGGGCGCCGTCGGCAACGGCAGGTGCGAGGTCTCCAACGACGGCTTTGGCGACGAGAACGGCATCGCCCTGAGCAAGTACCTGGCCATGACCGGCGGCCTCTACCCGACCACCTGGCTCCGCAGGGGCCGGCCCGCGGTTGCCACCGCGCTCAAGCCCGAGGTCGCCTGGTCCGCCAACCTGACCGCGAGCGCCGGCAACTCGACCGCGGCGCCCCAGCCGACCGCGTCCGCGTCCCTGGACCTGAACACCACCGTGGCGGCGACGACGACGACGACGACGACGACGACGGGTCCTTCGGGCTTCAGCACCCTCTTCAGCATCAGGACCGATCTGCTGGCCCCTGTGGCCTCACCCGTTGAGGGCGCTGAGGCCCAGGTTACGGGCGAGGCTGTCGCAGCCGGCGAGGCGTGAGGGAGTTGGGGAGGTTAAGGGGAGGATGGTGGAGGATGCGGGTGATGGCTTGCTTCGGTTCGGCGTGTCGGTTGGGCGCTATGCCCCTCTTTTTTTCATTCCGTAATGGCTTTCCTATGGGTCGTTTCTTTTTGTTGGCCTTTGTATGGTTTCCAGGGCTTCAAGTAGAAACATATTTTATCCCCATGTACCCCCGTAGATACATCGAGATGGATCGGTGGCGTGCATCTTCTAAATTCGGTCCTTGGAGTCGGGGCCCCTAGGTGAGAAGCAATCACGGACGAAGGATGGTGCGTGGCGTAACCTTTTCCTGTCCCTCTTCCTTATTATGGATGCGGGTGTACCCCCATCAGCATTAACGCGTAGAAGCTATCAAGGAGCTACTTGATCGCACCGACGGCAGTTGTGGACGATGCCGGTACTGGATATCTGGATCAAAAGTAATGGCTTGACCTTCAGGCAACTGACAGCCGTTTGGAGTGTTGTGCTAGAATCGGAGAACCCTGTTATCCATCCCTGTATGATTGCTAACAGTCGTTTCCTGGGTATCAGGCGAACTGGAGAGCATGTCGACGTTGATCTAGGGAAATGATAACGGGAGTTCCTGCCACGTGATAAACTCCGTTATCGGTCGAGCAGCGATCATGGTCAAACACCAGCGCGACGCAGGGGTTTAGTGCGGCTAAAGGCTGTCTGATGGAGGGTGGGTGAGAAACATGGTGGTTGGTTGACGGATGCAAGAAGATACCAACGGAGATAGGAAGAACCGTCTTCCGCAGGCCGACGAACTGGGCGGGCGGGAAAGCAGCAAGTTAGCGCAGCCCCCAGTTGGCTCGAGGGCCGAGGACTGCAAAGATGTGGGCCAGACGATCCGATTCGATCTACGAAGCTGTCCAAGCCATTATCTCGCATCCTACATGCTGCAGCCAAGTGGTCGATCTTGTGAATGGAGGACTCGGTTCCGCCCAGCTTAAGTTCCGATAACATCCCCATTTCTGAGTCCCCGCAACAGAAAGGCGCCGAGCTGTGACAAAAGTTGGAAGAGGTTGGCCGAATGGAGTGGCTGCTTGGGCGGAAGCTCTGGTGATCAAGAGGGCGAGTGCGGGCGTCGCATTGGATGGCTTAATTAACGGTACTCCTGCCTTCCCCTTTGGGACAAGACAGGGGCCGGGAATAAGACGATGCACAAGGAGCACTCCCACCGCCAACATCGTGACTTCCAAAGCAATGTCCAGGAATAATCTGATGATTGTTCCATTGCATTGTAGGGTTACCAACGATCGATGTTATTCACTGCTCTCATCAGCAAACAGGGGAGCAAGTCCCGAGGAAAACTCAAGAGGTTCATGTTCTATTGCGCTGGTGTTCTCTCCCAGTGACGTCCTCCACTCGAGCTTGCGCTGCCAGGCTGTTTCAGGTTCCGAGTCATGCTTAGACCTGGCTTAGAGGCTTGTGGCGCTGGCGGCGGCTCAATGTCGATCCATCGCCAGGCTGTTGTTTATAAAAGCCACGGGCGCTTAGGAGGAAGTTTCAAGTACCAAACCTGCACGTTGCTTCGTTCCCCATTGACATCGTCGCTGTCCAAGTTTATTCTATGCTAGGATATCCCCACACCCTGTGTCTGGTTGGATGATTCGCGAGCCCATCTCGATCTCACCACATGGATGTGCCTCTGCCAGAAAACCCAACCCGCCCTGTGGACCCTGGTCCTGGTTGTGCTCTTAGTCTGGGCAGGTACGCCAAGGGCGAGGTAGCACTCGACAGCCTGTTTTGCTGTGCCATGCCGTCTTCTCTAGATAGATGTAAGCCTCCTGGCTTGCGTCATCTTCCTGGCCGTGCTGCTTATCCTCCTGTAGCGCGACTGTTGACCTCGAATTCACTTGGTGAGGGGAAAGAACCTGGCCCACTCTTGCTAAGCTGCGACAGTGCTCCATGTGCCCGTGCCCATGTACCACCCCACCCCACTGGCGCTAGAGCAGTGACGTGACATCCATTGGACCTTCCGACACGGGCAGTCGAGCTTGTGTGCCCACCCTTTCGATCAACCATTATCAACTTGGGCTAGCGAGCAAGCACCGGAACAGCCGGAGACGAAAAAAAAAGGCCAAAAACACCAGCAAATCGAGCAAGCCAACACGACACAAACCTCGTTCAACACCCTTTTCTGGGCGCGTCTCGGCACCCCTGGGACTCCGCGACGGCCAATCGCGCAGGACTGCGTTCGCTGAGCCCAGTCGAGGGTTTGTAATGTTGCGCCGCCCGTCCGGATCCTCCGACAGCGGCGGCGATTCACCTGTCAAGCAGACCTTGAGCTCCAGCTACATCACCAGGCCGTCGAAGCGCCTGTCGTCCGATCTCCCCGCGCTCGCACACCCCGCCACGAGGCCCGAGAGCGACGGTAGCAACGACAGCAGTCACCTGCATTACGACAGCCAAGCCCACGAGACCCCGTCCGAGAGCCGGCGCTCGCCATCGCCGCTGCCGTGACAACAGAAATCATCCCTACCAGCTCCTGACGTCGAAACCACGAGGCCCATCTCACCCGCGCGGAATGGTTCGTTAGAGAAGCAGCAATACCCGCTAGCTTCACACCCGACCGCCCTCACCACGTAGCCACCGCACGGTGCCACAAGCGCTACCGTTCCAGGATTCCTCCTGATACATATCCGCTCGTTGCTGAGCCTGGGCCGTCGGGCAAGGGAGGAGGGAGGAGGAGGAGTCGAGACCATAAACGGCGTCATGCCGGAGAAAGACCTGGTCAGTGGGGCGAGGACGCCGCTGGGCGGAAGCCGTCCTCGGCCAAGGAGTCCCTGGGCGATCTCGACGCTGGCCCTACTCGTCTCGCTGGTGGGGCTCTCGTGCCTGGGTCTGATCATCCACTCACTCAACACTAGGCAGCTCGACCCCAAGGGCTGCCGCATGTCGTACATGCGCCCCTTGTACGCTCGTCTTGATGAGTTTGACACGGAGCACACGCGCTTCGCAAGCAAATACTCGCTATATCTATACAGAGAGCAGTACGTTGACGATGATACCAAGGTGCGTGCGTGTGCTGCTGCCGTGCTGGGCAGTCTGCCTTGCCTCCCCGGCATCGCGCCTCGACTTCTTCACCCGAACAGCGCCGTTGCGGCTCGCTGAGCCAAGTAAGAGGTGCTGATACGGGAACCCTACCCCTTTCTAGCTCAGGGGCATCCCGGTGCTATTCATCCCTGGAAATGCCGGAAGCTACAAGCAAGTCCGACCGATCGCCGCCGAGGCTGCCACACTCTTCCATGAGGAGGTGCAGCACGATGCGGCTGCCATCGGGGCTGGCGCAAGGTCGCTTGACTTCTTCACCGTCGACTTCAACGAGGACTTCACAGCTTTCCATGGTCAGACATTGCTGGACCAGGCTGAGTACCTGAACGAGGCCATTCGATACATCCTCTCGCTCTATCTGGATCCGGGCATGTCAGGTCGTGAGCCTGGCCTGCCGGACCCGACGTCGGTCATCGTGCTTGGACACTCGATGGGTGGTATCGTGGCGCGCACCATGCTCACGATTCCCAACTACCAGTCCAACTCGATCAACAGCATCATCACCATGGCGGCCCCTCACGCCCGCCCGCCCGTGTCGTTTGACGGCCAGATCGTGGACATCTACCGCGAAATCAACGACCACTGGCGTCGCGCCTACGCCCAGCCGTGGGGCCCCAGCAACCCGCTCTCGCACGTCACCCTCATCTCTATCGCCGGTGGCGGGCTTGACACCATCGTGCCATCTGACTACGCGAGCATCGAGTCGCTTGTGCCGGAAACTCATGGCTTCACTGTTTTCACATCGTCCATCCCCACCGTCTGGACGAGCATGGACCACCAGGCAATCATGTGGTGCGATCAGTTCCGCAAGGTCGTAGCCCACGCCCTCTACGACATCATTGACGTCAACAGGCCCGCCCAGACCAAGCCACGCGCCGAACGCATGCGTGCATTCAAGCGCCGCTTCCTCACCGGTCTGGAGGCTACCGTCGAAAAGGCGGTCCCGCTACAGGAGCCGAGCACGCTCCTCACGTTGGACGACAGCAACGCAGGCAGCATCATCGCGCAAGGCGAGAGGCTCGTCCTGCGCCGGTTCGGCACCGCGGCCGCCGGCGGTAGGCCTCAGGCGCATTTGCTCCCGGTGCCGCCTCATGGCACGCCGGGGATTAAACGGCTGACCCTCTTGACGGATCAACCCCTGGATCGTGCCGGAGACAATGGTCGGCTCGAGGTGCTGTTATGCAGCGTCTTTCCAACCCAGCCTGCCGGCCAGGCCGGCGCCACACATTTCGCTATCAAGATGGACCTGTCGGGCGACAGCGCCGGCTCCACGCGGTTGGCATGCAAGAACGCAGCCTCAGACGTTATTCTGCTCCCCACCTCGACGCGATCCGCACGCCATCCCTTCTACCTCGAAGGTGAGCCGGAGCTGCTGCCGTTTTCGTACCTCGAGTTCGACGTGGAGGACATTGCGGACCACCAGTACGTCACCATTATCGATAAGGCAACTTTTCCTACTGCTGGTTTCGTCGTTGCCGAGTTCAGCGACCGCTCGCAGTCGTACCGCGTTCGCAATATCGGCCTGCGCGGCTTGCTGGCGTTTGGCATGGACCTGCAGCTGCCCGCCTCGCGGCCCATGGTAAACGAGGTCCGCATTCCGTCGATCCGGTCGAGCCTGTTGGCCTACAACCTCGAGATTGGCCAGCAGACGTGCGGCGGCGGTGACGGCGGCTCCGGGGCCGAGATGTTCACGCCCCTGGTGCGCCAGTTCCTCTCAGAGCCGCACGAGTCCAAGTTCTTTGTCAATGTGCGCCATGCCTCTGTCAGCTTGCACGGCGTTGCGCCATATGTCCCACCCCCAATGACGCCCAAACCAGCCGGTGAGGAAGGCTTAGGCTTCCAGTTCTGGACAGACCCCACCTGCGACTCGACCGTTCAGGTCCGCCTAAGTATCGACGTGTTGGGTAGTCTCGGGAAGCTCTACATGCGGTACAGGACCGTGTTCGCAGCCTTCCCTCTGCTCGTTGTCGCGCTGGTGTTGCGGGAGCAGTTCAACTTTTATGACGCCAAGGGCGTTTTCCTGCCCTTTACCGAGGCGCTGGACATGTGCCTGCGTCGGTCCATTCCGCTGATGCTTGCTGGCCTGACCGTTCTTTCAATGTGTGGAGGCGGCACCCTGGGCTCGTCATCAGGGCAACAAACACCGAACTCGAGAGGCGGGTTCTGGAGCTCAGGCGGGGAGAACGCTACCCTGGTATCCTCCATAGTCAACTATCAGCAGAACGACCTCCTCATCGGCACAGGCGACCCTGTCTTCTGGTTCATGGTGCCGCTAATCGGACTGGTGTGCATTGGGGCATGCACGGTGCTCAATTATGCTGCCTTGTGCCTCACGCAGCTGCTCGCCACGTTGATGGGTCTGCTCAGCATCCGGCCCGCCTGGGGCGTTTCCCGCTGGCGGCGACATTCGAACGGCAATTACGACAACGACCAGACGCCCCTCGTGGATGACCAAGGCACCATGCGGCAGCAGCAGCCTCATCACCAACAAGACGAGCAGGGCAGGAGACGGCGGCAACAGCAGCAGCAACAGCAGCGGCAGCAAGAGCAGCAGCTGCTGCGCGTGTCTAGCAGACAGGGCGGCTTTGCTTCCTGCCCCAGCGGGTTCGGTGTTTGCTCGCCACGCCGGCGGGTGCTCACGACGGCGGTGCTGCTCTTCCTCGTGGCGACCTTCATCCCGTACCAGTTCGCGTACGTGGTGGCATGTCTTGTGCAGCTGACGACAACGGTGCGAGCACTGCGAATAGCGTCGGATGCGGGCGGCAGGCCGGGAGTGATGGCGTCGCCGTCGCCATCAACCTCATCTTCGCCGTCGCCGAACCGTGCCAGCGGCGGCCACAGCAGCCGCCACCACCACGTCAACTACAACTTCTACAACTACGCGCACTCGACGCTCGTCCTCATGCTCTGGGTGCTGCCCATCAACCTGCCGACCCTGGTGGTGTGGGTGCGCAACCTGGCGGTGCACTGGCTGACACCCTTCTCGTCGCACCACAACGTGCTCTCCATCATCCCGTTCATCGTGCTCGTCGAGACGCAGACGACGGGCCGCATGGTGCCCCGCGTGCGACACCGCTGGCGGCGCGCCAGCCACCTGTCCGGGGCGCTGTTCCTGGCGATTGCCGTGTACGCGGCCGTCTACGGCGTGTCGTATGCCTATGTGCTTCATCAGCTCGTCAATCTCGTGGCGGCCTGGCTCGTCATTGTGCACTCGACGGCCGCCTCGGTCGGCGGCGGCCCGGGCTCGTGGTCCCTGGCTTCTCTTGGGCTGCTGTTCGATAACGACGAAAGGCCTGCAGATGACCGCAAGAGGGGCAAGATCCCATGAGCCGGGGTTGATGTCGCAGAACTGAACCTCTCGTTAAGCCGTCTCGACAGCAAGGGCGCCCGGAGTAGCACTCTAGAACACGCATGCATCCCTATAATACCCCACTCACTTCCCTCGTTACTATAATCCAGATATCCATCTTCTGTTCGCCCGCTTGTCCTTTAATATTCGTTGGTCTCTGGGCAGACCTAGTTGCCTTTCTGTCTGCCCCTCTCGACACCTCCTATTTCAACTCACCCCGTCTTGGACAGCGGATTTACTCACACTTTGCATCATCCATTGGCATGCCTTACATTGGCGAAAGTCTCGTCCACTTATAAGATCACGCGTGTCAGACTTGTTCGCCCTGTTTCTATTACGGTTGGCTGGCTTCCTTATTTGATTTCACACACCCCCTCCATTATTCTGCTGACAACCCTATGGAGAAGCCGGTGTTTTTGCACGGTTCCCTATTTTTCTCATGTTACGATATCCTGGTGGCTTGGAGGTCATCCGGCGGTTGGCTTCAAAGACGGGCACTGGCTACATGTGGCTTTTCCATACCATTTGTTTGGTCTCTCTCTGGGTGGGTTTTTTATGGGGAGTTGTTGAATGGTACCTCATCGTGTCACTGCATACCTACAGTCATGCGGCAGTTGTTTTGCGTGTAAATCCTCGAATAGAACCGGGTCAGCATTGGAGGAGAGCCCGGGCTGGGGCCTGGAGCAGCCATGCTTTAATGATACCGCCCACCTAGAAGAGCCAGGCTCGTCTCTCGCAGAAGTGTGGCGCATACGGAGGGCTTCATCTAGAATGGGTATTGCTATTCCTGGGGCGGGCATTGGCACGCCAGTTTGGGTGGGACAAACGAATGAAATATCACAAGTCCTATAACAACATCTTGGGCGGGCTTATGTATTGTATGAGTCTCTTGACAGCCCGCGATCTCTTGTTCGTTGCCGATGGACTAACATGGGAGCACTCCCCGGCCAACACCCCGGACTGGTCAGGCACCGGCAGCCGTGGGCGATAGTTGGCCAGACCGAGCTGTTCTGTTCCTCGGTGTAGATAGGGTATACCAGTGCAGGTGTCGGTGCCCTGAAGCTCTGCTGCGGACATCTTCCTGCTGTTTTGATGCAAATCTCGACGACGCTCCATCCACCTCGCAGGCGTCGTCGTGTTCCATCATATCATAGCATGGCCTGGGAGGGAAGGCGTCCGTCGTTTCCCTGCTGTTGGTGCTGGCAGGCACACCATCCGCTAACATCATCATGCCGTCCCTCGGTTGTCGGGATGTTACACGAGCCAAGTCGCTATGTGAACAACGCACAGCTGCTGCCGCCCAAGTTATCAACACTAACAGTAGCAAAAGGCATGTCACGGGCCCCCTCCTGTCTCCCTCGCGGCCAAGACAAGACAAAACGCCTCCCAAATCCCATCCGTCCAGGTATCCTATAAATATCATGCGCAAGAAGCTCCATACATAAAAATAAAAAGACGCCAAAATACCGTTTCGCCTTGGCAGACATCCTTTGCGAAAGAGAAAGGACAAAAAAAAAAAAAAAAACTCACTCGACGCGCTCCGTCAACGACCTCATGACCCGCGAGTAGAACTTAGCCGCATGAGGCCGTGGGAAGCTGATCTCCTCCACCAGGTAGTCCGGCAGCATCTCGATCAGCGCCCGGTCCCGGCTGGGGTCGAGCTGGGGCATGTACATGAACTGGACTTGGTCGTAGCTCTCGGCCGCCAGGTCGCTGCCTATCGAGAGCTTGAAGTGGAGGGCTGCGGTTTGGGACACGTTAGCAGAGTAAAAAGCGGTAAGTGGTAGGACGGCAAGACAGAAAAACGTACTCCCGTTCCTCCCCGTCTGGATACAGTCAAACACGTCCTCCTCGGCTGTCCGCTTGACCCCCCGCACAATGAGGCCCGTCAGGTCGCCGTACAGGTCCTCCTTCATCTGCGCCGCCTGCGCCGCCGACTGCATGGCCTCGGCGCTGGCGGCCGCCGCGCGCGCCGCCGCCGTCCCCGGCTTGAGCGCGCTGCCGAGCCCGGGCTTGAGCGCGCTCCCGGGCGCCACCTTGGACGACGCCGCCGCCTCGACCATGGTGCGCGATGACGCGAGCTTGGCCGCCAGCGTTTTGACCTCCTTCTTGGCCTCGGCCACGGCGCCCTCGAGCGCGGCGACCTGCGACGCGAGCGCCACCGCCTCGGCCTGCTTGGCCTCGAGGTCCTTCTTGTGCCGCTGGCCCTCCCTGGCGAGCTCCTTTTGCGCTGCCAGCTCCTCTTTGAGCTTTGCGATCAGGTCGTTTGCGGCTGCAAAAAGAGGACGTGTGATGGTACTGTCAGCAAAGGTTGTTTCGGATCCTCGACTCCAGCAGAGGAAAGAAATAACATGTCTACTAACCTTTGTCCCTCTCCTCGGTCTGTTTCTTGAACCTTTCAAACGTCCTCTCGGCTTCCTTCACTCCGATCTCACGCAGGTCACGATACTTGGCCTCGAGCGCGTCGTGCTTCCTCGTGAGGTCGCCCAGCCGACGCCGTAGAGAGGAGTCGCTCTCGTCGAGATCCATTGCGGACCTAGCCTTGGTAGGCGATATGCTGGAGTGGCGTATCGCTGGACCGGGCGGTGATCGGAGTGGCGATATCTCGGTCAGCTCATCCCCTATTGGGGGTCCCGTGAAGTCGTCCTCGGCCACATCGACGTCCATCGTGTCCTCTCGGGGCTGTTGCGTTTCGGGTATCTCGAACGTCTTGTCTTCCATTTCTGGTGCTGCCGCCGCCGCTTTTGCCTTGGTACCAGCCGCCGGCTTCCGCCCTCTCCTCGCGGGGACAGGGGCGGGCTCAGGGGCTTCCTCGACCGGCTCCGGCGCATCCCGCGTTGCTGGACGTTTGGTCCCGGTTGCCGCAGCCGCGCCGACTCTGGGCCGGCCGCGCGCGCGCCTCGCCGTCGTCTGGAGCGTGTCGCTATCCGGAGGCGACAGCACTGATGCCTCAGCACCGCCAGTCTCGTCGTGCTCTTCCTCCGCCTCTGGGTCGTCGTCCTGCTGCGTGGAAGCAATCACTCTGCCCCTCGCCGTCCCTCCCCTTCCGCGCCCGGCGCCCCTCCTGGCGGGCTGGTTGCGCGGCGCGGGGGCCTCAGCCTCCGCCTCCGCCTCCGCCTCAGCCAAAGCAGCGGCAACTTGGTCGCTAGCACGTCGTCGCGCGGCCAGGCCGGTTTTGGCTGCGGGTTTCGTGACTTTGTTCACCGTGCCGCCGCGGCCTCTCGCGGTTGCGGCGGCCGTGGCACCGCTCCTCTTCTTGGCGGGCGGCATCGAGGTCGTCGTCGGTGCTCCGCCGGCGGTCCGTTTCCTGGCTGTGTTGGCGATTGGCCTATTTTCCTCCACCAGATCGTCCTCCGAGTCCTCGTCCACCAGTCCCAGCAGATTGTGCCTGGCTGCGGCGTTTGACATTCGGCGTGTGGTCTTTCTTCCGCTTTGGCGCTAGTACTGGTGTTGCGCGTCGCGTCTCGTTGCTGATGATGCCCGGCCAGTGGATGAACTCTCCAAGACGGCTGATTATACGGTGTGACGATGCCAACAGCTCGATTGCGCGCGTCTGAGCGACGTCACAAGCTTCCTGCCTGTCGATCAAAGTCTATGCATCCCCCTCGGTTGGGCAGAAACAAGAAGCGTGGCGCAGGGATTCAAAGTAAACATTGAAGGGACGCTCCACCGGGGCGGGGCGACGTGGCCCAGTGGCCGCCCCCAATTAGTCGCCGCCGGCCTGGACTGGCCTGGTCCGAGCGCTATCTCTCAGGTCCGGCACCCAAAGACGAGGCGGACTGACAGACAATATGTCGCCACCCGCCCGACAGGACAATCTACACCAACATCGGCGACAAACTGCATCCTGGGCAGAGCCTTGGCCAAGGTTCATCCGACAGCTCCTCGATCGCCCCTGCCTGTCTCGCTGTCACTCGAGGCTTAGACTCGACTAAGCAGCAACCTAGGCTAGCCTTTCCCTTTTTCATCTCGGTACCCAGGGTTGGTTCCAGTCAGAGCTTCCTGACTGTCCGCCCATCCGCGCCGCCGTTGATGTGGGGCCTGGGGTCGAAGCTCGCGACCATGGCGGACCGCAAACGGGCTGGCGACTACCTGATGGACATTGTCATGTTCGCGGGCATGGTGCGTTGTTTGGCGTGTTGCTGCTTCTCGTTCGCGCCTCTGGGCTCCGACTAACTAACACGGTCCGCTCCGTCCCGACCTCGCAGACCGCAACCCTGTACTTTCTGACGAAAAACATACTCTCGTCCCTCACCAACACCCTCGTCGACCCGGATAAGGAGAAGCACGAGCAGGCCAGTCTCAAGGCCAAGGCGAACCTGCAGAGGCTACGCAACCGGAAGGATGCCGACGCCAAGGGCGATGCCGCCGACGGCGACACCTCGAGCACCCGGGGAAACGGCCCTCGCGTTGAAGACCTGGTGCTGAACGACTACGAGAACCAGATTGCGCTCGAGGTGGTGGCTCCTGAGGACATCACCGTGGGCTTTGACGGTAGGGCATACTTGCCATCTTATTTCCCTGGGTTGCGGCAAGCAGGCTGACAAGTCACCGGACACGGCAGACATCGGCGGCATGGACGAGATAATCGAGGAGGTCAAGGAGGCCGTCATCTACCCGTTAACTATGCCGCACCTCTACTCGCACGCCGCCCCGCTTCTCGCCGCGCCCTCGGGCGTGCTTCTCTACGGCCCTCCCGGCTGCGGAAAGACGATGCTGGCCAAGGCGGTGGCGCACGAGAGCGGCGCGTCCTTCATCAACCTGCACATATCAACACTGACGGAGAAGTGGTACGGCGACTCCAACAAGCTGGTCCGCGCCGTCTTCTCTCTCGCTCGCAAGCTACAGCCCGCCATTATCTTCATCGACGAGATTGACGCCGTGCTCGGCACCCGCACCCGCGGTGAGCACGAGGCCAGCGGCATGGTCAAGGCCGAGTAAGTTACGGCCACGTCACATTTTAGTGCTTCCCATATCCCGTCTCTAACATGTTGGCCACAGGTTCATGACCCTATGGGACGGCCTGACATCGTCCAACGCGGCGGGTGTCCCGTCGAGGATAGTGGTGCTGGGGGCGACGAACCGCATCAACGACATCGACGAGGCGATCCTGCGGCGCATGCCCAAGAAGTTTCCCGTGCCCCTCCCCGGGCGGGAGCAGCGGCGGCGAATCCTGGAGCTCGTCCTGGGTCCGACCAAGCGGGACCCGGAGCAGTTCGACCTGGAGTACGTGGCGGCCGTGACGGCGGGCATGTCCGGGAGCGATCTCAAGGAGGCGTGTCGCGACGCGGCCATGGCGCCCATGCGCGAGCACATCCGCGCCCAGCGGGCTGCCGGCGTGCCCATGGCCAAGGTCGACCCGGCCATGATCCGCGGCATCCGGACCGAGGACTTTTTCGGCAAGAGAGGCGGCGCGCAGCCGCAGAGGCATCACCAGAACCATCAGCAGCTGCGCGAGGCCCAGGCCGTCGCCGACATCAAGAGCGGAGGCGCGGCCGACCCGAGGCGGGCGTCGGGGAGCAGTGATGAGTACGAAGACGTTGACGATGATGACGAAACCCAGCAGCAGAGGCCTGTGTCGCCTGACTAGGGCAGTGATGTTTTGATTCTCGATACTTGGCATATTTGAGATGATTTTCGTCTTGTTTATATTCTGCCTGCGTTGAATTCTCTGGAGTTGGGTATCAACTGCCAGACGGTTTACGGTTTTCACCAGTCGTTGTCATTGCATGTTTGCCCGGCGTTTGCAGCAAAACACCATGTACAACTCTAATGTGGATATAGACAGAAGGGCACATGCGAGATCCCGGATGAATGTGTTGGGAGTATTTAGCCAAGCCACAAGACCACGTAACTGTTCTCGTACTTGTACTTTCTTCAGAGTCAGGGGCTTGATCGCAAAGAGCCGCCTGCG
Source organism: Magnaporthiopsis rhizophila (assembly GCA_003049465.1). Lineage (NCBI taxonomy): Eukaryota > Fungi > Ascomycota > Sordariomycetes > Magnaporthales > Magnaporthaceae > Magnaporthiopsis > Magnaporthiopsis rhizophila. Next base: position 184,111 of record PYSS01000027.1, read on the forward strand.
ATCACGTCATATCCTGGGCCCACATGGCAAACTAGGGGCAGAGCTAAAGAGATACCAGGCTGCTCGCACTAAATACTAGCCAGCCAAGGTACCAGACCATCAAACCAGCACGGCTGTCGCTCAATCTAAGCCAGTGCGGTCTCCGCTAATCGGAAGGCGCTACGTAGGGAGAGGAGAGGAAGGTCGCCTTGATATGCTTTACTGGCATTATCCAATGCTGGCAAAAGGCGGTGGGACAGGTGTGCGGTCAATGGATTCGCTTCCCCAGACGCTGCGCCTACTTCATGCTGGGCAACAGGCTTAGTGGTCGAGGGATGGCACTGATATTCCGACCTCGGGGGCATGGATGGCATGGATGGGCATGGTCCACAAGTGAGAGACGCCTGGTAATTGACTTTGAGAGCAAAGCACGTCAAACAAGCAACTTGTTTCTGTGCCTACTCATGCCTCTCTTTTCTGCCAATTGCTTTTGACGTAGAAAATATCAATCCGGCTCAATTGGCTCGCTGTAGGTGCCGATTTCCTTGCCCCTCCGTTCCGTTCCCGATGTGGGGTCGGATCTAGTGGGCGAGAGCGATAGCGTTTAGTGAGGAGTCACCGGGCTCAGGCTTGTGCCGCCTCGCTGACACCGAAAAATCTACGAGACCTTGACAGACACAAATACCCAAACACCTAAGGCCCGAGTGCTTCCGGACGAGTACCCGCCTCGCCGAGTACCTACCCGGACGCGGGGGCTCACGCGACCACTTCCGTATCCTCCCGCATATCTATACCCTCGCCATGGCCGCCCCCTCCAGCGCGGCGCCGTCGGCCGCCAAGAAAGCCCTCGGCCTGGTCGACCTCAACGGCCACGACATGCCGCCGTCGCCGGCGCCGTCCAGCCCCAGCAACGGCCGGCGCCGGTACGCCCTGGCCACGGAGCTCGTGTACACCGAGTCCAAGGACCAGTACGGCGCCTCAAGCATGCCCATCTACCAGTCGGCCACGTTCAAGCAGACGACGGCGGCGGGCGGCAACGCCGAGTACGACTACACGCGGTCCGGCAACCCGACGCGCACGCACCTCGAGCGGCACCTGGCCAAGATCATGAACGCCAACCGCGCCCTGGCCGTCGGCTCCGGCATGGGCGCCCTCGACGTCATCACGCGCCTGCTGCGGCCCGGCGACGAGGTCGTGACGGGCGACGACCTGTACGGCGGCACCAACCGCCTGCTGGCTTACATGGCCGCCAACCAGGGCATCGTCGTGCGCCACGTCGACACCACCGACCCTTCCCGCGTGGCGGCCGTCCTGTCGCCCGCCACGGCCATGGTGCTGCTCGAGACGCCGACCAACCCGCTCATCAAGATCGTCGACGTCCCCGCCATCGCGCGCGCCGTGCACGACGCCAACCCCAAGGCCCTCGTCGTGGTCGACAACACCATGCTCTCGCCCATGCTCTGCAACCCGCTCGACCTGGGCGCCGACGTGGTGTACGAGTCGGGCACAAAGTACCTGTCGGGCCACCATGACATCATGTCGGGCGTCGTCGCCTGCAACGACGCCGCCCTGGCCGACCGCATGTACTTTACCGTCAACGCCACCGGCTGCGGCCTCAGCCCCAACGACTCGTTCCTGCTGATGCGGGGGGTCAAGACCCTGGCCGTGCGCATGGACAAGCAGCAGGCCAACGCCCAGCGCATCGCCGAGTTTCTCGAGTCGCGCGGCTTTCGCGTCCGGTACCCGGGCTTACCCTCCCATCCGCAGCACGATCTGCACTTCTCCATGGCCAGGGGCGCGGGAGCCGTGCTCTCGTTCGAGACGGGTGACGCCGAGCTGTCGCAGCGCGTCGTCGAGGCCGCCCGCCTCTGGGCCATCAGCGTCAGCTTCGGCTGCGTCAACAGCCTCATCAGCATGCCCTGCCAGATGAGCCACGCCAGCATCGACGCCAAGACGCGCGCCGAGCGCCAGATGCCCGAGGATATCATCCGGCTGTGTGTCGGTATTGAGGATGTTGATGATTTGATCGACGACCTGTCGAGGGCGGTCAGTTTTTCTGCTTCCTTTACATCTTCTTTCTAATTTATTTCTCCTCTCTTTCTGCTTACTGACATTCTTCTCTCCTACAGCTCGTCCAAGCCGGCGCCGTCTCCCTCACCGTCGACGGCTTCCACGCCACAGGCAAGGCCCTGGAGCTCGGCCAGACCCCCATGACCGTGGCCCCGTCCAGCGGCGAGGCGTCTGGCAGCGAGAAGCCGGCCGAGTCCTCGTAGACCGTACACCTTCTTTGTGTATACCTGCGCTTTTCCAAGCATGATTCAAAATTCCTTTTTCCATTGCACACGCATCATATCTCACCCTGTATTCTCTTGTCTCTTTCCCTAAGGTCTTTGGCGCCGCAAATCAAACGGATGGCGTTTCGGGCGTGTTTTCTTCTTCGCTTCGATTCTTGTAGAAAAGCATGAAAATGGGCGGCATAAAAAAACACTGGTACGCACCAAGGTCTTTTCGCGTATCATTCAAAAGAGGACGGCTGGGTTCCTGATATTTCTCTTGTTAATTCATATGTAGAGTGTAGAGTTGGAACAAAAGTAGCACCATACAAAAGCCTAACGGGAGAGACCGAGCTGAAAAAATGGCACTGAATAGCCTCCCTGAAATCCAGAATATCCCACCCAAGTCATCGCTGCCGCCCATCCCAGCAAACCAGAAGCCCTATCCCGTGATTAGAAAGGAAAAAGAAAAACACACGGAAAAGCCGGTCGTTGGCTTTGTCCATGGCTCACTTGCGTCTGTACACGGTTCCACAGAATCTTTTTCGTCAGACACTCGAGCTTGTGCTGAAGAACAGACCGAGATGAGAGCAGCAAAACACACGGAGAGAGGGAGTCCCACTAACCTCGAGCTACTCTTGCTCTTGCCGCCACCACTAGTAGAAGCAGTAGCACCACCGGTACCGCTAGACCCGAGCTCGCCCATGAGCTGCGTGCACTCGCTAAAGGTGAGGTTGGACGGGTCCCGCTCCTCGTGCCAGACCTGCATCATGGTCGTGGCCTGGACGGCGTCCAGGTGGCTGGCGAAGGCGGCCATGTTGTTGGCGGCGCCGGTGCTGTTGATGCTGTCAGGAAGTTAGCGCATTTTTGTAGAGAGAGGGAGGGCAGTACAGCAAGTACATGTAGTTGGCTGTTGTGCCCTGCTTGCTCGACGACTTGTGCTTGACGCTGTGGGGCATCGTGACTGTGTGTGATTGTGATGCTTTGTTTTTATCGTGAATAATATCAGACAGGCTGGCTGTCTTCAGTTTGATTCTCCCGTTTATTTTCTGGTACAAGGTATGTTGGCGGGGAGGCTATCTACAGCACCACACTCACAAATAAAAGAGCGGACAACCCCCTTTATATATCCCCATCACCACCAAGTCTGTCACAGGTAACCAGGCACCGCGCCATTCCACCTTAACCTCGATAAGCCGGCCAAGGAGGTAGGTACCAAAGCAGCCTTGAAAACAACCCAACAGGGTGACAAGCCCGGAAGCAGCCGGTTCCGAACGGGCACCGTCACTTCCCACTCTCCCCCGCTCCTGTTACCTTTCGTGTCATTGGAGGCGAGGGCCGATCGACACGGTCGCCACATCACCACGCCTAGTCCAGGGAAGCACAGCATGGACTCGCAATGGACCACGACTGGATGGGAGGGTGGGGCCGGTGTAGGCTGTGAAGCCGGAAACAGAAAAGACGGCGCCGGCGGCAGCAGCGGCGGCAGCTTGATGGCCTCTGTTTCTTTTTTTATCTCCCTTTCTCTTGGCTGCGTGTGTGGTGCATTCGGACGAAGGAGCTGGATAGGACCCTAGACCTAGGTCTGCAGGTCATCCCGACCGGTCCCAGGGATCAGGGGAGGAAGAAAAGAAAGGAGGAGGAGAAAGCCCCGTGGAGGACAGAGACAGACAAACAGAGACAGATAGAGGGAAAGAGGCACGCATGGTTTACCGGGGCCTTCCCGGCACACCGGTCGGTTACGCAGATGCCGCCGGTAATAGGCCGAGATAGAAGAAGGGAGGTGGATTAAAAAAAGAAAAAGGAGCGAGTTTTTGTTTGTTTGGCACCGGGAACATTGTACATGCGGTGAAAGAGATATAGCTGTTCGGTGCGACCTCCTGGCACAGGTCAGCTGAGCGCGCAGCACGTCCATTCCCGTGGTGTGGGCGGACCGGACTGGCAGGGCATGGTAGGAGAAGGGGAGAGAGAGATGGGACAGCCCTGATTTGGAGACGATGGCATGCGCGGGTCGTTTGATGCGCTCTGTCCTGGGAGAGTGACGACGAGTACCCCTGAGTTTTCCTTGATACACCACACGTCCTTCCCCTTCTCCCTCAAAAAAGGTAAAGGAATCCGAGAGAGAGAGAGAGAACGTGGAAGAAGTCATCGCAGAGCTCTCGACCTGCAGAAATGTCTCTATTCGCTCTGCCTGCCGGGCGAGGAGGAGTTGCCTGCCGTCGTCTTTGCTCGGCACGGACATGTGCAGTCGAGATGTGACTCGGTGAGGGACACACAACGTCCAGATCCAACCGGCCTCACCTGCGGCGTCAGGAGCGTTCCTCGGTCAACCTGGCCTGGAGATCAGTCCACCACATACCCTTCCCCTTTGTCGTCAGGGTGAGCGATGTCCCTGCCTTGAGCGCTGGCTGTGTATAACTTATTCATGGCCTCAGGTTATAGGAGCCCAACACTTGTTTCCGCAAGAAAGTCAGTTTGAGCTTTTGCCCCCAGTTGCTTCTACACCTTTGATTCGTCTACCCATACAAAACCTAACACAACCCATACAAAACCTAACACAACCCATACAAAACCTAACACAACCCATACAAAACCTAACACAACCCATACAAAACCTAACACAACCCATACAAGACCGATGTACTCCCCTCGCAAGTACCCCGCCAGCATCCTCGACCGCGGCATCGGAGAATGGCGGGGTTCTGCCACCTGAGGAACCTCTCAACATGCATAACACAGAAACAGATGTCCAGGAAACCGTACGCTGCATATATTCGATGTTAGTCTGGCGTGTGTGTGTGTGTGTGTGTGTGTGTGTGTGTGTGTGTGTGTGTGTGTGTGTGTGTGTGTGTGTGTGTGTGTGTGTGTGTGTGTGTGTGTGTGTGTGTGTGTGTGTGTGTGTGTGTGTGTGTGTGTGTGTGTGTGTGTGTGTGTGTGTGTGTGTGTGTGTGTGTGTGTGTGTGTGTGTGTGTGTGTGTGTGTGTGTGTGTGTGTGTGTGTGTGTGTGTGTGTGTGTGTGTGTGTGTGTGTGTGTGTGTGTGTGTGTGTGTGTGTGTGTGTGTGTGTGTGTGTGTGTGTGTGTGTGTGTGTGTGTGTGTGTGTGTGTGTGTGTGTGTGTGTGTGTGTGTGTGTGTGTGTGTGTGTGTGTGTGTGTGTGTGTGTGTGTGTGTGTGTGTGTGTGTGTGTGTGTGTGTGTGTGTGTGTGTGTGTGTGTGTGTGTGTGTGTGTGTGTGTGTGTGTGTGTGTGTGTGTGTGTGTGTGTGTGTGTGTGTGTGTGTGTGTGTGTGTGTGTGTGTGTGTGTGTGTGTGTGTGTGTGTGTGTGTGTGTGTGTGTGTGTGTGTGTGTGTGTGTGTGTGTGTGTGTGTGTGTGTGTGTGTGTGTGTGTGTGTGTGTGTGTGTGTGTGTGTGTGTGTGTGTGTGTGTGTGTGTGTGTGTGTGTGTGTGTGTGTGTGTGTGTGTGTGTGTGTGTGTGTGTGTGTGTGTGTGTGTGTGTGTGTGTGTGTGTGTGTGTGTGTGTGTGTGTGTGTGTGTGTGTGTATGTGTGTAAAGCACACAGGCGTGTAAAACTCCCTCGCCCTTTATCGCGTGGACTCGGCTACCTGTATACCTCTCTTTCTCTTCTCCCTGCCGGATCTTTCGGGGGACGTAACACTGGAGATCGGGTGTCTACATGGCAGCAAAAGCAAGGTAGCACACGCCTCTTTATCTCTCTTGTCATCAGCATTGATAATCGCATCAGCGCCTCTCCCCGCAGGTCTTTTCTTCCCAAGGCTGCCGAAGCTTTTTTTTTGTCTTTTCCACGTTTCCGTCGCAATTCTGCATCGTCTCTACAAGGGCGCCAATCTCTATCCGCTGCCGTTTGCCCCAGCTCCCTTAACTGTTTCCGCTAGCGGATATCGCTTTCCTGGGGTGCTCTGCACTCGGCCGAGGAAAAGCCGCTCATATCGCGGTGACGCATGCCTGGTCTGGGGTGCCGGCGCAGACTAAAAGACAAGCAGAGAGACGTGGCTCTCTCGGCGACAAGAAAAGGGAACAGGGGCGTCAGAGGGCGCCGGCCCAGAACCTGCGGGCAGCCGCTTCTACAGTCCGAAATATCGAGGTATGGGGAAAAGCAAACGGCCGTGAAACACTGGTACGTCTGGCGACGGCTCGCTGCAGCTCTCTGTGTCCCTTTGGGAGAGGAGGTCTCCGGGGAAGAAAGGGCAAAAATAGACAGAGCAGAGGGAGAGAGAGAGATAATGGACAACGAAGCAATGAGACTTTCACAGTGGGCCATTAAGACACCCCAGTTACCGTTGGGTTTCCACGCCCATTACCGGACTCCTGTGCGTGTCCGCAATAGGGAAGATGCCGTGAGACGGTAATACACACCGTCTCCCAGCGTGGTACAAAGCAAAATATCAATGTAACCACTCCATGTCCAGCAGGCCAGTTTGCGCCATACCCGCCAGCATTCATTCTATCGCGCCTCTTTTGACCCCGCGAAAAGTCATACAGAATCGACACGTCTTATCTCATCTGCTTCTTCTTTCACGCAGTCGAGCTGCGGGTACCCGCGTCAAGAGGGCCCCGTGGCCCGAGAGAAACGAGAAACAGCTCGGGGTGCCTGAAGAGCCCGACGGGCATCCCGCCACTTCTTCCCAGGATGATGATCGCGCTCTCTCCCCCCTCTCTCCCGCTTCCCCTTTCCCTCCCGTATCCGCTACCGCTCGCTCTTTTCTTTTCCCTTCCCATCCGATACCCGTTTCCTTTGCCCCTTCGTCACGGGCAAGGCGTGTGAGACACCCTGGGGCACGAACAAATAGTCACGCTCGCAGCCGGATGGGATCACCACAATGGCCATACGTCCGGGCACGTGCGAGAGGCTGGAGACTGGAAGAATGAGACCTGGGGATATAAGCTTAAACCCGGTGTCGAGGAGGATCGAGGACGGTTCTGTGACAATTTCACGCGGAGACTCGCATCCGCGGCAGCCCCAGGATCAGCGACCTCAAGAAGGATGCCGTGCTTCCGAGGTTACTGCCATCCACACCGAGCAGCTCACCGGCTCCATATTGGGGAATATTTACCGCTGCCACATCATGTATGCTTCGCCTGATGGTTTTCAAAAGCCCCGTAGACAACCGAGGATATGACGCAACCGCGCAACAACAACGGCCTCTAGTTTTCACCCCTCGTTATCTGATCATCGCCCCTCCTCTCCTTGGCCCCGTCGCACGGCGATATACCTACCACATCCCCTCCGGAGCAAGATCATCCTTCTCGGGGCCGTGAGGGTTGACTGCATATGCCGGTGAATTTTATAGTGGTCTGATTAAGGGATCGTTAAGCGAGAGAGAGAGAGAGAGAGAGAGAAAAAAAAAGACAGAGATGACGAAGGGCGTGTCTCCTATCGTCCCCAGATTTTGCTTGCGAGTTCCACGGGGATCGACATGACATGGCCCTTGCCCCGTCTATGGACGGTATTCTAGCTCGGCAAAAAGGGCAGTGCTAGCAGGACGAAGGAAGGGGGCTGTCCAATCAAGATTCCACGCCTGTATATCCGCCATGTATACAGGGCCGTGACACACGTCTGTCCGTTCACCGCGCACGCCCTTGTCCATGGGGTCGCTACCCGCCGCCTGTCGAGGGTTCCGTTGCTGCGGTAGCATGTAACGTCACAAAGCAAAACGCAAAGCACCGCAAGTACTCGACTTAGGGCATCTGCCTCAGGAAGTATCAGTTCTCCCTCTATCCAAAGTCTCGCGTTTTTTCTCCCCGTGGCTTGTCATCTGCCGTTACCACTCGGCATCCCCCTTTCTGTTCACCCGCTTCTTGCCCGCCGGAGGGCCTTTCCTACCCCAGATGTATCGACCCGTTGCCTTGCGCGCGAAAGAAAAGATATCATCCGAAGATCAAGCAAAGGAAAATTGGAAAATGGCCATACAGAGAGAGCAAAGAGGGCAGGTGACTAAAAAGCACGCTCGTCCCTGGACGCCACCACGATGTCTGTCCTACCCCGAAGGTTGTTCCTGGAGCATACGCACACCATGCACACCACCCATATCACCCACACCAAACATGGCCGGCGTATGACAGACAGCCTGTGGAGCGACAAGGAGGACGATGCGTAGCATAGATGCATGTACCGTCATAGCCGTATCGTCGGGGAACGCCGCGACAGGGAAAAAAGGTCAAGGAGCCACTGCTAGTGGAGCTCGTGCTAGCCCCTCGCCCTCGTAGTACTCGGCAAAAAAGTAAACTTTAGACGGGATCTCTGGGCACAACAGGATGTGACACGACCAAGAAGTTATTTTAGTATAGGATCACAAACGCTGCTATGTAGAACAAAGGAAAGGAGAGACGAGAAGACTATGTTAAAAATGGCAACGATATCACCCGAAACTCCAAAAAAGGTACACCACGCGCCCTATCACTTGACCAACGGACAACACATGGCCCGTCTGTGTCCATGTGCCGCTCTTCATGGGGGTTTAATATGCTGGAGGATATGACGTGAGATAGCACTAGACCTAGACAAATAAAATAAAAAAGAAAAAAAAAGAAAAAAAAAAAAAAGAAAAAAAAAAAAGACAATGCTAGCTTGGTATACAGTTGGAAAATGAGTACCGCGAGTCGGAAGTCGATGACACTTGGTGCCCTTGGTTACGAGTCGAAGCGGTCGGGCATCAAGACAGGAGCAACAAGGGTCCAGACGTAGAGCGCGTAACACACCCACGAGCTGGCAATCTTGACCCACGAGGCCCAGATGGTGCGCCCGACCGCGGCAAAGTCGCCGTCCTTGCCCTTGGTCGAGTCCTCGTAGTTCATTGTGAGCAGGGTGGCGACCCAGGCAGTCGCCAGGAAGAAGATGATATGGAACATGGTGTAGCTGTACTGCGTCGAGGAGCGCTCGTCGTCGTGGCGACCGCTGCCTCCCGAGCTGTCGTCGTCCTCGTCATCCGACAGCAGCGCATCCGCGGGGAGGCTGCCCTCCTCGACGGCCCGGCGCAGCGCCTCGGCCCGCATCTCCCGCCTCCCCGGCTGCGTCGTCACGAGCCCGTGCTCGTCGTCATCGGGCAGCCTGATGGCGCCGCCGCGCGAGCTTCCGAGGCCAAGCGTCTGCGTTGCCGCCCGCGTCGTCGTCCACGCAACCGTCAGCATGGTGACGATGGCGCCGATGACAACCGAGGTGGTGCGCGTGCCCTGAGCGAGAATAAGCGGATTGCAGTGCTTGTCATCCGTGTCGTCGGGCTTCATCGAGACGGCCGACATGGTGAGGTAGGTGCAGTAGACGGCCACCATGGCGGCCTGGGCTAGCCCGGCCTTGGGGTTGGTCTCCTGCACGGCGGGGTGGACCGAGATGAAGGACACGAGCAGGAAGAGGATCAGGTTGATGGTGATGACGGCCTGGTTCGACGAGCAGCCCGAGCGCGCAAAGAAGATGTACTGGATGATGGTCATGGCCAGGGATGCCAGATACATGCCGAGGGTCGAGCCGACGAGGATGGTGCGCCAGGCGTTGGACTCGGTCTCGTTGATCTGCTCGAGGCAGTACTCGGCCCAGCTGTGGGCCAGATCGACGAGGAGGATGAGGCCCAGGATGAGGAACATCATGGCAAACACCAGCGAGATGTACTTGCCCCAGAAGACGAAGAAGGTATCGGGGATCAGGAAAGACAGGACGATCAGGGCCAGCCATGCGATGACCTTGGGGCCCCAGTAGCCGTTCTGGATGGCGGCGCGCGGCTGCTTGGACGAGGTGACGCCGAACAGGAGGCCTGCGAAGACGAGGTGGAAGAGACCGAGGGCGAAGTTGATGCGGTGGACGGCGAGCCAGCCGTAGCACTGGCCCGTGGGACAGTTGATCTTGACATAGTCGAGCATGAGATGTTGGAGCTTGTCGATGGCCCACGACGTCTCCATGATCCAGGCCAGGATGGAGTTGATGAGGAGGATGAGTGCGTATCCGATACGGGTCGCGACGCTGTTCCCGCACTTTCCGCAGGCCGAACAGACCATGGAGCATGTGGCGGCACCGCAGCAGGTGGCCCCAAAGGACAGTAGCTGGCGATCGCGTTGTGTTAGTCTTTGGACGGCAGCCGTTCGTGCCGGTGAAGGAGAGAGAGCCCTACTGTGCCGAGGCTCGGGACCGCCATCAGCGGCAATGATAGAAGCGCGCCCATCGTGGAGGAGGAGGACGGCAAGGCCTGCCAGAGGGCCTTGAGGTGTGGCAGTTGTGTGTGGTGGTCGAGGGTGTGCGCAGCGACGGCTTGCGCTTGATGGGTGTTGATTTGAGATGTCGAGATGGATGAAGAGTCGCGGATCGAGTCAAGCGGGACAACAACCCGACGCCTCATCTTGCGTCGGCAATTGGTGGGCCTGGTGGCGCCCGATTACGTCGCCAACCGCTCCGCCCGGCAGCATCACGTGTCGATATCACGCGTATCAGATCTAGCCGCCCCGGATTCCAGCTTTGGAGTCTTTCAGAGCTTCCGCCCTGTGTCACATGGAGCTTTGAGCGCTTACAAGACGCCAGCCCAGCCTTGCCAATAATCTTAGTCTGCCTCATATCGGCTGCCCAGCGACGACGGCCAACAGGGTGCTCCGGTCGAGATAAGCATACATCAGGAAAGACTCGGATGGGTTTCGGGGTGTGTCAAGCACGGGCCAGGAAAGCCAAATGCATGATGATGTCGCATGGTACAGTGTGTGGTTGGATTGAGACAATCTCATGGGATGCCGATACCGTATAATTACGATTCTGGCCCATCTTCTCCGGGGCTTTCTCCTCAGAAACGCACACCCGGTCCCAATCTCGTCAAGCTGAAGCACCCGAGAAAATCTGTAATCGAAACTGGGTTACTTGGCGACTGACAGCGAGAAAACGCCGGTCCGGAAAGCGAGCCACACAGTGTCAGCTGGCCGCCCCTGCAATCAGGGGCCGCCTCCGCGGAGTGACTGAGCTCAGCAATTCCATCCCGATAGCGGCCTTCCCACATCCAGAACTCCCGGCCTGGCGCAGTGAATCCCATCATCCACCACCACAACCGTCATGACTTGACCGCGCGAAACACACAAAGCAAGCCGCAACAGCTCGATCCAGAGGCGTCGTCCTCCAACTCCGCCATGGCTCCTCTGCTGGAGCGAGACCTTTACAGGGCTCGCATGGTGTCCAGCGTCGCAGCCACGGCGATATCGCTCGCCTGCGGCACCAACGTGAGCGCGCCGCCGCCCTCTCCAAGCGATCGACTACGCGGACCCCAAGAGCACAACTGACCAACTCCCCGTCGCAGTATGTCTACTCGGCCTGGGCGCCCCAGTTCGCCGACAAGCTGCGCCTGTCGACGACGCAGAGCAACCTGATCGGCGTGGCCGGCAACCTGGGCATGTACACCATGGGCGTGCCCATCGGCATCGTCATCGACCGCATGCACGCGGGGCCGCGCCCCGCCGTCATGCTGGGCGCCCTGCTGCTCGGCCTGGGCTACCTGCCTCAGAAGCTGGCCTACGACCGCGGCGAGGGCTCGGTCCCGCTGCTGTGCCTCTTCGCGTACCTCACCGGCTTCGGCGGCTGCATGGCCTTCGCCGCCTCCGTCAAGACCTCGGCTCTCAACTGGCCCCACCACCGCGGCACCGCCACCGCGTTTCCGCTCGCCGCCTTCGGCCTGAGCGCCTTCACCTTCTCCGTCTTTGGCGAGGTCGTCTTCCCCGGGAACACGGGCGCCTTCCTGGCCACCCTGACCGTCGGCACCTTTTCACTGTGCTTTATCGGCTTCTTTTTCCTGCGCGTATGGCCCCACGACCAGGGCCACGGCCACCACCACCACCGCAGCGCCTCGCAGATATCCTATCAAAGCCTCCCAGGCGGCGGCAACGATGAGTCCCAGCAGCTGCGCCGAACCTCCGACGTGGCTGCCGCCACCGCCAAGGCCGCCCCGCAGAGCAGCGACGACGACGACGACAATGACGACGATAACGGCCTGGAGCACCGAGGCACCCGTACCGCCGCTGCCGTAAACACCCGCCAAGACGCCGACATCGAGGCCGCTGCGGCTCTGCCCGAGGAGGGCGCGGACGAGACGTCGTCCCTGATGTCCACCACGGCATCGTCGCTGCCCGGCGAGGTTCTGGTTCAGAGCAGCGTCGACATGGATCGCTCCCATCGCATAGACATACGCGGCTGGAACCTCCTCACCAACGTCGAGTTCTGGCAGTTTTTCTCCATCATGGCGCTGCTGGCCGGCATCGGGCTCATGACGATCAAGTAAGTCGTGTTTTTCCGAAGATTTCCAAGTGATCGAGGACAACTCCGGCTGACAGCTCCCTGTCCACAGCAACATCGGACACAACGTGAATGCGCTATGGAGGTATCACGACAAGAATGTGACTGAGGAGTTCCTCATCAGCCACCAGCAGATGCACGTGTCTATCCTGTCGGTCGGCAGCTTCTCGGGGAGGCTGCTGAGTGGTAAGTCACCATGCGTCCTCTCGCAGGTCACAAAAAAAAAACTTGAACTCACACAAACCCGATTAGGCGTCGGCTCCGACTTCCTCGTCAAGTCCCTCCACGCCAGCCGGGTGTGGTGCCTGGTGGTGGCGTCGCTCATCTTCTGCGGGGCGCAGGTGAGCGCTATCACCATCACGAACCCGGCGCTCCTTGGCCTGGTGTCGGGCCTCTCGGGACTCGGCTACGGCTTCCTGTTCGGCGTGTTCCCGTCCATCGTGGCCGAGTCGTTTGGCATCCACGGCCTGTCGCAGAACTGGGGCTTCCTGACACTCTCGCCCGTCGCGTCGGGCTACGTCTTCAACCTCTTCTACGGCACCGCCTTTGACGCCCACAGCGTCGTCGGCCCCGGCGGTGAGCGCTCGTGCCCGGACGGGCTCGAGTGCTACCGCGCCGCCTACTACGTCACCCTGGCCGCGTGCGGCCTCGGCCTGCTCGTCTCGCTCGCCGTCATTCACCACCAGAAGGCCGCGAGGGCGCGGGTAGCATCGGGCGGGCTCGGCCGCGAATAAAAGCGCCCGTTCCCGCGTCTGATTTGGTTGGTTACCGTTGCTGTGCGGCTGTAACTTGTCTGCTTCGGACATGACGGCCGCGGCTGAAGGGGCTAGCGACGCCACCCGGCCTGCCCTGCTGTCATTCTCTTGCTTCTTTCTGCACTATCAATGGTCGGTTTGCTTCTTTTTACACTACCAAATGGCCAGTCTCTCCGTCTTTTTCTTTCTTTCTATCCGATTGGCATAGCTTCGGAGTTCTGGGTTTGTTTGGTTAGACCTTCTTTTTCGATTTTTTTCTCCCCGTCGGGGGATGCCGCCAAATGGAACCGGCCAACTATCGGACGCGGCCGATTTCCGACCATAATTGCAGCTTTGAATAGAGAAATACAACCTTGCATACGTTGTACAATCCATATTTAGACCGGCTGTGGCGATATCCGCGCTTGTCTCAGATGCAAGAACAAGCCACACAGCCTGCTTACCAGTACTTGATATGCGCGTCGTCACATTGCTACGATAGCAGGGAATGCATGCTTTTCCTTCTCTTCCATTAAAAAAGTCGTGCCAATGCCAAACATCCCCACACGTAGAACACCGAAGGAAGCGGTCGCCGAGAACGGCAAAAGAGAGCAGGGTAAAGGGGAAAAACGGTCGAGGCAAGCTTTCGGCTCTGATCTGACGATTGGGTTTGCGAAGCACAGCGCATCGATGAAACGGATCGCCGCGATGCAGGCAGGGCATAATAAAAATACATCACCCTAACAGCATGCAATTAGAGGTGCTTCTTTTTGTTTTTCTTCTGATGTCCGAGCGGGCCTGGGATGGCGATCACGCGTTGTTTCAAAAATGCCCTCTGGCCGGCCCTATCCTCCACCCGCTATGATGAAGGAGCAAGAGAAAAGGATCGTGCCAAGACCAAGATCGAGAGAGAGAGGGCAATGGCGGGTGGTAGAGAAAAGCAACACGAACACGAACAGACATTCGGAGTCTTTTAGTCCTTGCACAATTTGACAGACAACCCACAGATGCTTCGTGTTTTTGCTATTGCACAAAATTAACCGAACAAACTCTGCAGTCTGTGCAAGAGACGACCACACCACGCGGAAAACTCGGCCTTTCTTTGCTTTTCTCTTCTCCTGACGCCGCGCGGGTCCCCAGGTCCGACCACAGCCCGCAAGGGACGGTTTGCCGTTTGATTTGATGGCGGCAGCGGAGATGGTGATGGTGAGGTGAAGCCCAAAGCGGGCAGTCGCCGAACGCCAAGGACAGGCAGGGCAGATAGACAGATTAGGAGCAAGGGAGCCGTTCTTGCGTTCGGACGCCACAACCGTTTCTTAGCTTTGTTTTTTCAGTTCTTCGCTTCGCGCTTTTGCATTCTCCCGTCCGAGTGTTCTGTTTCTGAAGCCGTCGAATCCGAATCCGTCGAATCCCGTTTGCGTCCCGGCGCTCTCTTTCGAATCGACGGCTCGGGATCTGGTGTGACAATATACGAGGGATTGATGGCTTGGCTCGATCAATCTATTTCCGGCATCACCGTGCACCACCTCACCACTGCCATCAACACCAACACCAAAATCCTCTCTGCCCTACCTTGCCCGTTTATGTCTGCCCCTGCATGCCGGCCTGCCGATTAGTGATCAAAGACGTCTGTGAGCAATGCGGGCTGGTGGGGGAAGGGAGCGTGCTAGCAAAGCTGGGCGTTCGGGCCAACGAGCAGCGACAGTTCGCAACGTTGTGTGATGTGACTGGCCCTCATGGATATGTTTTCATCACGACGGGCCAGTCCCGCGGGCTTGGGCTTCCCAATTCGCAAAGAGCGGCTGCCTTTCCGCTCGATGCCAAGCTCATTTCGGAGCGTACAAATCAGCCCTAGCGCTGACCCCCGGTCAAAAAGGCGTTGCTGCCCCGGTAAGGAGGCACACGCGAACCACCCGGGTGTATGGAAATCCTCGCCCGTCACTCTCGTCAACTCATCATCCTCTTGACAGGGGCGATACAAAGCAGTTATCCGACTGCATCTCAAGGGGATAGAGCTTCCGCAAAAGTGCCGGTTCCCCGGGCAGTCCGTTTGTTTCTGCTGAACAAAGTTGGGCTTCTGGGGACCGAAGGTGGTTGAACGGGCCAATATCAAAGGGCCCACGGGAAGCGGTGGGCAGTGCTCAGCGAATACGATGGGTGGCTGCAGCGTCGGCGTCGGCGGCGGTCCTCGGTTTGTGATTTGTGACGACTGATACTTGTCCCGGCTGGCCGAGCTGGTGGCAGCCCTGGGCGACGGGTGTTGTTCGGCCAAACTATCAGCACTAGGCTCGTCGGGTTAGGTGCACAGCCGCCTTTGCTTGAGGCTAAGAGGGAAGCGACACCGACCTTGACCGAAGCACACTAGTCTCTCTGCAGAAACACACGCAGGTACACAAACTACCTGGGACCACACCACCGGGACCGGTGGTTTGATCAGCCCGACTATGTCTCTCGCTTCGTGCTGGCGAAAACAGGGGAGAACAGGAGAGCCATCCCATCTAGACATTGCGGCATGTCGACAGACATGATTTGCACGGTCCGCCGTGCCGCCATGTCCTCACCTGCCAGCCGAATGTCCTCTCAGGAAACCACGTGTTGACCCACACTCGGGAGGATGGGGACCCCGGGAGGATCCCTGGTACCGCTGCGCGGGCTGCCATGTGATTTCAAAGTCCATCCCCAAATCACAGGGTGTGTCATATTGGAGAACCAAGCCCGGGTCTGTCTGGTGGGACTTTTGAGGGGATGCGTGTTATTCTCCGGAAGGGCCCACGGGCCCTTTTCCTGGGGGAGAGCCGCTCTGCTCCGCAGGCCTTGTGCTTGTTGGGAGCTGAAAGACAGATGCGCGCATCATCGCCTTTCTAGCGATCAAAACAGAGAGCAAGAAAGACCACGCGACTCGACGGGGTTTTATGGTGTTACGATGGTGCTGGGGAAACACGTTGCAAGCCGGCCGTCCGACTCGACTCGATCTGTGGCAGAACTTTTGCAGCTGCTTGTTGGCACCCTGGCGCAAAAATAGGTAATAACTGGGCGAACCATTGTCCCGGGGTTCGAGTCGACAAGCCACCCGACATGTTGCAGCGAGCGAACCAGGTAGCAATGGGCGCAGGGTTTGCAGGGTGGATGGTAGGCTACGGCAGATTAGATTTGTTGGGGGAAGTGAGGAACCAAAAAGGCAGAGAGAGAGATCATCATCGTGGGAGTTGTCCAACGCAGGCTTCATGTCTGACTGAGACATGGCGATGATGATGGAGAGCGGAGACTGCGACACAGCCGGTGCCGTCAGTGGCGCGTGCGACAGCGGCTCCGTTTTGGCACGGCTCTTGGTGACCCATGTCAAGTAGGTCGGGTATCAGAGATTTTGGACGTGCCAGCTGGGGTTTGCTGCCTCGACGAAAAAAAAGGCCGCAGATGCTCGACAGACAGACACGGGCATGGAAAGGAGGGGACGGGAACACTCACAAGTCAGGACGCGTCCGGATTAGGCTCCAGGGCAGGGGCAGGCCCCAGGAGATCGAACCCGGGTCCCTGGCGGCAACCCATGTCAGCACCCTCCAGGCTGCTCCACACGCACCGTCACTGGTTCGAGTTGGCAGTCGTCACTGGCTGGTAGGAACTACCTGGCCACACAAGGTGCTCCCGCGAAACCGTCCAGTCCAATCTGGGAGAGGAGAAGCACATACGGTTATTGCAAATGGCACAGATGCGCGGCAACTGTTACTGTTACTCTACTCCTTCCCGGTAGGCAACCGCACATGAGAGTTGCTTGTCCCTCTTGAATCTCGAACCGACCGAAGCGACGAACCCAACCCCCGCCCATGCAGGCCAAAACTCTGGGCTGTGTCATCATTCTCCATCGAGCATCCCCATCAGCTCTGATCCACGTTTTCTGGGACCTTCTTTTTCCATTTTCAAAACCACACAGCCGATCCAACCCCTTGGACCACACCCATCTCGCGAAACCGCTGGCCTGGTCGATCCACCAAAGAGAAAACAAAAGGGTGACCGATTTGAGTCCCACGTCTCCTTGCTCGGCTCTGGAAGGTCCTTTTGCTTGGGCTCTGGAAGCATTTACGGTTTGATTCGCTGCGGGCAGACAAGGCCAAAAAAGAGGAACCCGCCCGGCAAATCGAGCCCACTGACCAGCCAGGTCTGTGGCACCGTCGTCTTGCTTTCCGCTTTGAACGTGGCTCCCCTCCCCAGCAAACGTGCACGGTTGTTGTTTCGGCTGCTGCGCTGCTCTCTCTGGTGCTTCCTGCCGCCGCCCTCTGGTTCCGTCAAGCTTGGAGTGGTTCGTTCGTTGGCGTCCAGTTTTCCGATCGAGAAATTCTTTGGATCGTGAAGCCCGCAAAGGAACTCCAGTCTTCTGGCATTTTTTTTTTTTTTTTTTTTTTTATCTTTCTTTCCTTGTCCCCGCCCTCCCTTTTGATCAACCACCCCCGGCAACGTCATCACGTCCCATGCTTCGGGTCCAACAGGGATTTGCATTTGATTGGCAGAGTTACTGCTGCTGCTGGTGCTTGCTGCTGGCTGAGCGACATTCTCCGGTATTCGGCATACTGTAAATTGTTCAGGCAGGCTCTTGTTGCATTTTTTTGTGTTTCATTTTTCTTTTTGTTCTATTTCCTGCCCACGCATTGACAACCTCCACTGGGTCAAGGCTTCCATCCGGTATACCTACCACCTTAGCTTTCTGTCTGGGGAAGGTCTGCAGGCAAGCCCACGCGCCCGAAAAAAGTAAGACCGCTCAGCATCGCTCGCAGATTCCTGGCTCAACCTCGCAGCCAACCACGAACTCGCAGCCAACCCACGCCCACGCTCCGCCTCTTCCGCTCCACCGCCCTGTCGCCCTGCCGCTCTCACCGACCGCCCTCGGCTGTGCTGCATTAGGTGCAGTTACTGGTTGGGCTGGAAGCCGACAGCAGCGACTTGCGCCCGTTTGCCTGGTTCGACAACAGAGTGCCCTGGCGGGACACCAACACATCACCCGCCCTCCGCGACCGAGCCATCCGACACGAGGCGAAGCGATCACATCTACATCGGTTCGAGTTCGAGTTCCAGTTCGAGTTGCCTTCCGCCCCGTCCCGATCCGTTTGCCTTCTCTCGCCGTGCCAAACCCCTCGACGCGGCCTGCGAACCCAGCACGAGCTGCCTGCCCGTACCCTTCGACCCTCGCCCGTTTGCTCCCGCCGCCTGTGCTTCGCTTTAATGAGCGTGTAGCCTGGTGCTACGAACACGGGCCAGGATCCAAACACTACTCCCGCGCCCTGCTGCAGGTTTCCCCTCCTTACGAGGGAAACCCAGAAACCCCCGAAGGTCGCCTCCTTCTCCCTACCATTCCGCCAACGTTCCGGTCCGAAGCCCAATCTTTTGGGATCTTCGAACCACCCAAACTCTATCTCTCATGATGGGCGCCTGCATGAGCTCGACCAGCGAGGAGACGGAGCAAAAAAAGAGGAGCCAGAAGATAGACAAGGACCTCGAGGAGGACTCCAAAAGGCTACGACGGGAATGCAAGATCCTGCTCCTAGGTATGTGCCGTTTAGTTCCCATTGCGTCTAGGAAAAAGGACACCGGAAGCTGATGGGCAACCCATTTCGCAAACGCACAGGCTCCGGCGAAAGCGGCAAGTCGACGATTGTCAAGCAGATGAAGATCATCCACCTGAAGGGCTACTCGGACGACGAGCTGTACAACTACCGACCGACCGTGTTCAAGAACCTGATCGACTGTGCGAAGGCCGTCGTCAATGCCATGCGCCAGTTCGAGATCGAGCCACAAGTACCCGGCAACCGTGATCTGTGCGACTTTTTGCTCGAGTACAGCATCGAGTCTGGCCCCCAGGTCGAAATGGACCCCAAGATCGGCCGCGCCATCCAGTCGATATGGAACGACCCGGCAAGGGAGCAGTTGATGTCGCGCCAGACCGAATTCTACCTGATGGACTCGGCCGAATAGTGAGTTCTACGCTTCTGCTTGGCTGTCGACAAAGTATCACAACCCCTACTGACGCATCTCGGCTTTGCTACGCAGCTTCTTCCAGGAGGTCATGAGGATCGTCTCCCCTGACTATCTACCCAACGAGATGGACGTTTTGAGAGCTAGGACAAAAACAACGGGCATCTACGAAACGAGGTTCCAGATGGGCCAGCTGAGCATCCAGTATGTTGTCTCCTTTTCGGGTCTCTCTCTCTCACTCCGCAAATTCACTCCAAATCATTAACTGGACCGATTCTCTCAACCAGCATGTTCGATGTCGGCGGCCAAAGGAGCGAGCGCAAGAAGTGGATCCACTGCTTTGAGAATGTGACGTCCATCATATTTTGCGTGGCGCTGAGCGAATACGACCAGGTTCTGATCGAGGAGAGCAGCCAGGTATGTCCTGTCCCGATGTCCTTGCCTCTCCCGCTTTTGTTTTCTTGGCAAAACCCCGCCTCTGCTACCGCCGCCGTCCATCACGCTAACACCATTGCCCCGGCAGAACCGGATGATGGAAAGCCTGCTGCTCTTCGATTCGGTCGTGAACTCGAGGTGGTTCATGCGAACCAGCATCATCCTGTTCCTCAACAAGGTCGACATCTTCAAGCAGAAACTCGGCCGTTCCCCGCTAGGTAACTACTTCCAGGACTACTCTGGCGGCAACGACGTGAACAAGGCAGCAAAGTACCTGCTCTGGCGCTTCAACCAGGTCAACAGGGCTCACTTGAACCTCTACCCACAGTACGTGACGCGGCCCCTAGCTCACCCCCACTTTTGTAATTTTTGCCTATTTTAGCTCGTGCTAACCAATGCCGCCCCAACGCAACCCATGTTGTAGTCTCACGCAAGCAACTGATACGTCAAATATCCGGCTCGTCTTTGCTGCCGTCAAAGAGACCATACTCAACAATGCGCTGAAAGACTCGGGCATCCTGTGATGACTTGGTCCACAGGCTCTTTCACATTCTTTTCTCACGGCGTTTGTTAAAACGGGCACGAACCGACTAATCCTGCCCATTCCACCATATCCATCATCATCTCTTAAGGCCCTTTCTCTTCGTTTTATGACGGTAGCTTCCATTACCCTGGACGTTCCATTGGGGGGCATCCATCTTGACGAGTGGCGATATTCCCACGAGCATTTGTTCGGAGTTTCGGTTGGCAGCCCTGCTTTTACAGTTTTCCCTTCTCGTCCCCACTCCGAGGCCCTTTATCGCCGCCTGCTGTCTACTAGTACTTTTCCTTTTTCTGTTTCCTTATTTTTCTTTGTCATCTTTCTGTTTTCTTTTCATGGTTGCGTGGCGTTCCGTTCGAGGTAGTGCTTGTTCGCTTTACCTCATTCTGCATATTTTTCCTTGTGTTTCTTGGGTCAAATCGTATCGCCTGCAACTAAGCACCCTGGAGGGATTTTGGGTTTAATGTGGCAATGGGCACGCTTCAACAGGATTTGGGTATATGAGGAGTTAGACTGTCTCTCTCTGCAGCGCAAGATTTTTTTTTTATTTTTATTACCCGACTCGGCCGGCTTCGACCCTGCGTCACCTCCGACCGCGTTGGAATCACGACGACGATCGGTCGATCATCGAGTGGCACATATCGACCCGTCGGGATCTCTGGAGCTGACGGCCGGGTCTCACATCACCCGCCGACCATGTTCTTCTACGCGTGACGGTTTCCGGGAAGCGAGGAATGGCTGGGCTTGAGGTGATGGATGGGGTTTTACTGACTGACAAGATGCTGGAAAGGTTTGAAGCGAGGCGTGTTCGCTGTTGGATGAGACCTCGTATGCCTGCAGCTCCTTACAAACAGCGGTAACTGTTGGGCTAGGAGACATTCATAGCCATTCTTTTTGCTGCTCACCTCGTGTGAACGTGCAGGACCATGGACAAATAATTCACAAAATTGGTACCTCCCTAGTTTACCTCAATGATAGCAAGAAGCGCTCCAGAGGTAGCATCACTGGAGGCGTGATGAGTGCTGCTCCAACGGCCGGCCAATCCCCTTCCTCCTCCTAAATCCACAAAGTATACTTTGTCTCCATTTCTTGTTTCCGCTCCCCTTGAGAAACAACCCCCAGAGTCATGTGCTCGCATTGAACTCGGGGTGGCGGCCAGAAGAGGGGTAAGCACTGCCCAGCACAGACAGACAGACGTACGCGCATGGGAGGGATAATCGACGTCGATCCGCACAGTGGTATGTACCCGTTGGATCTGGACTGCGAACAACCGGATCCAGTCGCTGTGCCTCATGCCCGTTTTCTGTGGCTTGATATGACGGCCAGGGATGGGGTGCTCGGTTTAGGTGGCGCCGAGATGGAGGGCTGGCTCAACAGTACCAATCTCACTGGGTATCGGACATCACCGGTCGTCGCGGGGCATTGCGTCTTTATGCCAGTTGGTCACGAAAAAGACTGGCAGCTGTCTCTGGGTCCACGTCCCACATCTCCCAACCGAGTCGACATTTTCAATAGCCGAACTAGGCCGCGATCGGCAGCAAGCATCAGGCAAGCAAGATCGGAGCAAAAGGCCCAGCCTATTCTTTTCCCTCTCTCTCTGCCGAACCCAATCCCTGCCCGGGCAATATTTCTCCTCCAGGCGTTGCATGCAAGTCCGCCTGCATGCAGCAGCAGCAGCAGCAGCAGCAGCAGCAGCACGCTCCCACATGTCTGTCCATACACAGACTCACACACATGCACGCTGTAGTCTGTGCGAGCTGGCTAGGGCATCCCATTAGTTGAGTATGTTTGTTGACGTGTGTCTTCTTTCGCCCTATCCTTTTCGTGGGCTATGCGTACCAGATAGGCGGGGTCCGATATCGTGCGAGATTATACCTAAACATCGCAAAGGAGGTCGCCTCTCTGCTGCTGCTCCTGCCCATACACCACCATTCTCGAGGAAAGCGACATTCGAGCCCGAGACGGCCCAAGCGGCATATCTGTTGCCGGGCTTACCGCAGGGATCCGTGGTACATGGCACCATTTTGACGTGATGAGTGGCAGGAAGCAAAAGCAGGCTTATCACCCCGCTCCTAACCTGTAGACCGGCCAAGGGAGCTGTAGCTTACACCACCTCTGGGCTGGACTTTCCCAAGGATCATCTGCGTCACTGTACATCCCTCGTCCCGTCCGCTCGCGGCGGCCATGACATGGTGACGGCACATCCTGTATGCACATGCCCCATGTTCCCCCAGGGTACGTGCTCGTGAGCGTGTGTGCGTGCGCGGGCAGGTGCTGCCTAGTGTTGGTACACGAAGGACGAACCGGTGAAGGACGAAGGGCGGCTGCGTGCGGTTTTCTGACACATGCAACATGCCCGCCTACCACACGCAACTCTCGATCCAGGAGCCCCTCCTCTCTGCGCCTGGAGAGAAATCGCGATGATGAGCTGGCGGTTGCTTTCTTGCCGCTGCTGCTGCAGCCTCCCTCCCTTTATCGTCATCGCTTTTTGGGAGTTGCTGCCGTTGGGTTGAAACGGGCATGGATGCACAAGCGTGCAGGCGCTTCTGGTCGTCTCATATGCGATGGAAGCTTCTTGGCTGCCTGAGTTATTTAAATCGGCAGATAGAGCCGCCGACAGCATGCTTTCGCTCCAAAAATGCCCCTCGTAGCCGCTGCTGTTGGGCCTCCCTAAATTCTCATACTAGCAATTCGTGTTCTTTCCTTCTTTCCCCTCGCCTTCTCATTGACTTTGTTTTTTCTCTCCTCCCTTCCCAACGTTCTCCTCCTCTTTGCAGTTCCACCCCGCTTGTGCTCGCTCTTGCCGACCTGTCCATCCAGAGAGGGAGTCCTCGAGCCCATATCTCCACCTCACGCCCGTCCTGTTCGGGCTCTCAGCCCAGAGCCCACAAGCCCCAGAGCCCCTTGCAGGAGCTGGAAGCTCTCTCTAGCGCAATTGAGCTGCAGTGGCCTGACCCCACCTTGGTGAGAAGAGCCCCGCCCTGCCTCTGACGTATGTCCATTGGGCTTGAGCTCAACTTCCCTCCGTGAGAGCTCCACGGAGCCCAACAGAGTTCCCCTCCCCCGCCGCCGCTGTTACCGTTGGCCTATCGACTCCACCTTCGCCAACTAACACGAACAGCAGGCAGGCCCGCACAGGTCCAGACGCTACACTACCAGACCTCGAGCTTCGGATCATCTTCGTCCACTTCCTCGACTCCCCCATCAGCCCGTTTCCAGCACCGCAGACATCGAGTGTCCATTGGATGCTGGCAGAAAAACATTGTAAAAAGAAAAATCTAAAAACAGGGGCCCAGTTCAGACATCCTGCCGTACGAGACAGTATATCTACCTAAAGGCACCCGTCCCGTCTCGCCCAAAGCTATATCCCATCACATCAGTCTGACAGAAGCAGCACAACACCGGCAGGCCCAATTTCCCTTCAGTACAGACACGATGGCGTCTTCCGACAAGACCCAGCAACGCATGCCTACGCGCCAGCGGCGCCCCTCCAGCGGCGCTCCCATTGTCGACATCACGGGCTCCGTCGGGCCCGCTGGCATCTCCCGCCCCAAGCATAGGCGCACCTTTACAGGTTTTGGAGCCGGCGAGATCAAGAGTGTCGAGGGTATGTTTTATCCTTTGTTGCTCTGGTATCTAGGGCTCCGTCCATGGATACCTCTGAGCTCATGCAAGGCCACTAAATAAAAAACGCTAACTCCTTTGGTACTCAACAGCATCTATCCCCGAGCCCCAGCGTGCCGCCTGGACGGCCCACAAGACCAAGGGCTTCAAGACCAAGGACCAGTTCGAGAGCGAGGTCGTGCGCCATGTCGAGACCACCCTCGCCCGTAGCATCTTCAACTGCAACGAGGATGCCGCCTACTCGGCCGCCAGCCTGGCCTTCCGCGACCGCCTCATCCTCGACTGGAACAAGACGCAGCAGCGCCAGACCTTTGCCGACTCCAAGCGCGTCTACTACCTCAGTCTCGAGTTCCTCATGGGCCGCGCCCTTGACAACGCTATGCTGAACTTGAACTTGAAGGACGTGGCCAAGGGTAAGCTGCGGAGAACTGTCTGGCCCCTGAGGTGGCCACGAACTGGCCGCCAAGCCACTCGGGACTCTTACTGACACCAAGCTCGCGGACTGCCTTGTGTCGTGACCTACAGAGGGTCTCAATGAGCTCGGCTTCAATCTCGAGGATGTCATCCAACAGGAGCACGACGCCGCTCTCGGAAACGGCGGCCTTGGCCGACTTGCTGCCTGTTTCCTGGACAGCATGGCCTCCCTCAACTACCCGGCCTGGGGCTACGGCCTTCGGTACCGATATGGAATGTTAGTTGGCCCAAATATCTTGCAAGCCTCTCCACAAACATAGAACCGTATCATTGACACAAATACCAACAGATTTAAGCAGGAGATCATCGATGGATATCAGGTGGAAGTGCCAGGTGCGGCCAAAACCTCGTCCCTTTGCAAGACTGTTTCCTCGACCATCACGATCGCTAACAACCCCCGCCTGTTTAGACTACTGGCTCGACTTCAACCCGTGGGAGGTAAGCAAAGACAAGCTCCAACCATATAAAAAGCGGTCGCTGACCGAGAATTCCACGTGCACAGTTCCCTCGCCACGATGTCACTGTTGATGTGAGTTTACTCCATGCTTCCCAGCACAACAGCCTTTTCTCCTTGCGCTTTGTCCTCACACAACACGTGTTGCTAGATCCAATTCTACGGCCGCGTCAACAAGACCACAGACAAGTCGGGTAAGACGATTTGCAGCTGGGAGGGTGGCGAGACGGTCACGGCCGTCGCCTATGACGTGCCCATCCCCGGATACTCGACGCCGACCACCAACAACCTGCGGCTGTGGTCCAGCAAGGCGGCGAGCGGCGAGTTCGACTTCCAAAAGTTCAACAGCGGCGAGTACGAGAGCTCGGTGGCGGACCAGCAGCGCGCCGAGACCATCAGCGCGGTCCTGTACCCCAACGACAACCTGGATCGGGGCAAGGAGCTGCGCCTGAAGCAGCAGTACTTCTGGGTCGCCGCCTCGCTCTACGACATCGTCCGCCGCTTCAAGAAGACCAAGCGCGCCTGGAGCGAGTTCAGCGACCAGGTCGCCATCCAGCTCAACGACACGCACCCCACACTCGCCGTCGTCGAGCTCCAGCGCGTCCTGGTCGACCTCGAGGGCCTGGAGTGGGACCAGGCGTGGAAGATCGTGCAGAACACGTTCGGCTACACCAACCACACGGTGCTGCCCGAGGCGCTCGAGAAGTGGCCGGTCGGCCTCATCCAGCACCTGCTGCCCCGCCACCTGCAGATCATCTACGACATCAACCTGTTCTTCCTCCAGACGGTTGAGCGCCAGTTCCCTGACGACCGCGACATCCTCCGCAGGGTCTCCATCATCGAGGAGGCGCAGACGAAGATGGTGCGCATGGCCCATCTCGCCATCGTGGGATCGCACAAGGTCAACGGCGTCGCCGAGCTGCACAGCGACCTGATCAAGACGACCATCTTCAAGGACTTTGTCGAGATCTTTGGACCCGACAAGTTCACCAACGTGACCAACGGCATCACACCCCGCAGGTGGCTGCACCAGGCGAACCCCAAGCTCTCGGACCTGATCGCCAGCAAGTGCGGCGGCCACCTGTTCCTCAAAGACCTCACGGTGCTTAACAAGCTGGAGGCCTACGTGAACGACGCCGCGTTCCGCAAGGAGTGGGCGGCCATCAAGCGCGCCAACAAGGCGCGGCTAGCCGACTACATCAAGCGCACGACCGGGGTCACCGTCAGCCCCGACGCGCTCTTCGACGTGCAAGTGAAGCGCATCCACGAGTACAAGCGGCAGCAGATGAACATCTTTGGCGTCATCCACCGCTACCTCGCCCTCAAGGCCATGAAGCCCGAGGAGCGCAAGAAGCAGATGCCACGCGTGTCCATCTTTGGCGGCAAGGCGGCACCAGGTTACTGGATGGCGAAGCAAATCATCCATCTGATCAACAGCGTCGGCATGGTCGTCAACGCCGACGAGGACGTCGGCGACCTGCTCAAGGTCGTCTTCCTCGAGGACTACAACGTCAGCAAGGCCGAGATGATCATCCCGGCCAACGACCTCAGCGAGCACATCTCCACCGCCGGAACCGAGGCTTCGGGCACCAGCAACATGAAATTTGTCCTGAACGGCGGGCTCATCATCGGGACGTGCGACGGCGCGAATGTGAGTCTGAAGGCTACCTAGTTGAAATATGTTTGCCGTTTACTGACAAGAAAAACGTACCTTCCTGATATCAGATCGAGATCACGCGCGAGATCGGCTCGGAAAACATCTTCCTCTTCGGCAACCTGGCCGAGGACGTCGAGGATCTTCGGCACAACCACACGTACGGCAAGCACACGGTGGACGCGGAGCTGGTCAAGGTCTTTGAGGCGATCCAGAGCGGAACGTTTGGCGAGGCCACCAACTTCACGAGCCTCATCGCGGCCATCAAGGATCACGGCGACTACTACCTGGTGTCGGACGACTTTAGCAGCTACCTGGACACGCACAAGCTCGTGGACGAGTCGTACCGCGACCAGGAGGGCTGGATCACAAAGACCATCACGAGCGTCGCGCGCATGGGCTTCTTCACCAGCGACCGCTGCATCAACGAGTACGCCGAGGAGATTTGGAACATTGAGCCGCTCAAGGTTGAGGCCTCTGAGGATTAGCCGTTTCCTCGGAACCCTTGAAGGGTGCAGGGTGATTCAGACTGGTAGGATCTCGGGTAGGGGTTCGGCTGAGTTTGGGCCGAGGGTGGCCTGTGGTGGTACACAAAAGTGATAGGCAGAGTATTATTGCGAGTAGTTGAATAGGCGCTCATCCTTAATGATTATCCTCTTAACGCTAAAAGTTGCGCAAAACATTGAAAACATACAGACTTCGGGGCTTCCACGTGGGTGTCGGCGCCATCGTGGGGCATGGTCCCTGCCGAGAATAATAGATCCTTGCTAGCCGATCGGGAAGATCTATGATCGGCGTTCCATCATTATTCGGTCAGGTTGGATGCCACCAGCGCCTGGGGGTGTATCAAAGAGCACACAGAGTGCCGGAGGTTCGTTCCCCTTGTGGCACATGCCGGGAGCGCCACCAGGGAGCAAGGTCTTATCGAAAGTGACAGACGATGAAGAGGCCAAAAGTGAGCCACCAGCAAAGACGGGCTGGCCCACGTTTCCACCCTACCGTAGCCAGATGGATACCTATTCGCCAACCACCGGGACCAAGAATGGTCCAACCAACGGGATGACGATGCGCCATGAGTGCGCCATCTGTGCTGCGATTCAGTCGGCCACGTAGTGCCCGTCGAGCCGTCTAGCAAGGGACGCGTGTCAGGCAGAGAGCCGTGCAGATGCCGTAGCACGATCGGCTCTGGGGAGGATATCGCCGATGCGCGAGTAGACGGCTTCCTAGATAGTGGCAAGTGTCGAATATCGATCGACTACCTTGTAATCTTTTTCGTGAATTCTAGTTCCGAGGCCGTGCCGGTGAGAACACTCGATACACACCCCTCGGCGACTCCGACCTGAGAAAGACCGGAAGTCCCTTGTTCGGGGACCCCTCGGGAATCGTGATCGAAACCTCTTTGTGCGTGACGTAGCCCGTCCCAGCCGGAGCAAATGCGCCGGAAGCGGGTAGCAAAAAAAAAAAAAAAAAAAAAAAAAACTTACACCTTGGCACCGCCAAAGTTTCGCAATCCTGCGGGTAGGTTGCACATCATGTGGGGGTTCGCCTCTCTCGGTTACTATTGTGTACGTATACATACATAAAACCTGTCAGGCGGGACCTATATGTCCGGCGAAATAACTGCGGTGCACGCCTTTCGGACCAACAAGCAATAAGAGTGAAAAGAAAGGAGGCGGCGCACACGGGACACACCCCCCGCGGTGGTGAGATGGAAAAAGCCAGGAATGAGTGGGCTGCTCGGTCTGGAACGTCCAACCAGCCAAGGCTCGCGGCTCGCAATACAGACCACCACCCTCCGCTGCGGCATGATGTCACTCTGCAGTGGACAGCGGGGGGAATCGTGGCCGTGTGCTTGCATCTGCGGAGTAACCCGCCAAGGTCGGGTCCGCCAGGACCAGGCCCAGAAGCAGACTTGTACAGGTCACAAGGATCATAAACGTTATTTTTATGGGTCATTTCCTAATTAGGCCAGGTACCCACGTACATTCTCACTCATAGAAAATCATACCGAAGCCTATGTATCTTTTGCCACTCCCCATTTATCAAGTACTTGGCTCACACCAAAACTTGCACCTCGCGCTTGGGAACCCCCCGGCACCCGCCAAACTAACGTTTATGATCCCTGTGACCTGTACTTCTCAGGCTTTTTTTCTCAGAAAGCAAGACGCCACAAACTACCGTGCCTCCACTTTGGTTGGATAACGGAAACCCCGCACGCCGCGCCGTCAGGCTGCCATTATTTCTAGTACAGTACATATAGCCAGCCGACGAGTTCGCTCGCAAATGCCAGGTGCGCAATGTCGTCATCAGCCCGGTTTTCTGGCGTCGTCTCAGGGTCCACCGTGTAAATATGGTCCCTTTTTTCACTGCTCGCTTGTGTTGGTTGGTAAGGGTGGGTGTGTTGCCTCTTCAGTCGGTTGTGCCGAAATCGCGATTGGGGTGTAAGAATAGTGTGAGCCGAACGTTGCCTCGGAAAAGGTCCAAACAAAAGCTACGGCTCCAGAAAAAGCACGAGACCCGCGTCGGCTAGCAGATGGAGGCCAAGGTCGCAGAATTCAGGGATCACATTGTAATTGTTCCTGAATATCACCTGCGGAAGAGCGTCAAAGACTTGCAGGCGAGCTGCCTCATGTGGGTTTTGTTGGTCCCACGATGAGATATTGACGGAATTGCGGAGTATGTACAGTACCAGCCCACAGAGCCGCTCGTTCCTGGGAAGCTCTAAGTAGATGGAAACACCCCCCGTGATTCGCCCCTTCCCAGAAGCAAAAAGTAGCAAGGAGAGGGAAATGCGATGGGGTGGTGTTTCTTCCAAGGAGGCGCCGGCGTCACTTTTTCAGCTTTTTGGGTTCCAGGGACGGGTAAAAGGGCCAATTTCGTGTCAGGGCCATGCCGCACCGGGAATTGATTGATTGATCATTATTATGAAATCGAATCTTGCCTTGTCCGAGAGCGGTGTGCTTATTTTGGTATCTAGCTTAGCCATTTTTTTTCTGTCAGTGGTTCTCTGTCACTTGCTCTTTTTTTTAAACTCTCCTCTGGGAAGCCCGCCCGATTGTTCGATGGCGCACTCTAAAGTCGATTCTCGGCGCAGCGCATTCGAGCGATCGAACGGGCCTGAACGCGCCAGCCATCCTATTGGCAGGAGCCAGGGGCACGTCGCGGCAGAAGCGGGTCTTGGGTGGGCTTCTCGGCGCAAAGCACAGGTCAGAGAACGATGTTTTGGAACAGCCGTGACGTCACCACCTCTGGATGGCGGGGGTGGCTGCCAGCGAAACAGGAGCTCTGCTGACGGGGCAGGCAGGAGAGGGCGGTAAAGACAATATTTGTCTGGTGTGTAGATAGAGAGCAAAGGACCAGACGCCACTTGGCCCAGCCTCATCAGGCCACACCGGCCGGGCTGCAATGTGCT
Organism: Magnaporthiopsis rhizophila; assembly: GCA_003049465.1. NCBI lineage: Eukaryota > Fungi > Ascomycota > Sordariomycetes > Magnaporthales > Magnaporthaceae > Magnaporthiopsis > Magnaporthiopsis rhizophila. The sequence continues at coordinate 213,917 of PYSS01000027.1, forward strand.
TTGTATGTGCAGCACGAAAGATGGGTCATGCCCACGTCTTTGTGATACCGTTGGGCTGGCATCCTCGCGATGGCGCTCTCGCGTAGTTCACTGCTGGTCCGGTTGCTGGGCCTCTTGGACAGTGCCGCGGCAGGCGTACCAGGACCAGGGGCTCTAGCTCTAGCATGGGGGAGAGCGGGATGGGCATTCAATGGCGACGAGGTGGGAATTTGCTAGGTTTTGCTAGGTGCGGATACCAGGAAGCTTGCTGAAATGCATGAGATTGGATGCGCTATAGGACGGAGAAAAGAGCAAATCCGGTGCTTGGCAGATGCGTGGTCCCAAACCGGTTCTTCGTGTCGCGGCGGCTCCAGCTGCTTGTCAGAGCTCCTCCTTTCTTTTGCTACGAGCCCAAGCCCAGGCCAGGATCCGACGGCAGCTCTCGGCGGGACGCTCTTCCACACACACACACACACACACACCCCCCTCAGACCAATCAGAGAGTACCCGCAATCCGGTCCAGCCTGCTTGTTTGGTCCCTCTACCCTTCCCTCCCTACGAGGGACCATCTTCCTGCTATAGGTACTCCCTCCTCCGACCGCTCTTCCCAATATTTTCGCGCCTCGCTGTCCCGAGCCGCTTTCTGTTCTTCTCTTCTCTCTTCCATCCTCCCGCACGCTGCCCCTCAAGCATCCTTATCTCCACCACCGCCCAGCTGCGCTCAAAGAGACTCTGCCAGCTTGCCGCTGAAAGGGCGAGAGAAAGGAAGCGAACGTCTCCCCTCCTCGGACTCCCCGGCTCTCAAAGGACGTGCTCCTGCGACCGCGGCCTTTCCTTTCCTCTTTGCAGACTTCCCTTGTTCGCGCCTGCGCGCTCACATCCTCGTGGGCCGGCTCGGCCAGATTTACTCAGAGAAACACGGGCGAAGCATCGGCCACCATTAACTCTCCTGTTTGTTGACCAGGAGAATTTTTACTGTGCTTGGCTGCCTGATCGCCACAGAACCTCTGGGTCGGGAGCTCAACACGGCAACCGCCACGACGATCTCAGGCGAAACCGCGCGTCGTACTGGTCCAGCTTATTCGCGACTCTGGCATCTGCCAACCCTTTGGTAAGTGGAAAAGACGGTCCTGAGAGGCCGAGTTGTTTTCAATGCGTGCCCAATTTGTCCAGCTCAAGAGGTAGGTAGTGTTGGCTCTCTGCTAGGCCCGTTCTGCGGGCATCCACAGAAATCGGGCCGCTGGCGCAACCTCCACCGCAGCTCGAGCCAGGCTCAGTCAGTACATGCCCAGAGAAAGACAGCTCTGGCGGCATGTGCTAAATTCGGCCGCCAGCAAACTGCTTTGCGATAGAATATGCCCTTTGAGCACTTTGGCTGACTTGGCAAAAAGCACTGTCCGACAGACATTGGGCCTTTGTTTGCCACTTCTCGTCCAGCCTGCCGAGTCAACCAACGCGCTGCGCCGCTCGCGCTCCCGCCATTGAAAAAACATTTTGAACCCCGCCGTCCACAACCCCCGCGCCCGCAACGCCACACCTCGCTCGAGAACCTCACCCGACCTCAGGAGCGAGTACTAGGCATTTCGCAATGGCGGAGTTCGTTCGGGCCCAGATCTTCGGCACGACGTTCGAGATCACGTCGAGGTATTTGGCATCCTGGTCAAGTCGCCCTGTTCTGCGACCCGGCCGCTAATCCAACCGAAAACAGGTACTCGGATCTCCAGCCCGTTGGCATGGGAGCCTTCGGTCTGGTCTGGTAAGCAGCCTCTGCGCCATTGCCCAAAGTCGCGAGCTTGCGCATCATGTGCTGACTACCTACCTACCTATGGAATAGCTCCGCGCGAGACCAGCTCACCAACCAAAATGTCGCCATCAAAAAGATTATGAAGCCTTTCAGCACTCCGGTGCTCGCGAAGAGGACATACCGGGAGCTGAAACTACTCAAGCACTTGAAGCACGAGAACGTTGGTTACCGATGCCTACCCAGCCGGCAGCGATTCTCAACGCTTTGATATGGAACCTTTCTGACAGCTTCTCAGGTCATCTCGCTGAGCGACATCTTCATATCGCCCCTCGAGGACATGTGAGTTTAGCCGCCTCTGGGAATGCGCTTTGGGTTCAAGCATGCTAATCATTGGCCCACGCAGCTACTTCGTGACGGAGCTTCTGGGAACGGACCTGCACCGTCTTCTCACGTCTCGCCCTCTGGAGAAGCAGTTCATTCAGTACTTCCTCTACCAGATCATGGTATGCTCGTACCAGTATGCCCTGCCCGCCAGCTATAGTCTCGACTAACTCGTCTCCACTCGCAGCGCGGCCTGAAATACGTCCACTCTGCCGGTGTTGTGCACCGCGATCTGAAGCCTAGCAACATTCTCGTCAACGAGAACTGCGATCTCAAGATCTGCGACTTCGGACTCGCGCGCATCCAGGACCCCCAAATGACGGGCTACGTCTCCACCAGATACTATCGTGCGCCGGAGATAATGCTTACTTGGCAGAAGTACGACGTCGAGGTCGATATCTGGAGTGCCGGCTGCATCTTCGCCGAGATGCTTGAGGGCAAGCCCCTCTTCCCGGGCAAGGATCACGTCAACCAGTTCTCCATCATCACCGAGCTTCTCGGCACGCCCCCGGATGACGTGATCAACACCATCGCGAGCGAGAATGTGAGAAAATCTGCTGGCTGTGTGCAAGCTGTGTAGGCTCGTCATGTTTGGACTTGTGGCGGCTAACCCCTCCCAGACTCTGCGATTCGTCAAGTCACTCCCCAAGCGCGAGAGACAGCCGCTGAAGAACAAGTTCAAGAATGCAGACGAGTCAGGTAATTGAGAGCAGAGCCCCGACTGCCCGCCCTACACTGAAGAATGAACCTGGATGCTGACCAAACGCCAGCTATTGACCTGCTCGAGAACATGCTGGTCTTCGACCCTAAAAAGAGGATCACGGCCTCGGATGCGCTTCACCACGAGTACCTGACCCCCTACCACGACCCCACCGACGAGCCGATTGCGGAAGAGAAGTTCGACTGGAGCTTCAACGACGCCGATCTCCCGGTGGACACGTGGAAAATCATGATGTACGACGCACCGACCTGCCACGCCTTGCCACGCATGTGGAATACCTGAGGCTCGTGCTAACTGCCAATTTAGGTACTCGGAAATCCTGGACTATCACAACGCGGAGGCCGGCCTGCAGCAGATCGAGAACCAGTTCGCTGGCAATTAAGACGCAAAGTCTGCGAGAACTTTGCGCGATGGACAAAGTTCCCATTTTGCTATGATGCCACGACTCTGCACGCACATGCCTGTCCTTTCTTTCCTTCCTTCCTTTTAACATTCCATTTTTGCGTTCCCTTTTTTCTTCATTTCTTATACTTGTCATGTTATGATCACGGTCTTCAAGGCGTTTGAAGAAGGGTATTTGTCTCGTCATAAAGCACGTCGACAAAGGTACGGAGCACACGAAGGGAATATGACCCCAATAATGGGTCTGCGGTTTACTTTTGTCTTTTTTCCTTTTTCTCAGGCTCTCGTTGCTGAGTGAAGCAAGATACCTAGACGGGGAGCGGAACACCATCCACTAAGAAACAAGGAGTAGGGGCACAGGATGCCCTTGGCCGCCCGCTGAAGAGACGGAAGGACTGATCAAAGGGTGTCTCTTTATGCTAGGGCTGATGTCGGAATCACGGACGAAACAAATGGCCCTATGGAAGCTTGTCAGGAGTATTGTATGTAAACACGGAGAGAGCCCTGACGCGGCACCTGGTGGTCGTAGCATTAAAGTTAGAGGCATAAATACACGCTCTGCCTCGAACGCGCCAATGTCTTTTGGTTTTGACGTGTCCGAGCAGGGACAGGTCCCGTGGGCAGGCTTTGCGTAGAGGCGGCGGATTGCGGGGTGCGGAACGATACGGCCCGGGTTCCGACCTCGGTGGAACATGCCGATCCATGGAAACAATCAAACCGACTTTGTTTGTGGACGGGAGATGAAAAGAGGGTGTGGTATGTATGTGCACAATTCCACCTATGTAGAAGCCGGGCTTCCCAGAAAAGGGATCCCTGTCTCCGCCCGGAAGCCGAAAAGAAGCATGGAAGAAAAAGGTCAAGTGGACGGGAAAAGAGGGTTTTCCGTGTCTCGGGACCCGACGTGCAGCAGATATGCGATGCAGAGCCACGCTGGCATCGCATCATGTCTTGTTCATCTGGCCTGGCCGAGGGCTGGCGGCTGGGGTCATGCAATGCAGGCGCGCACGCACGGCCTGGGCTGGGCTGTGCGGTGACATGCGGTGCCATGCGGTGCCATGCTCCTTGAACGGCGATTCCAGAGGGGCGGGCATTTGTGGTGGCCGGCACGGCTGGCTATGTAAAGATGGTAGGCTGGGGGAGCCTGGGCTAGGGGTTCTTGATCGGCGTCCATTGATCTGACACAGCCCGCCCGGGAGGAAACGGAGGAAAAAAAAAAAGAGCGAGAGACAGCGATGGCAGCGGTGGCACGGACACACACCACGCATGCCATTGGGAATGACTTCATTGGCGTGAGCTGACAGGATGAACCAGACTGCGCTGCAGCAACCGTGCGTTAGTTTGTGTCTTTCTTTTCACCCTTCGATATGCAGTCGCTTTAAGGATATCCAACGGCTGAAGGTACATAGTTTATATCTTTCTCATATGAAAAACGCCTTCACAGGGGTCACCTCGCAAATCTCAATTTCGCAAAATAAAACCGCCAGACCATGATTCCATAAGTCCATTCTTGGCGTGGCTGTCTCCACCACCCGAGAGGGTAACTTTTTTACTCATACATGCTGTACAGCCCCCGCCTTGTTCCGCTCAAGAACGGCCCAGCGGTTTTCGCCTTCTGGTCCGTGTTCCATCCTCAGGGTTGAGGCCTGTGCCGGGCTTACTAGGACGGCAGACGGCTGCAAAAGGCAATAGGAGCCTCGAGCCTCGAGCCGTTCTCGAAGACGCACAACGTTGAGAACAAATCCATGAACACCGCAAGCACAGTAAGGGCTCCACCGTGATCTGGGGTAGTCCCCGATGGCAATCAATCGATCCACACTACAATATTAGCCCAAAGGCCCGTTCCTCCCCTGGCTGGGTTAAGGCCGGCAGACAGACGAAGGAAAAAAAAAAACGCAAAGCGCCTGTTGCCAAAAACAGAAGCGGACCGCTAGGGCAACGGGTGAGCCGCGAGTTCTGCTGCTACCGTACCACCTGCGCCCCGAATCTATTTACGGCAGAGCACAAGGGGGAATACAACATCCCAAATCCCACCTCGACAACGAAGCAAAGATCAGATTGAAGGTCTGGACCAACTGAGAGAGCTGGTTGTAGGAGATAGGAACGTGCAGAGTTCAACGGCCAAGAGACAAAATAAAGAGCCTGAAGGCGCGGCTCGGGACGGCGACCAACTGAAACCTCGAGTGCATAGGGTATCCCCAGCCGACAGAACGCCTGCCGGGTGAATCCCGACGAACCGTTCTCTCTTTTATTTTCCCTTGTCGAACCATTCGGACGAGCGAGTCGCCCACCCACCCAATCCACCAACCAGCTGTCATCGCAAGACTACCGAACCGGAAACGGCGGGCAAAGAAAACGACTAGCCGTCACCGCAACGGCTTTCGAGCCCTGCCTCTCTCCGCCTAGGGACCCGAAAGACGAAATACGAGAGCGAGTACCCATACCAAATAATAAGCAGCAACAAAAAAGAGGCAATGGATGCGCAGGCGGCGGCAGGGGTGGCGGGCGGTGATATCAACGGGAACGGCAATGGGAATGCGAACGCGAACACGAACGGTGCGACAACGCCGGGCGCCAGCAGCAGGAGAAGCAGCTCCAGCTCCAGCATACGCAGCGACTTCGTCCCGCTAGTCTCGGTCGTCGACTTCCACCACGCCCGAGGTCCCGAGGTCGAGTGGTGGTTCGGCGCCGCCGACGGGTTCGATCCGGCCATCGAGTACGACTGGTCCCTGCTGCCCTTTATGGCCTTGAGTGATGGCGCGCATGCGTAAGTACTCGTCCGTGAAAGGGACATGGCCATGGATGGCGAGAACTATGACTGACTTCCCCTTCCGCACCCTCCAGCTCGACCGAAGACTTCTCCTACTTCACCCTCGTCCGGCCAGCCACAGACACCTCGCCCGCCACCTCGCTCTTCGGCATCTCGTGCACGCGGCAGATGGACGCGTCGCAGCTCAAGGTGCGGCCGGCCGACGTGACGCGGTCGACGGTGCAAAAGGCCGTTGTGGTCATCGCCGACGGGCCCCGGTCGTTCGGCATGCTGCGCGAGCGCCTGAGCGTCGTCACAAAGGCCTGGTTCGCCCAGCGCGAGTTCACCGACGTCGAGATCCTCCGCCGCTTCCAGGAGAGCCTGGCCGACGAGAAGGCCAGGGGCATGCTGTCGGACGGCGAGGACCGCGACCAGTACCTCGGCCTCAGCCTGCGCGAGCTCGTGCGCGAGTTCAGGTGGCAGACGCTCGTTTTGTTCAAGTGCTGTTTACTGCAGCCCAAGGTGAGACCCGTTCTGCAAGTACAAACCTTGTTATGCGAAAGCTAACCATAGTCTGGGTCAACAGATGCTTTTCTTTGGTTCTCGTTGCGAGCGGTTGTGCATGATGCAGTTTTCTCTTATATCATTAATACCCGGCCTTCTCCACCGCCTTCAGGACTGCGCCGGCCCGGAACTCGACAGCTACGAGAAGAGCTTAACCAAGCCGTCGGGTGTCAAGACTAGCGATCGAAGGTCTCTTCTGGCGTATATGGGCCTACCCCTGCAAATATTCGGCAAGGTTTGTTTCCGTCTGCCACCCCTCCCGGCTGTCCAAGTTCTGGCTGACAAAAATCGTGGAAACAGGGAAGTCTCTACGGCCCCTATACACCCCTCCAGCAGCTCGACATCCTGGCCGACTTCGGCACAAAGTCTTATATAGTGGGGAGCACAAACTCGCTCCTGCTCCAGCAACGGGATCGCTACAGCGACATCCTCGTCAACCTAGACGACAACACGGTCAGCATCACGTCGCCGTCGCTCAAGTCGGCGCTGTACCTGTCGTCGGCCGACAAGCGGTGGATCGAATCAATCACAGCCGAAGTGAACGAGACGTGGGACGAGTCGAACCCGGGTCGGCCCAGCACCATGGGCTACCGGGGTAGCGAGGAGTCGATCCGGCTGCAGTTCGAGGACTACATCCTGTCGATGCTGGCGGCGGTCAAGGCGCACAAGTGGCAGGTGAAGCACAAGGACAACCCGCGCATGGCGCTCACGCACCTCGAGAACGACCCCTCGACCGACTTCAACCCGGACTGGGTCGACGGCTGGATGAAGACGGAGAACTTCCGCATATGGGACGCGCATACGGACGACTCGCTCTTCGACATCGCCGAGCCCAAGCACCCGTGTGCGAGTGGTCTCAGCAGACTGGCACAGCAGGTCCAGGATCTGGGCCTGGACGAGCGCTTTGCTGCCGCAGGCGTGGTTGTGGGGAGGGGCGTCGCGGCAGGGCGCGAGAAGGCGTCGTCGCTGATCAACAGGCTGTACTCGGACGTCGAGGCCCTGCGCGAGGCGCAAAAGAAGAAGGCCGAGGAGGCGGCGCTGGCGGCGGCGCGGGACAAGAACGGCGCCAACGGAGCCAGCAACGCTAAGAACGGGGTGGCCTCTCCGCCGCCGTCGGCCCGGTCGTCAGGACACTGGCCCGGCGCTGCCGCGTCTACCAATACTACCACGACGACCGCGTCAGTGGGTTCCAGGGCCGGAGCCTACGCTTCGTCGTGGGCGCAGTGGGCGGGAGAGAAGCGCAAGGCTTGGGGGAGGTCGTCGACGGGCGGCGCAAGCGGAAGCAGCACGCCCACGGCCTCGACGTTCACGGCCGCCAGCAGCGGCGGCGGCGGGTGGAGCCTGGTCGGGCGGAGCAGCAAGCGCAACACGAGCAGCAGCGTCGCGTCGTCGTCGGACGCGGCCTCGGAGCGCGACTCGGCCCTGCGCAGCCCGACCGAGCCGACCACCGCAACAGCAGCAGCAGCAGCAGCAGCAGCAGCAGCAGCCCCAGCAACGGCGGCGCCGGGGATCAGGATGGTTGGTCCAGCCACTGCAGCCTCGAGCGCCAACATCGACCAGATCGTATCGTCGGGCGACGCGGCTGTTTCGGAGCCGACTCCCGCTCCAGAGTCCGCAAAGGAGGCTGAGAGCGAGGATGAGGATGAGGATGATGATGAACCGTCTCCTCCGGCCTCGAGCTTCCCAATTGTTGAGATGAACAACGTCTGGGCCGAGCCAGACATTCCCGCGCCGGTTGGCTCCAAGATTGTGCTGTTGCCTTAATGGACAGGCCGCCAGCTTTTGTGTGTGTTTTTTTACGATGGGTAAGGAGATACCTGGCCGGTTGTTTTGGGAACATGGGAGTGTGGAGTTCGGATGATGATGCTTTGGCTTGTTACTACTACTACGCATGTCGGTTGTTTGCATGGGAGATCACAAGCATTGGTCTTGGGCGTCGTGTTGGTTTGCAAAGGCCGGCGAATTTCATGATACCTAAAATGTATACACACTGATTAATGGCGAACCCGCTTTGGTGGGTAGCCTTCGTTAGGATAACATGTTTGATTTCTGTTGACAATGTGCATCCATCTAACTATTGCAAAGACTTTGTGTGAATACTACCAGTCCCGCAGCAAAAGTCTGAGTACAGACGCAATTTCCCACCAAACCTTACAGTTTTCGAATGCAAATAAAACAGTAAAATAAAATTGTAAAAATAAACGAAAAAATAAAATTCTATAATAATTTACAAAATCTTTAACATTGTTACGGATCCGTGCTGGGCACGGATCATGTGACCCAAGGGTGCTCCCTGGGCCAGGACTCCTGTATATAGGGGTCGCCTCGAGCCCTCCAAGGGCAAGGCCCGATTCTACCCTTTCCTCCTCATCTTGTAGAATAACACCACTTTGGCACCCACCAGACGACCCTCTTGTGGCCTGACCTATCACAAACATATATTTTTTCTGGATTTTTTAACTTGTCGTGGGCTCTTAAAAAATTCGTCAAAGTCGGAACCTCAAAATGCATCCGCTATAAATGGATTTAGCATTCCCTAAAGAGCGCTGTAGCGAATTTTTTTTTTTTTTTCGATTTTCCACGTGCTGCAGTTTACGTTCCTGATATTTAAATAAATTAAAATTAAGTTATATATTAATAAGAATTCCAAATTTTTAAATGTATTTCGAACTTTTATCCTAGTATTTTTTTTTTCTGATTTGATATAGCGGCTAGAATGTGTTGAATTTTGTATGTAGCTTGGTGACGTGTATCCAAACTTTTGAGGTGGGGCTTTAACTAGGTAGGTGTAGCTCTCGAAGTAACAGCCAAGCCGTGACTCGACGGCAGTTGGTGTCCCTTGATGGCCAAAGGGTGTCCAAGGACTGCGTCTGAGTGGTCAGAGCTGGGTCCAGGCGGGGCAATGGTAGCTGCCCCTGAGCCCTGAGGAACATTGATCCAATGGACTGGAGCACATCAAAGGACAGCAAATCCCTGTCGCTGGCTTGATATCAGCGTTTGCACTGAGAAAAAAGCCTTGCGCAAAAAGACGCGACGCCGCGACGGGCACCGACCGCACCTCGCCTCGTGCTTTTCTTGCCAGCAACACCCCTCCTTCCCATTTGCGTCTGGGCGCCGCTCCTTCCGCCCACGTTGCGGTTTGCGCTCGAGGCCACCACCACCACCCGCGCTTGCCGAATCAGCCCTCGACGGGAAGCTCGGCTCAGGGAGACAGAGACGCACCAAGAAAACGACGCCAGCCTCTCTCTCTTCTCTGGCTGATCCATCACTACATCGTGTACCAACCGCCCCAGGTGTCCAGCATATTATACCAGTAAAACCATAGCGAAAACCCCACACGCGCGCCCCGGTCGAGGCCGGAAAATCGACGACGCCCCTCCGGTCGTTCCGGCCTTTGCTGCCAAGATGGCGCGACACTTTTCCCGCGCCAGGTTTCTGGCCATCGCGGTGGTGTTCCACGTCGTCTACATCCTGTCCATCTTCGACATCTACTTTGTCAGTCCCATCGTGTCTGGCATGCGCCTCTTCCAGATCCCCAGGGAACCCACAGCACGAGCACCCGCCGATCGTTTGGTTCTTTTTGTTGGTGAGCGCACTACCTACCACCAGGGGAAGAGGCGGGTGTTGCGACGTGGGGCAAGAGAGGAGGGTTGCGCACGGGAGTCCCAAGTCTTGAGTTTATGCTCGATGCTGACTAGGGTTGCGCTATCCTCTCGCTGCAGGCGATGGCCTCCGCGCCGACAAGGCGTTCCAGTCCTTCCCCGAGCCGTACCCCAAGACGGACGCCGACCTGGCGCCTCGGCCGCTGGCGCCGTTCCTGCGGTCGCGGGTGCTGGAGCATGGCACGTTCGGGGTCTCGCACACTCGCGTGCCCACGGAGTCGAGACCCGGCCACGTCGCGCTCATCGCGGGCCTGTACGAGGACGTCTCGGCCGTTACCACCGGCTGGAAGCTGAACCCGGTCAACTTCGACAGCGTCTTCAACCGCAGCCGCCACACCTGGAGCTGGGGCAGCCCGGACATCCTGCCCATGTTCGAGCAGGGCGCCGTCCCTGGCCGCGTCGACGTCGACATGTACGACGCCGCCTTTGAGGACTTTTCCAAGCAGGACGCCTACCACCTCGACACGTGGGTCTTTGACCACGTCCGCGACTTCTTCGCCGCCGCCCGCCGCAACGAGACCCTCGCTACCGAGCTGCGCCAGGACAAGATCGTCTTTTTTCTCCACCTGCTCGGCATCGACACGGCCGGCCACGGCTTCCGCCCTTACTCCAAGGAGTACCTGCACAACATCAAGGTTGTCGACGAGGGCGTCAGGCAGGTCACGGCCCTGATCGAGGACTTTTACGCCGACGGCCGCACCGCCTTCGTTTTCACCGCCGACCACGGCATGAGTGACTACGGCAGCCATGGCGACGGCCACCCGGACAACACCAGGACCCCGCTCGTGGCCTGGGGCTCCGGCATCGCCAAGCCCGTCCTGCACCCCGCCGGTGCCGTCGTGCCCGGACACGACGAGTACTCTTCAGACTGGGGCTTCGATCAGGTGCAGCGCCATGATGTTGCCCAGGCCGATGTCGCGGCCCTCATGGCCTTCCTGATCGGCGTCGAGTTCCCCGCCAACTCGGTCGGCGAGGTGCCGCTGCCCTTCTTGTCCGCCCCCATCGCGGAGAAGGCCGAGGCCGCGCTGACCAACGCGCAGGGCATCCTGGAGATGTACCGCGTTAAAGAGGAGATCAAGCGGGCGGGGGAGCTGCGCTTCCGCCCGTACGGACCACTGCGCGGCGAGGATCACGGCGGAGGTCGCATCGCGTCGGAGCGTGTGGCCGACATCCGCAAGCTCTTGGACGATGGCCGGTACGAGGAGGCCATCGAGGAGTCGGCGGCCCTGATCCGCGTGGGGCTCGAGGGCCTCCGCTACCTCCAGACGTACGACTGGCTTTTCCTGAGGGCCCTCATCACCATCGGCTACCTGGGTTGGATGGCGTTTGCGCTGGCCACGGTCGTGGATGTTCATGTTCTGCACGGGCGCGTTGCCCCCGCGAGGGACGTCCCCGGCGCCGTCATCTTCTCGTCGGTGCTCCTGGTGCTCTACGCCTCCTTCATCATGTCGGGCTCGTCGCCCACGTACTACTCCTATGCCTTCTTCCCCGTCTTCTTCTGGGAGGAGGTCTATGCTCGACGCCAGATCCTGGCCGAGGGTCGACGGGTGCTGTTCGCCCATATAAAACCGGGAGCGAGCCTTCTGTCCTTTGTCATCAACACGGCCATTTACATTGGCGTGATTGTGTCTCTGGTAAGCACTGTAACAAACATGAACGCCACGAACCAAGTTTCTAGGCATTTTCATCTAACGCCATGTCGCAGGCTCTCGGCTACATCCACCGTGAGATCCTTACGGCCCTCTACATCATCGGTTCGTTCTGGCCGGCTACCTATGGGCTGGGGTTTCTGCGGGAGCACGCGACACTCTCCGCCACTTGGTTTGCCTCTTGCCTGGCTATGAGTACTTTTACTCTACTACCGGCCATGAAGCTTGAGAACCTAAACCTCATGTGAGTACCTAGCTAGATAACCCGTGAAGACGATTATCTCTAGAATTTCCATGCTGACGGAAGTCCCTCCACTCTTCAGCCTCCTCGGCGGCGCCTTTATGGTTATGATCGGCGTCACGTATCTGGTTTTCGAGGACTGGGTTCTGTCCGACTTTTCGTCCTCCAAGACGGCGGCTGTTTCCCATGTCAGTCGCCCCATCAACCGGTCCCTCGTGGGCGCCCAGGTGGGGCTCGTCATCCTGTCCATGGTCGTCACCCGGTCCAGCGTGCTGTCCCTGCAGGCTAGACAGGGCCTGCCGCTCGGCAATCAGGTGGCTGGACTGTTCGTTCTGTGTGAGTAGCAGCCCGAGCGATGCTCTTCCTCCCGCTCGATGCAATGCTAACATGGGACTATAGTCTCATCCCTCTTTATGCCCATGGCGTATAGGATACAGCCGAATAACCACTACCTGCATCGTCTGGTCGTCATCTTCCTCACGTTTGCGCCTACCTTTGTCATTCTGTCCATCTCGTACGAGGGCATCTTTTATGTCGTCTTCAGCATCACACTGGTGGCGTGGGTGCGCCTGGAGCACGCGGGCCACGTCTCGACGTTGCGGCGGCCGGAGGTCACCAACGGGTCTGCGAGCACCACCACCGCCCCAACGTCCAAGTTCCGGCCGCTCATGGTCAAGGACGCGCGGGTGGCGCTCTTCTACCTTGTGCTGATCCAGTCGGCCTTCTTCAGCACGGGCAACGTGGCGTCGGTGTCGTCCTTCAGCCTCGAGAGCGTCAACCGCCTGCAGCCCGTGTTCGACCCGCTGACGCAGGGCGCGCTGCTGGTGGTCAAGCTCATGGTGCCGTTCGCGCTCGTGTCGGCCAACGTGGGGATCCTGAACCGGCGGCTCGGCATAACACCGTCGGCGGTCTTCATGGTCGTGGTGGCCGTCAGCGACGTGCTGACGCTGTATTTCTTCTGGGTCGTCAAGGACGAGGGCTCGTGGCTCGAGATCGGGTCCACCATTAGCCACTTTTTCATCGCGAGCCTGCTGTGCGTGTTCCTCGTCTTGCTCGAGGGCGTTAGCGCCTTGTTTGTTTCGGGCGTCGAGGTTGCGGGGGCGACGGACGGTGGGGCGAGGGAGAGGCAGGGGGAGGGGAAGAGGGGTGTTCGGGAGCAGGAGCAGCCATTGCTGGATGGTGATGGTAAGGCGGATGGTGAGGAAGCTGGAGGTGCGACAGGGACGGGGACAGAGGATGAAAAGAAAGAGAGTAATGGGGCGGCGGCGGCGGCGGCTGAAGAGACGATAACCGTGGAGTAATTTGGGTGGATTGTTGTATACTGTAGAGAGCATGGATAACGACGAATAGAGCATATGAGTATTGAAGCCGAATTTTTCTATGTCTCTTCTTAGGTCGGGGTATTTTTAGTCAGTCCATCCTCAAGAGTTTCGAGGATTGTCCATTGACAAGGCCAATGCCGGTTGCCAGGACGCTGTGGCGAACAACAATCAACAGTCTCATGTCTTCACCAAACTCTGCCTCACTGGTGGCATGGATGGCCTCGTCATTGCGGTCATTTTTTTTGATCGAGTTATTTTGTTTTCCTATCTTTTTGGCTAAAGAGACCTTCTTTCGCCTCCGGCCCTCCTGCCAAAACCGGGGTCCGCGCTGGCTTGAGGAAGAGTCAAGGTCATGACCCCGTTAGCCTGTCAACGAGCACCTGCATACTGCAGCAACCTAGTAGGCCCACATTGACATAACAATTTAACCAAATCCGATCAAAAGGTTACCAGCGAGCAATCTGATTTTCGGATCTGCAGATGGGAATCGAAACGGAATAAAAATGAACATACAAGGGCGCGTGTGTTATACGACGGTTTCCCCGACTTTTTTCTCCCGCGTCCGAATTCGGCGCTCGGGAAAATAGACGAGCTTGGCGGGAAATGCGGATTGCAACGAGCAAACAAACGAACAAACAATATCGAGGTGTACCACCTGGACGAGCCAAAAGGAGAAAGGACAAGCCAAGATGTAAATGCACAGGCGGGGATCCCCTCCGATGCCAAGACATGGGAAAAGGGGTTGGCCCAGCATGTGAATCTGCATTTGTATCTTATTTGGGTAACTGCCGCGTATTGGACGGAAGCGAACACCATACAGGCAGGCTACAAGATGGCCAAGACCAAGGGCTCATGGTGCCATGGTGAAGCCGCCAGTCAGCAGGACCACCTACCTATTTTGGGTGGTGACTCCCAAAAGATTGAATCAAACGCCCACGTGTTGCCCGATCTAGCAGACGTCGATCTAATCACAAGATGTGTAAGGCGTTTGTGCTGAGTATCGAATCGCATCTCGACGGCAGGGGGCGGACCACCATCTTTATTTCTATTGTTAGCCAGACGATATCGACTCGTTGATGGGCTTTTTTTGCCCACACGCGACCACCGCAGCCTGCTTGTTGACGTGCGCCAGGCAGGCAGGCAGTCTGGCGCGACGCCCACGTGCTGGACGCACCAGTCGCCTTGGTGCTGGCGTCACAGTCCAGGTCCAGACTGGCTCAGCCGTTTTCTCACCGACCCAGTGGGGCGTTCCGTCCAGGACCACACAGACAGACGTGCCGTGCAGCGCCCCCTGCACGTCCCACGCCCGTCTACCCAAGGAACAGGCATAACCTGGAACAAATTCGTCAAAAAATTCCACTGACGCTCCCGAAGCTGCCGTGGGCCCTGAAGTTGTGACGGGGACAACCACACCACTGTGTTTTTTTTTTTTTTTTTTTTTTATGCTTGCGTGCCACCGGTCACAAGGGGGGGGGGAAAAATAGAAGAAAAAAAGGAGTTGGTTGGTGGGCTTGGTAGGCTATTAGTCTTGGTGCATTCACTCACGCCGGCATTCCGTGCCAGTGATTCGTCCCAGGCTCCGTTCGAATTCTAAGCCTGGCCAAATGGATCCCAGTACCGCCGCACCCAACAGCTAGCATCCATTGAGCTCTCTCGCGCCGAACCGTGCTGCTCCAGCAGCCCCGCGCTTCCCATCCACCATCGCCGCCGTCCGCCTCGAACTTTTCCATTGCCCGACGACGCCGTTGCCCGACCGGATCATCCCCAAACAGTGTCGCCGACTCGACCGAAACCACGTTATTTTTCGTGTTCTATCAGTTGTTCCTGTGCCCGCCAGGGGCTACGACCACCCGACGATCCCTAACCGCTGCATTGATCCCATCGGCCGCCACCGCCCCTATTCTGCGCCGCACCCTTCTCGAGGCCCTCTTCTTCCCGCAATCCTCGACACCCACACGGCCCCGTCCCCCGCCCGGCTCGGCTGGTCTGGGCCTCGGCTCGGCACAACCTTCATCATGTCGTCGTTGGAGGAGCAGGAGTCGTCAGCAGCGGCAGCGGCAGCCGTTCCCCCACAGGCGCCGACAGGACAGGCTCCGGGCGACGCGCAGTCGCAGGCGTCGCAGTCTCCGAGCGCGCCGTCGTCGTCGGTCAACATCCCAACCAACAACCCATCACACCCGAGCTTCAGAAGGTTTGACCTTACCCACGCCCGCCGCGCGAGCCCGACCATCACCAACTCCCCCTGTTCGGCCCTAGACGGTTGGCGTAGCACCCAGCACCCCGAGCCTCTGAGACACCACCCCTTCGAGGCAGACACACGCAGAGGCTGACTGTGCCATGATTTCTTGGTTCTGCGCGCCCTTTTAGGCAACGAGCATCGAGAGCTTGCGAGGTACGTGGGCACATTTGCGGATCTTCTTATATACCTCCCCTGCAGGGCCACAAAGGTTGGGTGCCCGTCGGCGCGTCGCAGTTGGTCGAGCTCCATTTGAGCCGAGGCATCTTTCTGCCCTGCCAATCCGCCACGACGCCAGCTGGACCACAACGACCGACGGGCGGGGGCCACTACCTAGACCTCGGCACCCTCCCTGCACCTATATATATATATATATAGGTACCTACTCCCCAGTAATATCATCAGTCGCTGACCAGCCTTGTCTTGTCGTCGCCGCCCATACAGACATGCCACGCTCGAAAGGTACGTCCATGGTGTCCAGTCCAATTTCCCAGCGGCTGGCTCAACGATCCACCCCGCCCGCTGTCAGCGCCCCACCCCGCCGCCTGTGGTGGTGCGCTGCTGGATGGTGGAGGGTGGAGGAGCAACGGCTTTTGGCCGGCGCCATGCATGCCCCTGAGCCTGCCACCACCACCACCACCCCTCCAACAACCCTTATGAGGACAAGGTCGAGCTCACAATATTGTCTGTTCACATGTCTCCAGGTCCGCTGCGATGCCGCCAGCCTCGGAGTCCCCTGCACCAACTGTGTGGCCTTCCAGATCGAGTGCCGCATCCCGTCGCCCAAAAGGAAGAAGGCCCAGCCCGCCGCCACCCAATCACAGACCCAGTCCAGAGATTCCGATAGGTATGCGGCGCGCCGGCTCCTTGTCACCGCCCAACTTCCCCGCGTCTGAAACGACCAGCTGCTCGATATCCTCGTGCTAGCCCGCACTAACCTGCCTCCGTCTCTTCCCCGCCATGACGCCAGCAGCGAACGTGAGCGAGATGCTGGCGACGAGTCCCCTCCTGGCATCAGCGGTCCCACCGCCCCCAACTTCACCCGTCCTGCTGCCGTCTTCCACACCAACGAGGGCACCCCCAACACCGTCCTCAGCGACGTCCAAAACAAGGAGATCGAGACCACTCAGAACAACTATCTGGACATGCTCATGAGGCCGCGCTTCACGAGGGCACCCATCAAGGAGGCGGGCAGGGTGGCCTTCCTGGGCGAGTCTTCCAACCTGATGCTCCTGGTGCACGACCGCCAGGGCTCCGACTCGGACGTGGTCCACTATCCCCTGCCCGACAACGTCAAGGGTTCCAGGGCCAGGCTTACGGAGCTGGACAATGTTGAGATCGAAATCCTGCACCAGCGCGGCGCCTTCCTGCTGCCGCCCAGGTCGCTGTGCGACGAGCTGATCGACTCTTACTTCAAATGGGTCCATCCCATCGTGCCCGTCATCAACCGCACCCAGTTCATGAGGCAGTACAACGACCAGAAGAATCCGCCTTCGCTGCTGCTGCTGCAGGCCGTCCTTCTCGCCGGCTCGCGCGTCTGCACCAACCCCAAGCTGATGGACGCCAACGGCTCCGCTGCGCCTGCCGCGCTGACCTTCTACAAGCGGGCCAAGGCCCTGTACGACGCTAACTACGAGGACGACAGGGTCACCCTGGTGCAGGCCCTGCTGCTCATGGGCTGGTACTGGGAGGGCCCCGAGGATGTCACTAAGAATGTCTTCTACTGGACCCGCGTCGCCACCGTCGTCGCTCAGGGCTCGGGCATGCACCGCAGCGTCGAGGGCTCGCAGCTCAGCCGCGCCGACAAGAAGCTATGGAAGCGCATCTGGTGGACCCTGTTCACGCGCGATCGCTCCGTCGCCGTCGCCCTCGGCCGTCCCGTCCACATCAACCTGGACGACTCGGACGTGGAGATGTTGACCGAGGACGACTTTGTCGAGGACGAGTCGAACCGGCCGAGCGAGTACCCGCCAGACGAGCGTCACGTGCAGTTCTTCCTGCAGTACGTAAAGCTGTGCGAGATCATGGGTCTGGTGCTCTCCCAGCAGTACTCGGTCGCATCCAAGGGCCGCCAGAAGAACCCCATCGACCTGACGCACAGCGACATGGCGCTGGCCGACTGGCTGCAGAACTGCCCCAAGTCTGTGTACTGGGAGATGCCCCGACATCACTTTTGGTCTGCGTTACTTCACTCCAACTACTACACGACCCTCTGCCTGCTGCACAGGGCACATATGCCGCCAAGTGGCTATCGGAACAAGTTCCCCGAAGACAGCGCCTACCCATCGCGTAACATCGCCTTCCAGGCCGCAGCCATGATCACGTCCATCATCGAGAACCTTTCGGCCCACGACGAGCTGCGGTACTGTCCGGCCTTTATTGTTTACAGTCTCTTCTCGGCCCTGATAATGCACGTATATCAGATGAAGTCGCCGGTGCCCACAATACAGCAGGTCACGCAGGACCGAATAAGGACATGCATGGGTGCGCTCAAGGACGTCTCTCGAGTGTGGCTTGTGGGGAAGATGGTGTGGACTCTGTTCCAATCCATCTTGGGCAACAAGGTCCTGGAAGAGAGGTTGCAGAAAGCGGCTGGCAAGCGACATAAGAAAGCGCATCAGACATTCTCGCAGTTGGAGCATCACGCAGCCCAGCAACAGCAACACCACCATCAGCAACAGCATCAGCATCAGCAACAACAGCAACAGCAGCACCACCATCAGCAGCAGCAACAACAACAACAGCAGCACCACCACCACCACCAGTATCAGCCGCAGTCACAGTCGACGGGGCACAATGACTCGAAACGTAAGTACGACGAGATGGCCATCGACTTCAACGTGAACACGCCGCAGCCCCAGGAGTCATATGTGAGGTCACGGCCGCAGACGCCTAGCATGTCAGCTGCAGCCAAGCCCGAGTTTGGCAGCAACAGCCACAGCCACAGCCACAATAACAGCAATAGCAACAACACGATGCCGCCGCCAATGACATCGCCAAACCCAAGACAGGTCGACGCGTTTATGGGAGGCACGGGGTCACGGCCGCACACACGACCGGCGACACCATTCAACCCATCCCTGTCGATGCCGACGACGCCACCAGATCTATACCTGGTGACGCGCAACTCCCCGAACCTCTCGCAGGCCATCTGGGAGAACTTCCAGCCCGACCAGCTGTTTCCCGAGAGTGCGCATTTGCCGGTGTTTGCGCCTCAGATGTCGCCGGCGCAGCCGCAGCAGACACTAGACCCTAGCTTGATGGCGCACTTCCAACAGCAGGTTCCGCAAGACTCCGGGGCAGGGATCGGAGGAGCGAGCATATCGGACCAGTTTGGTGGACAGCTCGATCCGTCGGGCGTCGCCAGCAACATGAACAACAACGGCAAGGCAGGGTTTACCGGCACGACAAGTCCCCTGCAGACGCCCATGCAGCCAGGAAGCGCGTTTGTCCAACAGTCGGGTGCGGGAGGGCTGCCGGCAGGCTTCTGGACCCAGTTTGACGCGTCACCTGGGCAGCAGCAGCAACCCGGGCAGCCGCTGGACGGCCAGAGTCCAGATAGTTGGGGCTCTTCGTCTGCGCAGGGAAGCGGAGGGCCTGCGGTGCCCTCCACACTAAACGTGGAAGACTGGTATGTGCTTGCTCCTGACCCTTGACTTCCTCTGGTACGCTGTCAAAGTCCTCTTGCTAATACGGCGTTTTCTTCCACTAGGCTGCAATTCTTTGGTATCAATGGGAATGGCGGCGAGGCGATTAACATCGACTTTTCGTCCTTGGTGTGAGTTTTATGGTGTACCTCGGCGTTTTGGCGGCGTCTAGTGAGACGGCGGGTACGAGCGCACATGTGACGAATGCCAGTTCTTTTATGCCCTTGTGCGCGAGCTCGGGTATCACTCGTGCTCGGGGCGCTGTATAGTTTTGAAAGTTGCTGTTTTCGATCCACGCTTAGGATTGGAGGGTACAACCCCTTTGTGTTTTGTTCAGTCTGCTTTTTTTTTTTTTTATTCTTGTGCGTTTGATAGTGTCCAGGATAGTTGCAATCAGAAGTGGCTATTGCATTAGATTGGGGACAGTGCAGTGGTGTAGAGTTGTTGGGCCGTAAGAATAGTAGAAGATACCTATTTGATCGTTGTGTTATTTCTATTTGGTACTCCGATATGTCATTTTATTAAAAGATGAAATTCCCCTCGCGAATCTGTATGATCAGCTTGACACCGCCCCTCATTTAAAAACAGAACCTCCTCTCCTATCACTTATTCCATTCGCAATATATACATCCAATCCCGCCCTGTTCCTGCATCTTGATGTCACCGAGAATCGCGACTCCAGTCCCTCGCAGTTCTATCCACGCGCACGTGATTTGATGACTCGCTGCATGCTCCCAGGCGGGGTCCATCCAAACAGCGCGAATGTCCGTGCGCCCGCAGCTCTCGTTTGTTTACATTGAGCGATTGTGGGCCAGTCATTGGACGGACCCTCGAACATCGAAACTCGACCAGCCCTCGTCCTGGAAAACCGCGGCCTTTCCACACAACTCCTACCATGCGGAATAACTAACCTAGACAGCTCGTTACGGAACGCTTTCTCTTTTTCTTCTTCTTCTTCTTCTTGGATTCTGCTCTTCATTCATGACTGCACTATCCTTCTTCCCGATATCTTAGCACCACCGTCGAGCGCGGCGACACGAAGACGCGCCCCCTCCAGCACCACCACCGCTACCACCAGCCATGGCGATGCGAGGACCGCGTCAGCCCGTCGGCTCGGCCGCCTGGGTCGCCGAGGAGAGGTCGTCTGCCGCCCAGATCGGCCGCTCCGAGGCTGAAGAGTTCACATACTCGGTCAGGAACGAGTTCGAGTGGCTCAACGAGCACATGGCCGGCATCTTTGACGAGAATCAGCAGTCAGTGTCTCCCGCCCGCGCGCCAGAGGAGGAGGGGACTCGTAGCTGATCAGCAGGGGCAATCGCGTCTCCCACCAACAGGAACTTCGTCGACGTCTTCAAAACACCAGGAAAGCTACGTGGGCGCACACCGCGCACTGTCAGGAAGCAGGCCAACCCTATCGAGTCGCGAGCGGTAAGATCCCAAGTAGGAACGCATGCATCCCATTATGTGCCGCCGTACTAACTGCACCACTCTTCCAGCCTCTGTCCGATATCTTCTCGGCAACGCCCAAGGGGGCGCCTAACCCCTTCGCCACTGCAAGCCCCAGCCATGGCCAGAACTCCAGGCTGGCGGTCGCTGGCGACGTGCAGTTCGCACCTCCGCCTAGCCCGACGCGCGCTAGCCCGCCCAAGGCCGTCCAGCCCAGCCCCAGGCCGCCGACCAAGCACCAGCTGCCGCCGCAACTGCCTCTGGTAGACTCTGGCTACCACAGCCAATCCCAGGATGTGATGGACGTGGATGGGGTCGCGCATGAGGAACTCACCCAGGAGGCGCCCGCGCCAGAGTCTGACGCAGTTCAGGTCGTGGACACTGATATGGAAGATGCCGTATCACCTGCCCCTGCCGACGAGCACAGCCCAACACAGCCTACGCACGACGCGTCCTTCCACTCGGCCAAGGAGGAGCAGACCAAGACCGTGAGGCCGTCTACGCCCGAGCCGGCATCCGCGGGCTACCCGACATTGCCGACTGCCGACTCACCCTCACCCATCCCACCACCCAAGCCGGCTTCACCAGTGAGGATCTCTCCGATAAAAGTCGTGTCCCCACAGAGGCTACCTCAGCAGGCCTCGCCCACAAGGTCTCCCGTGATAGCAAGGAAACCTGTCCCTGGCGCGGTGGCTGCTCCCGCCGTCGCCTCGCAACCTATCGACGACCAGCCGCCCTCGGATGCATCGAGCCCCATCCGGCCTGTTGTTAGAAAGAGCAGCATGAGCTTTGCCTCGCTGCCCGCTCGTGAGCCCTTGGCCACGGGCAAGAGCATCGGGGTGCGTATGTCCCGGACCAGCCATCTTGATCACACCAGACAGAGCTACTACAACAGGCCTACTGGAGGGAAGAGCCTGGGCAATGTCAGGCAGGAGAGTAATGACGATGACAACGATGAAATGGACATTGATGACGAGACCACTGCCCAAAACACAACCGACGTCGGCGTCAAGGTCGCCGCGCACAACAAGACGTACACACAGCGCCTGCAGGACCAGATCAGCATGCTGGGCAAGTCTCATTCCACCGGCTCCCGCACCTCCAAATCCTTTGCAAATCCGTCTGCGGCCGCATCGCAGTCCTCCCAATCTGTGCCAGAGGCCCACACGCCGTCGCCCAAGAAGCTGGCTCCTATGGTGGCGACTCCGGGAGCATTCCCTGACGACGATGAGGAGGAGGATGAGGAGGATGAGTGGGTTGCGCCTCCTGCCGCAAAGCAGCAGGCTCCTGTGGCCTCGAGCCCCCGACCTGGCATGGCTAAGAGCTATACGGCCGACGTAATGGAGGGTCTTATTGGCAAGGAGTCTATCAGCGGTGCCGAGTTCACACTGCCCAAGCAGCGCCAAGCGGCCGGCCGCGAGGCATCGCCCAAGAGGCCACTTGGTGCAAGCAACATGGGACACGCCAAGTCTTCATCAGTGCCGCTCCTGCCGTCCGATGGCTTTGAGCCTGAGGAACAGGAGGGTGTCGCTGGGCATGGAAAGTCCATCTCTGTCTCAAACCCCCTGAGCGTCGTCCCTGAGGACGAGAACCCGGCCACGCCCAAGTCTCCCTCTCGCACGTTCCGGGACAGCCCCTTGAAGCAAGTCAAGAACAAGCTGTCGTCGATCCTCAAAAGCTCCAAGGGCCTGCTCGCTAGCAGCGCCGCAATCAGCGCCGAGGGCAAGTCTTCGCTGCTGTCGCCCTCGAGCACCCGCCTGGGCTACCACGCCGGCCCGTCTGTCGATTCCCTTGCGCCCAGGCTTGGCTCAGTCCCCGAGTCGCTGTATCCGGACCTGTCTCAGCAAGTGGCCGCCTACGCTGGGCCGGCGAGCCCCCAGAGGCCGACGAGCCCGACCAGGGCACCCACGCGAAAGACTAGGGCCTCTTTGGAGAGGGAGAAGCGTGAGCAGAAGCAGAGGGACAAGGACGCGAAGGAGGCTCAGCGGATGGCCGACCAGATGGGCAAGCTCGAAAAGGCCCGCGACAAGGAACGCGAGAAGGCCAGGTACTTCAGCAAGGAGCAGGAGAGGATCGCAATGATGGAGCGCCAGCTGGAGGCCCAGAGGGAACAGGAGAGGGCTGCTGCCGCCGCAGCCGCGCGGGAACACCAGCTCGAAGCGCAGAGGGAGCAGGAGCGCGCGATCGCCGCGCAGCAGCAGGCCGAGGCCGCCAGGAGGCAGCAGGAGAAGGAGAGGCAGGACAGGGAGAGGCAAGAGAGGGAGCGGCTGGAGAGGCAGGAGCGGGAGAGGGAGAGGCTGGAGCAGGAGAGGCTTGAGCAAGAGAGGCTCGAGCAGGAAGCCCGTGCCCGCCCGCCGTCACCCGTCAAGGAGACGCCAAGGCCCATGAGGAGCAGCCCCCGTAAGGTAAAGGGACAGGCTTCGCCCGGACCTTCGTCGTTCGATGACGACATGGACATGGCCGACGCACCCATCTCCATGCCGCCACCCTCGGTTCCGCGGTCGGCGGTGCAGCCCAAGTCGACGCTGCGACGACCCGTCAAGCCAACCAAGGAGGCCCCGAACAAGGCACGACAGGCGCCCACCGTCATCAGGGTGAATACGACGTCGCAGCACTCCCAGATGCACCCCTCTAACAGCGTTCTCGCGGCTACCCTGGGCGAGACGCTCGCCCCTCAGGCCCACCAGCTGAAGCCCAAGGCCAGTATGGCTTCTCTGCAGGCGAAGCCGTCGATGCAAAGCTTGAAGAGCTCTGCGTCGTCTACAGGGAGGCCCAAGGCTCTGGAGATGGCGGCCAAGCGGAAGGAGCAGGAGGAGCGTGAGGCGGAGCGAAAACGCGAAGCCAAGCAGGAGCTCGAGCGGAAGCGCGAGAACCAGCGACGCCAGGAGGCCGACAAGCAGAAGGAGGAGGACCGGAAGCAGGCGGCCGCCCAGGCCGAGGCCAAGAAGAACGCGCAGAGGCAGGCCATCGAGAAGGCCAAGCAGACGCGGGCGCCGCCACCGGCGCAGAGATCGCAGCAGAACGGCCGACCCGAGTATGGCGCGGGTCCCGCATCGATCCCTCGCCCGCAGTCGCGCCTCGACACTGTCGTGCGGGGTGGCCATGACGAGCTCTCGCGAGCGGGTCTTGCGAGCGCTGTCAAGCCGGCACCAAAGCGTCCGATGCCGCAGCAGGATGACGACGGATCTCGGCAGAACTCGCAGCAGAGGGCCGGGCCTTCGTATCAGCCCAAGGAGCAGAAGCGCATCCGTCTGACGGAAGAGTTTGACGTTGACGAGCTGGAGATGGGCGGCGTGATGACGAGCCAGTCGAACATGAAGGCGCCGCCTGTGCGTCCGTCTGGTGGCTTTAAGAAAGTGAGTTTTGCCGTGGAACCTCATCAGCGCTTGGCAGTTGTTGTGGCACTTTTACTAACCAGCTGCTCTCCTGCAGGACCTACCAACCAAGGCGCTGTTCCCCAACGGCTACACCAGCATCACGTCGCAGAGCGCGACCAGGGATCTGTTCAAGACCACGCTCACGACGCAGCACAACAACCAGGTCAAGGCGGCGCACCCGCTCGACATGGCACAGCTCTCCAAGGGAACTATTCCCTTTGCGCCGAACCCCAACTCTGCCGCGGCGGGGCCATCGACGCACAAGACGCCAGCTCGCCCCGTCGGGCAGTCTGCAAAGTCGGCAGCCAAGTCTGCGGCGCGGTCGTCACCGCGCATCCAGCTCAACAACGGCGACGCCATCGAGCTGCCCGACATCCAGACGGACGACGAGGACAGCGACGAGGAGGAGGACAACATGACGGTGGCGCCCTGGGTCAACTCTCCCGACCTGCGCCGGGCCCTGATGCGCCAGGAGGCCATCGACCCGGAGAACGTGTTCGGCCCGCCCGCGCCGCTCAACATGGAGGAGGTCTTTAGCCGCAACAAGGAGAAGTGGCACCAGTTCCGCAAGCGCACCAGCAGCGCAAACTGGAGCGGCGCCGACAAGCTCACCGAGGAGGACATCCGCAAGGACCTGGCGGCGCGGGAGAAGATTCGGCGCGAGGGTGGGTGGTCGTATGAGCTTAGCAAGGAGACGTTGTGAAAAGGTTTACTATGCGAGTGAGTGGTTTTGGTGCACTTCTTGGAGTATGCGTTTGTTTGTTGTTGTTTTTTTCTTTTTTAATTCCCCACGGGGATTGATTGGCATCATGATGATACTGGGCTTTTATGAGGAGTTTATGGCTGGGTTTCTTATTACGTTTATTATTATACTGGGTTTGGGGTTTGCTAGTCTTGTTATCAGTCTCGGGCTTGTTCTCGTGTTGTTTACAAAAGGGGCTGTTGTATGTGCCCCTTTTTGTCTCATAGTGTGTCGGTCCTCGCAGAATTATATCCCAGCATAGCCCCGGTTCTCTGGACCATAACAGGAGGCGCGAATATGAACCGATACAGGAAGCAGGAAGCAAGATACCATGTGTTGGCCACCACGTTTCAAGTGAGAGCAGCTGTCCATGTGTGTAGCGAACTAGGTATCTAGGTGTCTAGTGCGAATCGACCAGGACAAACATGTTCCTGGGATTATAATCCTCGTTATATGGAACCACTGCCGTCATCTGCAGGCTGGCTCGCCTTTTGTCAAAGAGTCTTGGGTGGTAGACAAGTCAGCCGGCCAGTGAAACAAAAAAGCAGATGGGAAATGTGTCTGTCAAAAGTGACCCATGCCCTTTCCATAAACGCCTCGCCGCCAAACGCCTAGCTCCGCCCATGATATTTCTGTGATCCCAAAAGTTTGATCCTGCAGCCCTAGCTATCATAGTCTAAAAAAAGGAGAACATGAAGCAGAGGGGAAGAAAAGGATCGCCTGGATAGGTAGGTCCTTCAGACGGTTAAACGAAGAAAAAAGAGTCTGCCTCCAAAAGGTAAAGGGAGCTAGCTCATCTCTAATGGCTCAGGCTGGCTGCTAGATCACCGATCTCAGCCACGCAGGATGGGATAAAAGTGTGAGTAATAGTAGCAGGGGAAGAAGGAAAGCACATGACAGAAGATTGAAAATGTCTCTCCGCCACAAAATCTTGCGTCGTCTCGTCCCATAGCGCTGTTAAGTCGTCCCATCCCACCTTTTGAGGCCCCGGCCGGCTCGACAGCAGGACCGAAGGAGTTTTCGAGCGGCCGGAGATGGGCAGGACGGACGAGAAAAAAAGGCCAAAAAAGTAAGAAGCCTGGTATCCAGACACGAAATTTGAGAAAAAAAAAAAAAAAAGAAAACATCTTCGGGGCTGGCCGTAGCCCAGGGTATCTCTTACACACGTGAGCTTGGCCGCAGTCGGTCAAGGGGAAATGGAGTAGAGTGCAGAAAAAGAAAAAGGAAAACAGGAAAAAAAGAAAGAAGAGGTGACACCAAGCCAGACCCGCGCAAGGAAGACGGCAGATCAAAGCGTCGCCTTCATCTTTTCCTTGTGCGCCATGAACTCGCGGACGCGGCGGTGATGCTCGTTGCTGTAAGCAGTCCACTTCTCGTGAACCTGCTTGTCTTCTTCCAGCCAGGCGTAGTACTCCTGCATACCCTGGTCGCTGGTCACCGCCCTGTAGTGTTGTCGTCATTGTCAGTCTTGGTTGCCCACCAGATCTTTGCACTCTCGGATCATGGGAGAACCACTTACGACCAGCCCCGCTGCTTGAGCTTCTTGGCATTGCTCTGGCGCGCGATCATGTGGTCGAGGAACTTGGCGTCGACCACATCCCACTCGCGAAGGTACGCCTCGAACTCGGCCACGTACTTGTCCCACGCCGACATGTTCGGCGTCATGGACGGGATGCCGAACGCCGTTGGCGGCCGCGGCGGCACAGGTGCCCTTGGGAAGTTGACCTTCCCCGAAGGCCTGGCGTGGGGCCGGTCGAGGGGCGGCGTGGCTGCCGCCTGGCTCTCGAACGGCAGCGTCGTCTTGAGGTCGTCAAACGACCCCAGGCCCGTGGGTCGCTGCGCGAGGGGCTCGACGTTCTTGAAGTCGGCGAAGCTGGCGCCCAGATCGTCCGTGTCCTCGGACCCGGCAGCATTGCTAGTGTTGAACCGGGTCTGCTCGCTGACCGGGATCTTGGGCGGCACAGGCGGCACGGCAGAAGGGCCACCGCCCATGTTGAGGCCGAGTCCAACGCCCGGCGGAGCTCCGGCAAAGCCGTTGGCGTCACCCGCCCTCCACTCGGGACGCGACGGCTCGAGCGGCACACCGCGGACGCCGTTGGTCTGAGGCATCGGCGCAGCATCTCCCATGGGCGTGTCAATGTCCATAGCATTGTCGCTGTCCGCCCCGCCACCGTTGAGAGGCGCTCCTGCCGACTTTTCTTCACCGCTGGTCGTTTCATCGTCGTCCATCAGGCCAGCAGATCCTCCCTTGGTCACGTGGACCTTGGGCCTCCTCTTGCTTGGGCGGTTGGTACGTGTGGGCGATGTTGCGCTACGAGGCGGCTGGACTGGCACAAAGTGCTCTGAACCAATCTTCTCTCTCCACTGGTCGGCATCAAACCCATGTTGATCTTTCTGCGGCTGTTGCTGAGCGTCGGCCGGTCCGATGGGAGTGTCGGTGTCCGAGCTCGTGAAACCTTGTGCAGCCATACCGGCAGCAGCAGCAGCAGCAGCTGCCGCCGCCGCCGTCGCCGCCGCCCCGGCGACTATTCCTGGGTCTCGCGAGGGCCGGCTGGTCTTGGGGGGTGACCGCCTGCCGCGGGTTCCAGACTGCGATTGCGACCGCACTGGGCCCGAGCCGTTCTCATCGCCGCCAGCGTTGAACTGCCAGTTAGCATTCGCGTGCTCGTCAGCAACAAACCTAGTGTTGATGTTATCTGCACTGTTCCTCATGAACCGGCTCTCGTTCGCGTTTGGGGCGAGGGATTCGGCGCTTCGGTGTCCTGGCGCCGGATAGCTGGTGTGGTCAACCTTGTCAGTCATCTTGTGCTGCTGTCGCTTCTGCTGATGCTGCTGTTGATGCTGCTGACGCTGCTGCCCTTGCTGCTGCGTCTCTTCAGCGTTCTCCGGGGCCCTCTTGATGATGTCGCGGAGCAGGTCATATTGCATCTTCTCGAAGTTGTTTAGAGTCGTATGCTGTCGCCCGAAGGGCTGTTCCGAGGGACTTCCACTCGAAACGCGTTTGCTGCTGCCGGGGTCGACTTCTCCCACGCCGGCGCGCTTCTTCTCGTTGCCTGGGTAGTGCCGGCGATCGCCACTTGTGGTCGCCGTGCTGGAGCCCTGGCGAGGACCGGACGGGCCTTCAAAGGCAGATGCTGAGGGTGCGACGTAAGGGTATGGGGCGCCATACACGTTATGCTGTCCACCATTCGTCCTGCCGGGGGTACTGTTTGCCTTGTCGCTGCCAAAGTTGGCGGCTGCGAGGTGATCTGTCAGTTCATGCTCTATAGAAGCCGGCCATTGTCCGCACAGTGTGGCGGCTCTCGTCGTTTTCTCGTGAGACTTCGGTGAACGGGGCTAGTCCGTTTCGCATACCGGCGCTGGCTCCTGACGAGCTCGTCTCGTCACTGCCCTGGAAAGGCTTGGGGGTATATCGCTCTCCGAACCGGGAGGTAGTCGGGCTTGATGGCATCCGGGCCGACGTGTTTGCGTAATGGGCCCTGCCCGGGTTTGCTTCGCTCCCGCGCCGGGCCTCGGGTGCCTTTGGGGGACTGTCGGCATCGTCCGATACACTAAAGCTGCGCTGCCTGTAGTTTGTGGCCCCGAACGCATCCGAGTCGGCGCCGACGGGCTTCCGAGGAATCTCGCGCGTGCTCCTAGTCCGTCCGAGATTCGGCACGCCACTAAAGGGATCGAACTTCTCGCCGCGAACACCGCCGTAAGGACTGCTTCTAGGGTCAAGATAGGGGCGTGGTCCGCCGTCGTCGTGGTCGGACGAAGAGGCAAATGCTTGCGGCTTTTGGTATGCTGACGCCGTGTCCTCAAAGAGACTGGTATGGCGCTTGGTGGCGTAATGCTTGCTCGACACTGGCGCCTCGTCACCCATTGGGGATCCGGGCACGAAGCCGGATCGCGAGGCGCGAGGCGTCCTAGTGCCGAACGAGGCCTCGGCCTTCTTCTGCTGAGAGGCCGTGTAAGCCGTCTGGCGCGGGTCCGGAGGCGGTGGCCTGGTCCGCGTGGAGGAGGCGCCAGCGGATGAGGAGTTTGGTTGAGGGGCAGTGGATGCAGGTCTTCGAGTGTGGGAGCGCATCGACTCGAAGGCGTCAGCTCTCGATTGGGCGTCATCCTTGTCGGTGGGCCTCGGAGGTGGCGGCGGAGGGGTGTTCATGGGGAACTTTGCATAGCGAGCAGCCGAGGCGCTGGAGCGACTGGACGTGTTGGAGGAGCGAGTGTTGTTATAGCGCTGAGGCGGCGGAGGAAAGTCCTTGCCCACGTCCTGCCACGGGTTGCCCCGCACGCCAGACGAGGTCGGGAAGCGACCGTGGCGAGAGCGGTTGGCATCGTACTTGGCCTTGGACTCGGGACTGGAGAGGATCTCGTGGGCTGTCTGGATGGTCTGAAACTTGGAGTTCACCTCAGCCTCGCGGCCAGGGTTGCGATCAGGATGATATTTGAGCGCTGGTGAGGCGTGTGTTAGCGAACGACGGCAACTCAGGCTGCGTGCGTGTGTGGGCGAGACCGGGCATACCGAGCTTCCTGAATTGTTTCTTGACCTCGTTGACGTCGGCGGTCGGGGGCAGATCGAGGTCCGCGTAGTAGTCGCGGGTGTAATCCGCCTTGACCATGGCGGCCGACTTGCTCTGCGGCAGCGCAGGCTGGCAGAGATGGGAAGCAGCAAGAGCAGCAAGGTTGGGTAGGAATTAGGTTGATCGAAGCTACAGTTGGGCGGGGAAGACGGCGACGAGCAGGCCGCGATGCGAGAGGAGGTGAGAGCGTGGTGGGCAGGTTGCGGGCATGCCTGGCAGAATTTTGTGGCTGCTCTGACCTGACAACCACATGAGCATCACCAGCAGACGGCAAGAGCAGTGAGACAGCAGACGGACGCGCCTGCAGAAAAAGCAAGGGTGGGGTTGAGGCGCACGCTTGGGGTGAGCGGAGTCGAGTGTTGGGTTTCTTTTGTGGGGTCGGGTTTCCTCAGCGCCTGTTGCGAGTCCTCCTCGTTGCTTGTTCAGCACACCAACGGCAGGCTCCTGCTCCTTCTTTACGTCAGTGTCAGGTACAGGGCGGTGAGGAGGCGGAGGACCGAGTGTTTTGTGCTCCCGTGTTCTCGTTATCAGATCAAACGACGGGAGACGGAAAAAAAACAAGCAACTTGAGGCCCTTCTCTTGGGCCCCGCCATTTGTCCCAGGCAACGCTTCCCAGACCAATGACCATGACGTACATCGGGTCCAGCCAGGCACGCTATTGGGACTTCAACCTATCTATCGTGCTTTCCTGTATCTTGAAAGAAGAAAAGATGGATACAATTCGGCAGAAACACAATTAGCAGGCCGTTAATAGAACAGAAAATGCCCGCTGCCCAAAAATACGGCCAACAACTCACGCAGCCACTGACGCCGACTTGCGCAAGGGCATCCTTGACAAATCCACGCATAGGAACCGACTGGGCCCGAGCCTTTCTCGTGCCAACAACACCCGTAGCCCGCCGCTCAGCGCGGCCCAGGTCTGCAGGAGCGGACCGGGATATAACTCATTCTAATATCCCGTGGTGTTCCATAATGGAAGACGACTGCATTGGTTCCACTCAAAAGCACATGGCAGCTGATGACGCTCCGCCTGCACCCCGACCAGGCACACTAATATGCTCCTCCACCACTAGAAAGAAGCAAAGATAAAACACGTCAGCTTGCATAGCTTTTGTGTGCATCTGCATTTGCTTTTGGCGCACCATGCTTTTTGAGGCTAGGTCTCAGGGGACCAGAGAAGGACAAAGGACAATATAGGTAGATTCCGTAGCCTGGTTGGGTGTCGGCACAGCACTGCTGAACATGCCATCTTCCAGCCCGAACCATCTCCGAACCAAAGCCCCTAGGGGCCGGTGACTCAACGTCATCGCGAGAGGGCTTCGCAGTCAGATGATGGGGATGAGCAATCATTGAGCGTTGGGGAGATGGGAATCAGTAGCAATATCTAGCAAATTTGCGGAGTTCGACGTTCGAATACGCGAATTGAAATCTCAATTGTCCAATTGTGCTTCATACGGGCCCTTTTGTTGGTAGGAATAGGTGCTCAATCCTGTAGGCATGGAAACCTCCAGGTGGAATCGAAGGATGGGTCTGAAGAGGGAAAGAATCCGGATTGCGGGATCCCGAGAATAGTGACCTTGCTAAACATGCCTCTTCCTCTATCCTTTCCCTTAATACTTGCGTCCTAACACTTCCCCTATCACTTTCCGTGACGTTCCCCTATCCCTCACCATTTCCTTTACTTTATCCTCTCCTCTATCTGCCTCTGTCCCTTACTTTATTTCTCTCCATGCCCTGTGTATCCATCTCTGCGGTGATCGGGCATGTGACGAGTGCGAGATTCGCTCGCTCTCAACGATCCCCTCTTGCCAGCTTCGGGGCGTTAAAATGGCGGATTCACACCAATCCGATTCACCAGACGGACGGGCGTATATGGCCGCGTGTGTCAATAAACGGGCTGACAGCGACGAGTGTATCATCCGAATCACCGCCCCAAATAACGAATAAATACGCCATGGGCCGGCAGCAAATCTTGGGGCGAGGTTGTCTGTCGGCCATCCATCAGGGCACCTGTTTAAATAGGGGCAAGGAAAGGGAAACACCCCACCCAGTAGCAAAAGATGACATCACCCCTGAGAGGCTGCGTCGTCTGGATCAACGGCCCGCCGGGCATCGGCAAGCTCACCGTGGCCGCCGAGCTGAGCGACCTGCTCGGCCCGGACGTCTGCCCGCCACCCGTGCCCTACAACCGCGACGGCGAGGTCGCGCACCGGCCCGACGAGCCCGGCGCCGCCCGGCGCGCCCGCGTGCTAGGCCGCGTCCTCTGGGCCCGCGACAGGGACGCCGCCGCCGCCCGGGAGCGCGAGGCCGCCGACCCGAACTCGCACTGGTCCTGGTGCCCGCGTTGTCGCGACAGCCCGCCATCTCCCGCCCCCGCCGAGGACGTAATCATCTTCACAGACTGGCAGCGCCTCGATACGACCTCCGGACGAGCCGCAGCAGCCGACTTCCAGGCCGCAGCCCAGCGCAGCGGCCGCCGCTTCTTAGCCGTGCACATGACGTGCGAACGGAACGAGCACGTGCGTCGCGCCACGGCATCGTGGGGTAGGCTCGAGGTCGCGGTGCGTTGGGAGCGGCACGTGGCTGCCGCGCGCGCCGCGGGCGTGCAGCCGTCGGGCCGACACCACCGCGGGCCGCTGGTCGTGGACGCCAGGGAGCTGGGGCAGCTGCTCGACGGGCTGGAGGCTGGCGGCAACAACAACGAGCTGCTGCCCGGCTGCGTGGCCATGGACCTCGACGTGACGGCCACGGAGCCGCACGAGGCGGCCTGGCTGCTGCTGCAGCGCGTGCGCTGGGAGGCAGTCTTTGGCGCCGACCGCCCGTCGCCACCCTCGCCGTGGCGCCGGCTGCTGTTCCCGCCCCGAACATCATCGTCGCCGCCGCGGCAGAGGCTTTTGCCGTCGCAGCAGCCGCCGCAGCAAGATGAAAAGGGGGCATCCTCCGCCGCCAGCTTTTTCAGCACCGCCACCGGGGCCAGCCGCCCAGTTAGTGCAAACAGCCTGTTCCGGTTCCCCGGCCCGAGCCGCGTGGGGTCGCGCAAGAGCCTCTGGGTCCGGTCGCGTCGTCGCTGGCGTGGCGCCGTCCCCGCGGGCGCGTCCTTCTCGAGGGCCTGGCGGTCTGTCGGGCTCGGCCACTCACGGGGAACGTGTTCGCCCCAAGCGCGGCGGGGGAGCGCCCCCCAGAGCGTCCCACGACACGATCTATGATAACCTTGGGCTGAATAGAAGACGGGCAGAGCAGTGTAGGCCATGTGAAGCAAAAACCATGGCGAGGTAAGTCTTGAAGAATGTAAAGAACGAATGCCTCTCGTGTTACCGTAGATATTACATGGCTCTATCGCTTTTTTTTTCTAATCGGCCCTATCCCTGGGTCCATATAAAGAAAGGATGCAAAACGTACATAATAGACTGCCGCCAGGACGGGGTGCCGCGAGTGAATACCGTATTCCAAATGTGATAGCAGAAGGTGAAACAGGAAACAGTGTCGAGTGGTGCCCGCCCGCCAAGGCGACACGCAGAAAAGGGGCAGTAGAAAGCAAGGTAAAAAAGGGGGAAAGAGAGTAGAGAATAGAAAGCTGCTGCCGCCGGCCAGGCAGGTTGGAAAAAGAGGCTGGCCAGTTCTGACCAGTCAAAAGAGTACATGGCAGTGGGCCGCAGTTCTGTTCTTCCATCCTGTTGTCCACCCATCACGGCGGGGCGGTTCCGTCTGTCATCTAATTCTTCTCTGCTGCTGCCGCCATTGGGACGTCCTCATCAGCAGCACCAGCGCCGCCTTCTTCCTCCACGGCCAAGACGCCGTCCGACGGCTCGCCCGCGATGGGCTTGCCGCCCTCGTACGTCACCCGGCGCCATCCGCACTCCTCCGAGCTGTCCTTGATCCACTCGACGGTGGGGAAGTAGTGCTCGTTCTTCTTCATGGTCACTACCCACGGGACGCTATCGAAAGTGACGGCCTTGAGACGGAAGTCTGGATGGGAACTACTGGTCAGCTATCAAGCATCAACAGATGGGACTCGTATCAAAAATAGGTACTCACATGTGTTGTCGGGGATGGCGGTCACAGCATCAAGGAAGCTCTTGAGGTCGGGCGTCGACACTCCGTTGACGTGGGTTATGAAGTTCGTGGGGGCCAGGCCGTACTGGTACGAGGGCGAGCCGCGGGTCCTGGCCGAAACGTAGACTTCGCTGAAGAGCTTGCTGATCTGCTGCCTCACGGCGTGGTGGGGGCGGTGGAAAATGGCGCCGCAGAAGGACACGGCGTGGTCCGTCTCGACGTCGTCAGCAGCGACCGTGGGCAGGCGCAGCTGCACCTCGCGGCATTCACGCACGATGGTGGCGTCGAGGAAGTCGTTGGAGTACATGACGTCAAGCTCCGAGATGCGCGTGATGAGCTCGCCGTTGAGGGTCAGCAGGATGTCGCCCTCGAGTAGCGACGCGGCGCCGTCGGCCTGGTCCTGGTCGCGCTCAAAGGTGCGCTTGGTCACCATGAACAGCTGGTGGTGCGCCGTGTTGGCCACCGAGACCTTCTGGATCCAGTCCTCGGAGACACCCATGATGCGCGCTTGAGACATCTGGATGGACCGGAACTCGACCGAGAGCATACGCAGCTTGGGCACGACGCCGGCCTGGATCTGCTTGACCACGGGCAACAGCGTCGGCGTGGCCAGGCCGAGGTGGTACTCCTCGTCGCGGTGCGTCGACGGCGACCGCTCGCCGAGGTACGTCAGCCACAGAGCCTGCACGGTGCCATCGGACGCAACCAGCACGCCGCTGCCGCACTGACCGCTGAGGTTGGTGTCGACCGTGATGGCGTCGACATTGACGGCGCGGTAGCGCGGCGCGCCCGAGTTGGCAGGGATGGCGACGGCAAAGATCTCGGTCACGGTGGTGCGGGCGTGCACGACACGGCCGATGCGGTTGTAGCCGATAAAGTAGGTCTCCGCGCCCTGCGTGATCTCCTCCGAGCTCAGTCGGGCGCTCTGCACGGGGGCGTCGACCAGGCTCGGGTCGTACTGGATGACGGCGTAGTTCTGCAGCGGGTGCAGGAACACGACCTTGCCCTCGACCACGATAGACTCGCCGATGGTAATAGAGATGTCGCACAGGTCGTAGGGCACGATGGCGCGCGAGATGACGACCAGGCCCTTGGCGGCGTCGACGACGAGCCCCATGCCCCACTTGCGGTTCTTGGGGAAGCCGTCGAGCTTCATGGGCATGGTGCAGGTGACGTGCACGAAGCTGCGCACCAGCTCGGCAACGGCCGGGTGCGACGTGTGCTCGAGCTGGATGAAGCTGGCCTTGCGCGGCACCGGCGGCACCGCGGGCAGCGGGTCGGCAATGTCGGAAAAGTCCCACAGGCCCGTGGCGTCGTTGCGCACCGCCAGCTTCATCTTGGACGCCCAGTGGCGGTCGACGTGGATGATGGACGTGTTGAGCGTGTGCAGGTCGCGCAGGTGCTTGTACGTCACCACGATGCGCGCCCTGTCCGGGATGGCCTTGACCACGTCGATGAAGGTCTCGAGGTCCGGCACCTTCTTCTGGTCCACCGTCTGCACGATCCAGCCGTTGTCGCTACTATCGAACCGGAACGAGCCCGTGGCCTCGCACACGTACACGCCCTTGCACGCCACCCCGTACAGCCGCGCCTGCTGGTACGACAGGCTGTGGAAGCTGCCGCCCGCCACCGACACGAACCGGTCCGGCGTGATCTTGTGCAGGTCACCCACTGAGATCTCCACCTCGACGTCCTCGCCGCCGCGCTGTAGCAGCAGCCGAACCGGCTGGCCCACGCTCGAGTCGAGCAGGTCGTCCAGCCGGATGAACTGCGTGATGAGCTCGCCGTTGACCTTAATCAGCACGTCGCCCTCCTCGATCTTCTTATGCGACGGCCCGTCCGGCAGCACGATCTCGGCCACGAGCATGTTGGTCTCCTTGGGGAACGCCTCGCGCATCTGCGCCTCCCACGCGGGCGCCAGGCCCAGTCGGCGGCACTCGTCGAACGGCTTGAGCAGGAACTGGCACTGGATGTCACCGCGCGTTATCGGCTTGCCCTCTTGCAGGCACTTGAGCGCCCGCAGCGGCCGGTCCAGCGGCAGGAAGTAGTCGGTCGCCGCGCCGTCGGCCCTGCCTCCCGCCTGCAGCGCCACAGCGTAGCCGTCGATGTTTACCACGGGACTGCCCGAACTGCCACCGCTGGCCGCCGCGCTGGCCTGGTAGTAACACGTATTGAAGTCGCTGTAGCCTTCGCCGTACTCGGGTGCGTTGCGGTCGAGACGGCTGATGACGCCCGACAGAATACTGAGCTTCTCTCCGGCATCGTTGCCGACAACACGGATCTCGACGCCCACTAGACGTTTCTGTCAGACATCAGAGTTTCACATAGTAGGTACCTGCCACAACTAGCGGGGTCAGGGGGCATGAAGATGGCTGTCCATACCTTTGGCCAGGTCTGGACGCAGTGGCAGCGCCGCCACGGGCATGTACTTGATGGCTTTGGGGTCGAACTTGAGGATTCCAAAGTCGTGCACAGGGTCGCGGTAGACGGGGTAGGCATCGACCTCCTCGTGATTGTCAAAGATGACGTAGCCCCAGAAAGGCCCGGAGCCGACGACGTGACGGTTGGTCAGGATGTAGCCCCTCTCGGCGTCAACGACAAAGCCCGTGGCCTCGCTCGTCAGGGCGGCGTCGGTGTCGAAGGAGCACGTCATGCAGAAGCGGATCGAGACGACGTTGCGGACGACCGTCTGGATCGTCTCCTGCCACTCGGCCGTGTCGGGCCCGACGGCGGGCAGCAGGGACAGCGGCAGGTCGTCCTCGGCGCCGTCCTCGAAGTCATCCTCCTCGGGTGTGTTGTCGCCGGCCGACTGCTTGCCGTTGATGGAGCGCTGGTGCTTCGGCGGCCGGTCATCGAGGGCACCGCTCGGTTTCCTTTTGGTGCGCTGCGAGAGGGCGGTGGTGCCGTTCATGGCGGGCGAGCTGGACGAGAACGAGGGGTGGTGGGACGGTGCGGTCGAGGTTCCGCCAGACGAGAAGCGCACCAAGCTGTTTCTATTGCGTAAGGCTAGTAGGAAGACGGGCAGTCGGGAAGCGAACAGACTGGAAATGCACGGCCGGCCGAGGGAAGGAGCACGGGGCGAGGCAGGGGAGGTATGGAGGCGAGCAACAAAGCTGATATTTCCGAAACTGGTGCTCAGCCTCGAGAAAGAGGCTCTCTGCATAAACAGACGGCCGCCCAGACGAGCAACATGCGAACCAAAATGCTCGCAAAAAGAAAAGAAAAACAGTATGTAACGTCTCTCCGGAATGATGGAGCCCTGGAGGATTAAATACGAAGCGTGCAGACTTGCCAAAGCAGAATCCGTCGGCCTTTTCTCTGGAAGGCAAGCGCTTGTCGCGACGGCTAGCTGCAGCGTGTACCGCCAAGCTATTAGCCTCCCTAAAGTCAGAGCGGAGTCACGTGCTAGGCGGGCGTCTTTCTGGTTCTGGCCCCGGCCCGGTCGCACGCCACATTTGCCAGCAATCCCAGTAGCAAAGCAGTAGCATCCGTGATGAAGTCATCACGATGATTGATCTCGCAGAGCGGAATTTCTTATTCATAATCCTTGCCTTTAATGGTATAGTATTACAGTATTGCGCTTATGACGCCAGCGCTTTTCACTCGCCGGCGCCAGCTGCAAGGTACGGTCACGTGACATTCATACGAGGTGGTTCATCCAGGCTTTGCGCCCGACGCAAAAACGAGAGTGGGAAAAATGACGGAAAAAATAAAAGGAAAAAAATGAGTGAAAATAGGGACAGGAGACACAAATGGGGGACAAAAAGTGAAAGAAAAGACAAGGAGGCCGAAAGCGCACATGAAAAGTAAGGGGGTCCGATTAGTGTGGCTCAAACTGCATTTGATTTGGGTCCGTGGCTGGCACGCACAACAGTCATTTAAAGATGCAAAATAGGTATTTCTGTCGCATAAACAAAAACACGCCGTGTGATTGATTCCCTGATGCAAACGCCTGGCCAAACTGGCCGCCCACGACCCCCGACACTCACCAACGGTCGGCCGCGACCGACACTTGTCCCCCATATTCGAACGTCTAAAGCGAAAGGGTCCGGTCCGACAAACACACAATGCTCGGCGAACCACCTGAGAGGTCCTGTTGATCCTGTGGCTAAACAATCGCCCGACGCAGAAACAAAACGCAATCGCTAGAACAAGTCGGAGAAACGAAGACGACGACGATTACCAGGGCGACAGGGAAAAGGGTATGAGTGCATGCTGACACTGCGCAGGAGAGAAACATGTGGGAGGGAGGGAAGCCACACCCGACCGAATCAAATCATCTCGCACCGAAAACACAAACGCGCAGCCGACTTTCACACCAGCTCAAAGCCGTCGTCGTCGTCGATGTTGCCGCCGCCGCCGACGCCGCTCGCCGACTTGCGCAGGTCGCTCCTGGCCTTGCGGCCCTTGAGCAGGTCTCCGTTGGCGTCGAGGATCTCGTACTCCTTCTCGACCAGCTTCTCGGTCGTCCGGTTGTTGGCCTTGACGAACGTCTCGAGCGTCACCGGCCTCGACGGCGTGTCCGCCGCGTCGAAGCTGTAGAGCACGCCGTCCATCGAGTGGAAGCCCCACGAAGCCAGGCCGCCGCCCTCCTTGCGGGCCGCCGGCACCAGCAGGTCCATGATGGACCGCGACGTCTCCGGGTCCTCGATCTCGCCCCTCGCTCCGATCCTGCCGCTCGGCCGGCCGTTGGCAGCCCGGAAGAAGGTTGGCTGTGGCCGGGTGATTTTCATGGTGTTGGCGTGCTTCTTCCGGTGCGAATCATGAACGCTAGTGCGGCAGAGAGGACACCCGTCAGTCTGCGATCGCAGAGGGCAGGCAGGACGCACACACATCGCCGCGAGGGAATGGCCGGAATGACTCACAAGTCGCTGTTTTTCTTGCTCGGCCTGCTCTTGGAGAGCAGCACCTCGGGCGTCTCGGAGCTCAGAATCTCTCCAGTGAAGGTATTCCACTTGAGTCCAGCGGCAGGCCTCTGGCCATGCGCCCACTTCTCGCGCGAGTCCTTGCCGCGCTTCCACCCCTTGTGCGCGCTGCGGAGGTCACGCTCGTACTGGGCGGGAGTCTCCATCGTGGCAGCCATTGTGGTTATGCTCGGCCGGTGCAAGCGCCCGGAGTTTCTATGGTGTTGTCTTGAGTGGTTGTGGGGATGACGTTGCCGCCGTCACGTAGACTTGTTGGAGTCGAGATGAGCTGGTGCGTCAGACGAAGAGGGTGGTGTCGAGGTATATGTACAAGCCCGTCTTCTTTGTCCGAGGGTTGGGTGCCTTTGACGTGATAGGCGGTCGGGGTCTGTTGGCCAGCGAAGGTAGATACAATCTAAATGAGGGAATGCAGGTCCAAGAAACAGGGTATCAAGTATTAAAGTTGCTTGAGAAGAAGTGGTAGGTAGGTTGGTTCCAGGTTATGGATGTCGGCAGAGCGAGAGACGGAAGGCCTCGGGGGCGTGGGCTATATGGGTGGGACAGGAGCTTCAGGTGCTTGGGTCACCTGGCTGACTGATCGTTTTGGGAGGCACTGCTCAGGATGAGTTGGAATGAACGACCGACGAGTCACCCGGAAGTGGCAGCAGAAGAAGAAGAGCAATGTGAAATGCAAAAAGATTGCGTTGTGTAATCAGGCTAGAGCCCCTTTGTTCTCTTATTGCGCAGCAAGAGACGAGATGGGAAAGCGCCAGAAGGGTTGGCCGTGTGACTCAAAGACCGGGAGCGCTGTGAGGCGGATTGCCGGGGCCCCTGGCGCGCAGGCGCGAGAGCTCTGGCGGAGATAAGGAGTGCGATAAACCACGGTTAGGCTAGTTCGGCACCAGGGTGCGTGGGTTTATGACGGAATAAAAAAAGAGTGTGTATGGACTAGATGCAAATGCCAAAAAAGAAGAAAAATATACAAGCGGCCAGATAGGTACCGATACACTTGATGGCTTTATTTATATACGGGTGATTTGAGCTGGGTTGGGAGAAATGTGGGAGGGAGAGGGAAAAAGGGGAGGAAGACCAGGAAACGATCACAAGGAGGTAGATGGAAGTCATTATCAATACACCACGGATGGGATCACGGCAGAGCTGGGAAGGCCTCCCGAGCTTGTTTACGCAACTCCACTGGGCACCGGACCTCGGGGGCGTCGGCATAGCCAGTCAGTCAGGCAGTCCCTTCCCTCCGACAGTGTGAGCATGAGATGCCGACAGGAGCCAAGGAGGCCGTCTACCTAGGTACTTGCGGCACCGTTATCTTATCATAGGACTGACAAGTCCCTCCTCGCCCACTTACAAAACAGCGGCGATAAGCCTTGCGGGGGGTGCGTGATGAGGTGATGGGCTTGGAAGCAAGGCGCGGTGGTGTGCCTGGTCATAACTGCCTCTTCGCATGGCTGTGTTGGTGTGGGTGGGACAGGGACATGGGGTGTGTGTGATGTGTGATGTATATACGAGCGGACGGGAGCGTGTGTACCACAAGCTGGGCGTGCTTTTTCTGGGGTGTGGGCGTGGCATGAGCCAAACTTGAAGCGGCAAGTCTGGGGGGATGGGAAAGCGATGCATCTGGGCGGCAAGCAAGGAGGAGGCCTGGCAGCTCTTGCCAGTTGTGCCTGGAGATTGCTGTATCGGGACATTCAGGGACCACCTGGTCGCGGGCAGAAGCAGGGTGGTGGGCGCTTTGCAATCAGCAACGAGCCAGATGACCAGCAGGTGGGAGCTGAGTGGGAGGCAGCTTTCCTTTG
Source organism: Magnaporthiopsis rhizophila (assembly GCA_003049465.1). NCBI lineage: Eukaryota > Fungi > Ascomycota > Sordariomycetes > Magnaporthales > Magnaporthaceae > Magnaporthiopsis > Magnaporthiopsis rhizophila. Next base: position 254,110 of record PYSS01000027.1, read on the forward strand.
TCCTGCCCGCCTGCTGGCGCTTGTTCGGATTAGGCGGAAGGCAATGACGCTGATAAATTCGGAGTTGCCGAATGAGATTGCGCGAGCTGAAGGCGGCGTATTGGGGAAGCATAGCGTGGACCCCAAGGAACTCGCTGTCCAGCCGGGTTCCGGATTTGAATGCATGTCCCAAACAGATGCCAGGCACGCGGGCCCGTGCCCCTATTGGCGTTATCCCATTTGTCACCTGGACCTATGACGATGTAAGAAAGCGGCGCAGCAGGGATGAAGGGGAAGCGATTCTGTCGTAGAAGGCTGCCTGTTTTGTGCAGCTGCCCAGTCCCTGTTTGAGTTGTTTATTCGCGGCTGGCATAAAAAGCGTCGGGTGCCTGGGCGAACCTGGTTCTTCCTTTCAGGTTGCCATCACGCGGCCAGCCTAGGTAGCCAGCTCGAGGAAGCAAGGTGCGCGCACAGTGCATGTCCGCACTCGGTTGTGTTGCGTTTCTGTGTTGCGTATCCTCCGGGCCGCTGTTACTTTTATGCCAACAACCCCAGATGCCGAAGCACAAGGCATGAGGGGGCTCCAAGTTCCACGTTGTGCCCAGGATCTGACAATCTGATACGCGAGATTCGCAAGCACAACAGATCCAATGGGCAGTCGGCACCACCTTCCCTCGCACCCTGTACACGTTCCGTAAGACAGGCTGCGTGCGGTCGGGACGCGAAAGGACACGCGGACGATGCAGTTGCCCCCTCGGGACTCGGTTGTTGGTGCATCTCTGGTGTTTGCGCTCTGCTCTGCTGGGGCTACAATAATGCAGCACTGTGGCAGGCATTTTGTCGAAACCGCCGTATGCGAGTTTCAAGTACCGCCACAGGACATTGCTTAGCACTCAGAGAACCTAAAACGCCCACTGTAGCCGAGTTTCCATCACGTAAATGGGCGCCGCTTCCTGACCTACACAGTAATGCTTATGACGACGCCTCTCACTGCGCCTTTGAAGGATCCAAAGAACTGGCTGGCTCAATTTGGCATCGAGAGCAAGTCCAGAGAGCCTATTGTGGACCGCTATTAATAGTTCAGTCTAATTAATGCCATAATAAGGTTACAGACGTCATTCCGTATTCCTGCCCGCCGGCTTGTTCCTGCGCGGCCAGCGCAGCAAGGAGCGAGGGCAAGATCTCGCGCTATTGACCGAGCGAGCCGATGTTAGGCGAATTCCTAGCTGATGTCTCCGTAAATCCTTCACTAATCCGGTCTTTTCCGCACCCTAAAAAATGCCTGAGGTGATGTTAAATGCGCGTCATGAAGGGCGGATCGAAACCTGGCGGCAGCATCTCTGACGACGTCAGGTATTTTGGCTTTTTGGGCTAAGAGCGGCGCGTGTTAGCCGCCAAATGATCAAACCATAAAGCCTCTCCCAATCCGAATGCGGCGCGCAGGCCACATGCCAGCCAGCGGAGTCTTCTGGAATCTGCCCAGACACCGGACAGCACTTGACCATGTGCGCCGTCCCTGGCATGCGGTTAGCTCCAGGGCCATGGCAATATTCCATGACTTTAACGATCTATGCGACAGAATCATCGGGTGAAGAGGCATCTGAATCACAAGAACAAAGCTGCGCTTTGGGCTTGGGACGGGACAAAGTGACGTCATAAATGCATTATCTTATCAGTGTAACATGGAGTAGCACAGCACGTGATCACGCCTTCTGTCTCTGCGGAGCCCAGCGCGACGACGCGAGGTCGACACTCAACCGGCTCAACATGAACCATATGCCAAGACCCTCGACCAAAACCACAGCTCGCAGTTAAACCTAGGCCTGTTAAAAGGAGTCGCGCCACCTAGGGAAATAACACCTCCGCCCCCCGAATAACTAAAAAGATGCCCTCGGACCTGGCTGCTTACCTGGCCGAGAACTACCTGACAGCTGACCCTAAACCCACAAAGAAGCGCAAGAGAAAGCACGGCGACGGCAGCAAAAAGGATGGCCTCCTCATCAAAGACGACGACGAAGAGTCGGCATGGGCTACCTCCCGCCGCGCCGCAGACGACCAGCAGCCCCACCTCGACGCCGCCGTGGCCGGTACGTCGGCCGAGTTCAAAAAGGCCGCCAAGTCCAGCTGGAAGACGCTGGGCGGCAGCAGCAGCAGTAAAACAACAGCGGTAGCACCAGACGAGGCCGCAGCAGCAGCGGACGCCGTCCTAGCCGAGGCGGCCGCCGAAACCGCAGCGCGACGCGCGCAGGACGACGAGGCGCCCGTCATCGAGGGCGGTGGCGGCGGACAAACGGCGACTACACAGAAGATGAGCGACGGCACGCACGCGGGCCTGCAGACCGCCGCCGCCGTGTCGGCGCAGCTGGCGGCGCGGCGCGCCGAGGAGAGGGCGCAGTACGAAGCGGAACGGGCGGAGCGGCGCGCGGCACGACGAGCTGCCCGTGGTGGCGGTGGCGGTGGTAACGGTAACGACAGCAGCGGCGAGGAGGAGACGGTGTTCCGTGACGCGACGGGGCGGCGCATCGACATTGCGCTGCAGCGCGAGCAGAAGCGGCGGGCCGACGAGGACAAGGCGCGCGCGGCTAAGGAGGCGCTCAAGGGCGAGGTGCAGATCGAGCAGGCGCGCAGGAGGCGCGAGGCGCTCGAGGACGCGGCGCTCATGCCGCTGGCGCGCGGCAAGGACGACGAGCAGATGAACAGCGAGCTCAAGGCGCAGCAGCGCTGGAACGACCCCATGATGCAGTTCATGGCCGATAAGGACAGAGGTGGTGCAGGCGCTGCCGCTGCGTCGGGCGGGAAGTCGGGGACCAGTAGGGTCAAGGGCAGGCCCGTCTACCAGGGTCCGGCGGCGCCAAACAGGTACGGCATACGGCCCGGGTATCGCTGGGATGGCGTAGACCGCGGCAACGGGTTCGAGGCGGAGCGGTTCAAGGCGCTCAACCGTCGCGAACGCAACAGGGATCTGGAGTACTCATGGCAGATGGACGCCGACTGAAAATCTTCTGGTGCGGGCATATCGATTTGTATTCGTGCGAGTGTCTCCAAGGGGCGCAACCATAACCTATATCTACCCCTGTCTGAGAAAAAAAAAAAAAAAACGAGCATCCATTCGTACACGCTCATACGCACGCAATCTGGAGCATGTCACGTTTGTGAACGATTTGTTATCCATGCCAACACGGTTGAATGTAATCCGGCTCAGCTACACTTCCATCCCTAGCCTCATGGGAGGCGGTTTACGAGGCCTCCTTCTTGGGCTTCGGCAGCAGCAGCTTGTCGGCCTTTCTGAAGATGGAGTTCCTGGTCACCAGCGAGATGAACTTGTTCTTCTGAAGCTTGTTCTCGCCGTCGCCGACGCGGTCGCTAAAGTACCGCTTCAGGAGGTCACCAATGCTGATGCCGTTGGGGTTGGCCTCGAGCGCGGCTAGCAGCTCCTCGCGAGTGATAATCTGCCCAGAACCATCAGGCACAGGAGCCGCCTTCTTCGGGGACACACCAGCGGATGCTTTTGGGTGGGCAGGGAATTGTCAGCAAAACTTTGCGCCAAGGACAGCAGCGGCAGCATACAAGACGGAAGCTTACAAGCGGCAACGGGTCCCTGCGTCGGGACTGGGCTTCCGGCCCTCGAGCCTCCGGGAGTGCCCGTCCCTCCGAGCTTGGAGCGCTTCTTCTTGAGCCCACCGTCAGACATCTCGCCCTCACCGTCGCTAGTGGCGCCGCCTGGAGGCTTGACCTTGGTGCGCTGCGGAAGCGGCGTGCCTGAGCGGCTGGGTTGCACCGAAGAGGTTACCGTCTTCTTGGCCTTCTTCCGCGAAGACTCGTTTCCACTCGACTCGGAGAGGTTGGGAGACCCGGGCCGCTTGAGCGACTTGGACCCCTTTGCCGTGTCCGTCTTGGATTTGCCCGACGCAGAGGCGCTTCCCTTAGCCGCGGCCTTCTTGTCCTTGGCGTCCTTTGATTCACTCTCCTTCTCGCCATCCTTACCATTAGCCTCGTCCTTTTCCTCCTCGGCCTTCTCCTCCTCCTCGTCCTGCCATACAAGTTATGTTAGCTTCGGAATTCAAGTGGCATAGATCTATGTAGTAGGCAGTTCCGGAGAGACACGCTCGCCAAGGGTCCCAACGTACACTCGAAGAGGCGTATGGGTTGCTATCCGAGTCGCTCTGGTACTCCAGGTGCTTCTCATGACGCGTGAGAGCCTTGCGGACTTTCTTGCCGTGCATCTTTCGTACGGCGTCTTCCAGAATCTTGGCCGTCTCCTCCTCGTCCACCTCCTTCTCGTCGGCCTCACCAAACAGGTTGGCGCCCAGATGGTCTCGACGCTGGCGCTCTCGTGCATCCTTCGCATCCTCATCATTATCACGCTCCATCGTTGGGGCCTCATCGTCATCCTGGAACTCATCACCCGACATGTCGACATCGTCATGGTCAATCTTCTCGGACCGCGGGGCGGCCCTGTAGGTGCTGCTCTCCTGCTTCACCATGGAGCCGCCGCTCATCCAACGCCGGGTGGCGGCTAGCTCTGCCTTTGCCTCCTTGGACTCGCCTTTGTCGGCCCAGATGGGCATCTTCAGTTTCTGCTTCATTTGGGCCTCGGCCTCCTCAATGGTGAAGCCTTTGAAGGCGGGCTTGGCGATGAAGCGATAGTACTTCTCCAGTGGTATCATCTTGAATCCTTGCCCACTGATAACCAGGCCCACATTCGCGCGAGACAGCGGAGCTACGTACTGGCCAACCCAGACGTTCTTGCCGTCGGCGTCCTCGATGTGCCAAGGGAGGGACTCGACGTATCTGAGCTCTCCGGCCGTGGGGTCCGCCGACTTTTTGGTGTGGAAGTGGGCGTTGAACGGCTTCTCCTTCTTCTGGGTCTTCTTTTGTGCCGGTTCGGCGTTGGTGTTGGTCTTGACCCCCGGCGCGATCTTGGCCAGGTCCTCCTGGCGCTGCGCTTCCTTCTCGGCTTTCAACTTCTCAAGGCGCTCGGCCTCCTTCTCGTCGATCGTCGGCTTCGCCGGCTCCTCCTCAACCACGGGCTCCTCCTTGACCTCGCGGCCTGGAGCCGGTTGGCGCGCGTCGCGGCGGTGGAGAGTGACGGGACGGGTGAAGTCGTTGGGGTCCGTAGGGTCCACATTGTGATCGATGTTTCCGCCCTTGGCCTTGGAGAAGCGCATGACGTGGAAGCGAGCACCGTCCTTCAGGGCGCGCTTGCTGATGACGAGTGGGTAGTCCATGTATTCGCCTTGCGGCGGCGGGTTTGTCCAGCCGCCGTTCTTTTTGCGCTGGGCTTCGAACTCCTTGAGGCGCTTCTCGTTCTGCTCCTTCAGCGCGATGAGAGGGTCCTTGGGCGTGGCCTTGACGTAGGCTGTGCTGGACGGGCGCTGGGTCGAGGCGGGGCGGTTCATGGTCTTGGAGGGATCGTGTTTCCGGCGGCCCACGAGAGGGTTCGACGCGGCCGCCGTGCGCCTGCGCAGGCTGGCGGGAATGCGCATTGCTGCCGCATTTTGGGCGGCGTTGGGAGCAGCCGGGTTCGGGCCATTGGGGTTCGGCGCGTTCGCATTCGGCTCATTGGGCGGGTTTGGCCCAGGCGCGCTCATGGTGGCTGATGATGGGCGAGGTGGTCCAGAGGCTCACGACGCGGCTGCGGTGGACGCTGTCGGTTTAGGTTGGGGTTGCCATGCAGTGAATCGATGACGGGACAACGCGTGCCGATGAGATGTTTAACGCGATACACGACGGTATCTATGGCGGTCTTGGAAAGCACAGGATGTAGCGAGCGGGAGGATGCCTGCAGGAAGAGCAGTCTATTGTTGGATGGCTCCGGACGCGGTGCCGGGCGGATGGCGACAAAGGAACATGAAGCCTTTGAAGTGGCAGAGCCTGGTCTTTGCAGGCAGAAGCACACAGGCACTACCGCCGACGTTGGCTGGAATTCTAACGCCATGACAGCGCGGCGGCTCAAAATGATGGATTGGACCCACTCTTCCGACTGTTTGCGGGAGGCACACTGTCCGTGTGCACAGTGGGGCTAGGTGGGCGGTTGATTTTTGCGCCCGCCCGCTGCAGGCTTGGCAGGCAACCCCACTCCGAGTCAAACTCGCGCAACCAATGACGGGCGACCTGGGGTTTTCTGAGCTGGGTCCAGATCAGGCGCCTGGGGTCGAGCGAACCGATTCCATCACCTCCACCCGACATCCCTTTTCCTTATCTTCTTCCTATGCGCACGCCTCTTCCTATTCCAATTGCGCCAGCTTCAATATTTCGACGAACGATCTTTCATCGCAAGGCCCAGGGGGCTGCCGCTGGAGGTTTCTGTTGCGCAAGCCAGCTTGCGTTCGGCGCATTGCTGGGGTAAATATATGAATTAGACCAGAGGAAGAAACCCAGAGCGCGAGCTCTACTCAGTACTAGGACGCGAGCAGTACATTGATTGTGCCGACACGCGTCCGGCTGATATTCTACCCGCCTAACCCCTCTCCTTGTGCTACCTGGGACCGTCACAAGAACACCAACGGTGCGGTTAGGGTGCCTGCCTGTTCCTTCACCCTCATGTGCCCTTCTGTGTGCGACCGACTCTCGCCCTGCCCCTCTTAGCCGCCTGGATACGTCGCCGGATGCTTCTCAGACCGTCACCTCCTTGAACCACAACATCTCCAAAGCTGCCTGCTCAAATGCCTCCCACTGGCCATTTCTCCTTCCTTATTATACACCTCACTTAAAGCCCCTACTTGGCGCTCGGCATCTGGCTCGGGTTTACTAGGTCGCATGTTGGCAGCCCTCAAGAGCGACGATGGAGCCCCTCCAGGAGCAGACAACTGGGCTGGAGAACACCCTGAGGGGCATGATTCTCTCCAACTCGGGGAGTGGTGACGGTCTAGGACCGTCACCACACATTGTGCCATCTGGTCCACGGTCTGGAATTCGCCCGCCCCAAAACGCCCACCCTTTCGACGGACGCTCCGTCCCGCCTGGTCTCGACGGGCAGCCCTCTTCACCGAATGGAGGCGAGGGGTCCGGGGCCCCAAAGTCGCCGAGGCCTGCTAGGAGACGCCTTAATCAGGCACAACGCAGGCAGATGTCGGCACAGCTGTCCATCCCCATCGACCCGCGCCCTCAGATGTCCCCTCCAGGCCAGCAAAATGTCGGCACACCGTACCACTACCAGCAGCACCAGAGCCTCAGCTTCTCACGCAATGGTCATCAGCACCAGTTCTCCAACGGCCGCTCATTCGATCAGCGCCAGGGTTCGCAGCCAGTTGGCCAGCCTTACGCACTCAGCTCGCCGTACGGAGGCGCGTCACCTCCAAACTACACGCAAATGCGTAGCCCGTATTCCCCAACGTACGACAGGTTCACAGCCGCGGGCGATTATGGCCAATGGAGGGCCCAGCGAGGTGGCCACAATGGCGAGCAGCATCCGAGGAGCTACCAGATGCCCGCCTTCGGTGTCGATAGGCCAGGCCAAGAACATGGCTATCAAGCTCGAAACAGGGCTGGAAACTCAAGCTTTGCCCGTCAATACCAGTCAAAGCCGGACGATGTAGCCGGTCAGGCTGAGCTGTTGAACGGCCTCTGCGACACCATCATCAAAGGCGCCGAGATCTCGTACGACGAGATTGCCAAGAATGAGAGCTTCCGCGCCATGATTGAGCATATCTGCCGTGTCGCCATCTCTAAATTCGAGGTAGAGAATAACGGAAATGTGCAATTCCCGCCTCCAAGCGTTCAGCTGAGGTGCTTCGGGAGTCTATCTTCTGGGTTTGCAACCAAGGCCTCCGATATGGATCTTGGACTCCTTTCGCCGCTGTCGTATCCGCAGCCAGACGATCCAAACTCTCCGATCCCGCGATTAATTGAGAAGGCGTTTCTTGAAGTCGGACTTGGTGCCCGGCTGCTCACTCGGACACGGGTACCCATCATCAAGCTATGCGAGAAGCCGCCCGAGAAGCTCAGGATGGCGCTTTTGGAAGAGAGAGCGCGCTGGGAGAGAGGCGAGGACGGGGAACACGACGCCCTGGAGGACGATGAGGCTAATGAAGCAGGCCGCGACGACGTTGGTGTCGTTGTCAACAGCCCAACTGAACCTGGCCCAGATGGTGGTCGGTCAAGCAGTGGCCAAAAGGGCAGTGAGCAAAAGAGCACTGACCAAAAGAGTAGTGACCAAAAGCCCAAGGCCATCGAGTTCGGCACAGAGGCATACGATCGGGCGCTGGCACAGCTGAAGCAGACGGGCAACTCGAGCCTCACAGCATACCATGGAATTGCCAAGAGGCTGCTGAGGCGGCTGGGCGGAGGCGACATCACCAATTCCAGCGTGAGAAATATGGCAAAGCAGGAACTCCAGATTGTTACCGACGTGGCCGATGCCTTTGTGCGGGGACTGGCGGACGCAGAGCTGGTGCGCAGACTGCAGGCAACAGTCTCAGTCTCTCTACGAGACGATCCAACCTACCCAACCACGCGCACTCTGGCAGGAATGCACACGCAGGTGGAAGGTGAGATGCTCGCCATGGCATGGGACAAGCGCCAACTACGGGAAAAGGACGCACTGCTGGAGAAGGAGGCCGAATCGAAACTCAAGTTCTGGGCCGAACTCCAGAACAGGCCTACCTTCGGACTGGATCCGCTCGGCTTTGCCAAAGAGCTCAGACAGGCGGTGGATGTTCTGCTGAAAAAGATCCCGTCGATACAGATGCAAGTCTTGAAGCAGGCCCAGTACGAGTCGCCATCCGAGTACCATAACAGGGCTTCGGGGCTGCTGGTTCGGCTAGGGGGTTACGACGCACCCTCTCTTGGTAACGATGCTTTGCCGATAGCAATCTGCCAATATGTTTTGGGTATCTGGGACAAGGATATCCGGGAACAGGTCGTCGCCTTTGTTGAGAAGGAGGGTGTCGACACGCTGAAGGCCGCCGCGCGACGCCACAAGAGCCTCCAGCTTGCCCTCGAGTTCCAGCGGGCGCTCAAGAAGGGTATCTACGAAGACGACCGCGACGTGGTGGCCAAGTACATGGCCATTCTGCGGAGACCAATGCGGCGGTCCGACCCCCCGCACCGCCACTACGACTTTGTGGTGCCCATCACGCAGGAGGACCTCCCCGTCATGCGCAAGATCAAGTCGCTTGCGCATCCGTCAATGACATCGCCGAACCAGCCCCGCGATCCATACCGCGACCGGCTCGAGTTCCCTCCGTCCGGGGCAGGGGTGCAGTGCGACATCAACTTCTCTGCCCACCTGGCTCTTCAAAACACGCTTCTGCTTCGGTGCTACTCTCACACCGACCCTCGCGTCCGCCCCTTGGTGCTCTTTGTCAAGCATTGGGCCAAGGTGCGGGGGATCAACACGGCCTACAGGGGCACGCTGAGTAGCTACGGCTACGTGCTCATGGTGCTGCACTACTTGGTGAACATTGCGCAGCCGTTTGTCTGCCCAAATCTCCAGCAGCTGGCGAAGCCGGCAAACCCGAACCTGACACCTGCCGAGAGGGAGGCTACCGAGAACTGCAGGGGGCGGGACGTGAGGTTTTGGCGCGACGAAGACGAGATCAAACGTCTGGCTGCGGAAAACCGACTCAACCAGAACCAGGACTCGGTTGGGCACCTGCTCCGGGGCTTCTTTGAGTACTACGCGCAGAACAACCCGACTAGCCAGTACGCGCACCGCGGCTTTGATTGGGGACGCGAAGTTATCAGCCTCCGCACCCCGGGCGGGCTGCGGACGAAGCAGGAGAAAGGCTGGACGGGGGCCAAGACGACCATCGAGCGTCAGCCCGAGACACCCTCGTCCGTTCCGGCCGTGTTGGCCACTGGCGAGCCGTCTCCCCCTCTCACCAAGACGCCGCAGTCGCAGTCGCAGCCGCGGTCGGGCGGCACGCTTGCCTCACCGTCACCCACCGCCGTCGGGCCGCGGCAATTTTCAGAGGTAAAGGAGGTGCGACATCGTTACCTCTTCGCCATCGAGGACCCATTTGAGCTGGAGCACAACGTGGCACGCACCGTGACGCACAACGGCATTGTAAACATTCGCGACGAGTTTCGGCGCGCCTGGAGGATCATAAAGAGCGCCGGCAAGGCCTCACCCACGGACACGTCACCGACGGAGGAGCTCCTCCAGAACGCCGTCGATGCAGACCACGACAGAGAGAGGAGCGCGCTGGCTGAACTTCTCGAAGAGATTCACGGCCGAGAGCTGGTCTTTTGATCAGCCAGTCCAGATTGCAACCGCCTGATCGAGAGGCGAGCAGGAGCTCAGGACATGGGCTGTTCTAACAGATATGACGTTGGTTTTTAGTGATTGCTAGTCCCAGGGTTGTCTCGACGCAGCCATAGCAACGGTAGTTTGCGTTGTATCATGCCCGTTGTATTTCTAGTTTCTCACAGCCTGAGCTGCTCGTCCAAGCCTACTTGCGATGCCATGATCAAGGCAAAGGAAACGCAATCATCCTCTTAGGACTGTAGAATAACAACCGTATTCCTGTGACTGCTCCCGGGTTCTCCTGTCCTTAACGCATCGTCTCGCCGCTCCATTGTGTGAACGAAAGTTAGATGGAGCAACAAAGGAATGACGAAAAAGGAAAGACTATCGGTAGAAAGGAGATGAAGGAATGCTCTTCCCGGCATTGATCTTGGCTGCTCTCGTCTTTCTTCCTGGTGATGGTGGTATGTGGTGCCCACCAGGTGTTCGCTGCTCCAACAACCTGTGTGGTGCGAGAAGGGTCTCGGTGGATAGCAACCCGCACCTTGGGAGCGCCCTCGCCCGGGTTGATAGCTTATACCTTGACCTGCCTTGGCTCCACGAAATCGGCCTCAACTCTGCGCAGTTTCTGACGTGAGGTCACCTGGCTTGTCTTGCCAGGGCCCAACACAATCCACAAGGTCCGGTCAACCAACCGCTCCGGCAGCCGTCATCGCCGCTCGAATCCCATCACCTTTTGCAGTACCGCAGGCAGATGGCTTGGGCTTTTTTCCCTCGATATGTACAGTGAAAAGTCGCATGCAAGCTGGAGAGGAGGCACTGTCTCTGGGCGTGGGGATATCTGAACCGAGACTGACGGTCAACTGAGGACGACTTGAGGTTGGCCTCAACACCCAACACCACCCAGTGCGTGCTTCTTATTGAGCTCTTGCTCAACACTGTCCGTTCCTATTCAGAGAGGAGCACAATAGCAACGCACAATAGCATTCTACACAGCCCAGCCTCCCTGGTCCCCACCTCCTCAGTCACCCTGCTGGTATCTGTTCCTGAGTTTGCTCGACTCTGCTTCCTCATGCCCTACTTTTTTCTCGGCCTTGGTTTCTTGAGATCTTCACTTTCGCAGAACATCCTGCCGTACGCGAAAACTTTTCAACCCTGCGCTTTTCTCGAGATATCTTCGTTCTTGCGTCGTACCCGCGCAGAGTATCAAGACCTACTATCGACTGCTTCTCAGCTGGTCTGGGATCCTTTTTCTGCCATTTCTCACTGCTACCAACGTATCCGCGCCTTTTCAGCCATCTTTGGCGGCTTCAACATGCTCGAGCCAGAGAAGGTCGCCGAAATGACGCCCTCCTCAGCTGCTGCCGGCCAGCAGCTGAGCTCCGCCTCAGAGGTCGACCCTGGCTACCAAGACATTGCCGCTGCTCCTGACCCATTCGACAGCCAGCAAGCTGAAGTGCGCAGCAAGGCCTGGCCCATCCTGGATCTTCCTCCCGCCCCCCGCGAGCAGCCCGAGGCCCAGCAGCCGGTGGCGCATGCTCCCGGCCAGCTGTGGGAGGAGTCCCTTGCCGACCGGATCAAGTACACTCACCATCACTGTCGCCAGCAAGAGCTCGGCGAGGACGAGGGATCGCAGCAGCTGGAGGCCTCGGTCGACGTGTTTTGGAGCTCGCGTGGCTTCCGGTCCTACTACGAGCCCACCGATGTCGACAACGTGGCTATGGACATGGACATGCCGGAGCCCAAATCGTCGTCGAGCCACGAAGATCCTATTGCTTCCTATTATAGCCCCAGCCTGGGCGGCCGCCAGATCTATGTCGACGCGCTTGGTCACTACTACTATCACCGGGAGGTCACGACTGCGTATATTCCCGACGTCGCTGATCCTCAGACTGCGGCCGTGGAGGTTGCTTCTCAAGAGAATGCCACCCGAGGCCAGGTTGACCACCTCGACAACGCTCAAGCCAGCGCCGATGGAAAGGCCGCGGTAGAGAGCACCACTCAAGAGCAGCGTGCTGGACCTGATGTCCACACCACATATGTGGAGACTACCACTCCAAAGGAAGATGGCATTACAGCTCATCCTTCCGGCTCTTCTGTGCTCAGCCATGCCGTGGACGGCGTTGTTCAGGAGGACGGCATCAAACCCCAGAATGTTTCTGCGCGCGAGACGGACGACGACGAGGTCGTTGACGTCACTGCCAACATACACTCTGCTCCTCAGCAGCCAGCTGCCAACATTCACAGCGACGACACCGATCACACACTTATTCCTTCCCCAACTCTCAAAGCGGTCACAGATATCGACATTGCTGAGGCCAAGGAGAATTTCACCCAGAATGTCTCAGCAGACAAGCATGAGAGTCCGGTTATCGGAGCTGCGGATGCAGCACAGCAGACCACGCCTCCTGTCAGGGACGTCATGAGCATCGGCACCATCACTGCGCCGACTCCCCAGGAGGCTCAAGGGCCGGGCCCAGTGCAGATTCCCGAGGCAGAGGCACTTCCAGCCACCACGACGGCGGCACAGACCATCCAGGACCAGAAGCCGGACGGTCAGATGAACGAGGACGTCAGCGACATCCACATTGATCTGGAGCTGGACAACCTGGCGGAGTTTGAGCCTGGTTTCGAGTTCTTTCTCCAGGACGATCCTGCGGCCCTCGCCGAGTCCAGCACCTCTCAGCCTCGGACCTCCCTGTCGCTGTCTGAGCTGCTGAATGGCCCGCTCGATCTTATTACCTCTGGCGAGCCTGCTGGAAACGTAGCCGACATCGACACCGACATGTTTAGCACCACAGTTCCCGTCGACCATGACATCTTCAGCGAGTCGATGACAGGCCCGGGTCAGCCAGTAGGCTATGACGAGAAGACTCTTGACTCGGCCAACACGAGCTTCTCGGACAGCAAGACTGCCGTTGCTTCTGACCCTGTCGACGCCGACAGCTACATCCTACTGATCGACCCTTCCGACAAAGTCGACGATGCCAACATGATCGCGAAGCCCAGCCTGCCTCCCACCCACCAGCCCGAGGCCAGGGACAAGGGCAAGCGCAAGGCCGTTGCTGAGGATCTTGAGGATCTCATCGAAATGCCGCCGCCGCCGGCCAAGAAGGCGCGTCGCAGCGAGAGCCCTCTGGAGCTCGTCGAGATCAGCCAGGAGTCGTGGAACATGTCCAAGTCCAAGAAGCGGGCTGCCGACTCGCAGCCCGTCGATTCGCCCTCGACATTCAAGAAGGCCAGGATGACGACGACGGTATCCACGGGTGGCCGCGCCACGCCGCCCCCGTCCTCGCCCGCCATCCGCGACGACAGAGACATTGACGAGGTTGAGGACGAGCTCCCTACCATCGAGGCTATTATGAACAACGTGAGCTCCTCTCCCAAAGGCACATTTGCCGGTCTCAGCGTCGCCAAGACCCAGAAGCAGGAGCAGCAGCAGCAGCGCCCTGCCCCGTCTCGCCAGCCTTCCTCCATCATCGGCCCAGGTGACCGCCACGCTTCGGCCAGAGACAAGTCGTACAGCGACGAGGCGAAGCGAGAGCTCGCCATCAAGACGGCTCGCAAGGCCTTCCAGCTGGACCTCGAGGCTATCGAGCTGGACGAGCCGCTCTTCGACGGCCCGTTCGTTCGCGTTCGCGGCATCCCTGCGGACCCGGCCGTCTCGGAGCAGATGAAGCAGACTCAGCAGCAGAAGCCACACTTCCCGGCGGCCTCAGCGGCGACCCAGACACAGCGCCCCACGAGGCAGCAGCCGCAGCGACAGCAGCATTACCGCGCCGGAGCCACGGCCGAGAACCCCATCTCGCTGGAGCGGTCCCCGTCTCCTCCCCCGCGCGCGGCGCACACCGCCACGACGGCCACCATCGACCTGAACCTCCCGCCCAGGCCCAGCTCGGCCCCTGCATTCCCGATGCCAACCACGGGCGGCGGCTCCAAGAAACCGCCGACCTTTACGTCTGCGATTGCCGCCAATTCCGGCATGTACTCTAGCTCATCCACTCATAATCAGAATAACAGCGTTTTCACAACAGAGCAGCAGCAGCCCGAGGCCGAGCAACCGTTTCGCCGCACCACGCGGGCCCAGGACCGGGCCACCAGGAAGCCGCGGCCGCCTCTGCTGGACGGCCCGGCGTTTTATGGCCTGACGGACGGACCGTACGCCGAGATGCTGATGCGGTACCAGAACACCGAGGAGTTCGTGGGCGTCGTGCCGGGCATGATGGCGACCAGCCCCGTCGGCGACCAACAGCCGGACCGGCTCCTGATCCACAAGTTCCGCCGCGACGCCGGCATCCCCGAGAGTGACGCGGGAGGTGGTGGTGGCAGCGCCAGCAGTGCCAGAAACTCCACCTTCGCAGGCTTACCCTTATCCGGAGGAGGAGGACCTCCCAAGCCCAAGCCGACGCTCAAGCAGCAGCGCGAACTCATCTACCCAAAGAACGCGAGCCTGCACCGCCTGTACGGCCATGAGGACGACAATGGCGACGACTATGATGATGACGACGAGCAGAGCCCCGCCGTCGCAGATGTGCACAAGCAGCGCCGCCGCTGGGTCGAAGACCGCCCCCCGCAGGCCGCGGTGCTGCAGGGCTTCCCGCTGGTCGAGGACGTCGAGTTCCTGCGGGCCCAGAACCGGGACGACGAGGGGAACTGCTACTGGAACGCGGTTGCCATGCACGCGTACGGACGGCGCGACTGGGGTCCCCGGGTCAAGCTCGAGCACCTCCGGTTCGTCGAGGCCGTGCTGGCCAACGAGCGGCACCCGCGGCACGCCGACTACGCGCGCGTCAACGAGCGCTTCGTCGTCACGAGCGCCGAGGGCGTGGCCGACCCCTTCGTGGCAAACATGTGGCAGCTGCTGCACCTGCCCGGAAGCTGGACGCCGTCGTGGATGACGCAGGTGACGGCCGACCTCTATGGCCTGTTTGTGGTGCTGTACACGCTGCAGGACGAGTTTGGCGGTATCGGTGCCGACGGTCGCCCCGTCGTGGCCGAGACCACCACGCGCGGCTCATACAACAGCCGCCACATTTTCTTGCTGTTCGTCGACGGCAACCACTACCAGCCCATGATCCCCAACCGGCACGACGCTGCAGAGTTCCGCTGCCCGCGCCCGTCGCGCGCCCTGACCTCCGGATACAAGTTTGGCGACTCGAAGCGCTGGGGCGACGGCACCGCCCACGCCTGGCGTCTCGATGCCTCCTTCTGCGCCCTCGGCAAGCGCGTGCCGCCGCCTCTGCACGTCGACCACAACATGGGCTGGACGAAGCGCGAGGTTGATCGACTTCTTGATGCTGTCTTCTTGGGTGGCACTGGCGACTGGACTGCGTAGAGCAGAGGACGGGGAGTGTGTTTGAACTTATTTTTTTTCGCTGTTGGGACATTTTTCCTGGGACATTTTTCGGTATTGTTGTAGGGGTTTCACTTCATGGCAGAGGATAGTCCGAGGCAGGGTGCCCGACAGGAAAAAAAAAGCCAAAAAAAAGGGGGAAAAGCAACAACAAAAAAGAAAAAGAGGGTTAACGATATGGAAGGAAGAGGATCACGGTTTCAAAGTTTCAGAGTCGAGGTTACGGCTTCGAACACACAACATAGAATAGTTTAGCTCCGCAGAGACAGCTAGAGGGCGCCTTCTTCAGCCTTTCCGAGCCACATCCCTTTGTCAAACACGACATCGGCGGCTTTTTCAACGGATATGGCACTGACGGTCACGAAGCAGTCTCACATTCTCACAGATAGGTAGATTCCGGAGCACGAGAAGACGCACGCGTGTCCATGACTGAATGAATGAATGACTTGTTCGAAAAGTTATCTTGCGCGCTGCCCATCAACCGTGAGGAAGAGGATGCACCGTCCGAGGACGCGATCCGAACAGCACGCCTTCTGCTAATCGAGAGGTCCCAGGAAGGGGGCCTGTTGTTCTTCCAACGCTCCGTTAGGCACTTCTTCTGGGTTGAATGAAGCCCCTGCTGCCCAAAAGGCAGCATCGTCGGTGAGTCCCTTGCGGGTTTGTCACAGAGAAAGGATCCAAAGGATCTAATGGCGCACCCTCGGCCAACACTAGGAATGTGTCTGGGAACCTAATGAAAAAACATGAAAGTGGTATCTGATGTTTGGTCAGGCAGTCTAGCTCATGGTGCTTTGATGAGAACCCAACTGTCCTCCCTGTTTGTAAACCACCCACATTACCCCTAGACGCCAAGCTTCGAAAGCAAGTAGAACGCATACCTTTGCCGAAAGTCGTACATCGTCACAAAAAAAGGCCAAGTCGCCGGAGAGCCGTCGATTCACTTACTGATGCGGTGGTTGGGTAGGGATGAAGAAAACTTGAGGTCAAAAAAAAAACCTTAGTCGATGATGTGCTGGAACAGAGGCGAGATGGACTCTCCGTGGTGGTTCCGCCTGATGGCTTCAGCCAGCAGCTGAGACAGGTCCAGAACCACCAGCTTGCTTGCGGCCCTCGCCTTCTCGGGGCGGATCGGGTAGCTGTCGGTGACGACTATGCGGTGGATGCAGTCGCACGCATCCAGCTGCTCGAGGCAGTCGGCACCAAAGACCCCGTGCGTTGCGATGCAGTACACGTTCTTGGCCCCGCCCCTCTTGACCACCGTTTCGGCGGCCGCGATCCAGCTGCCTGGCTTGTCCATCATGTCGTCGACGATGAGGACGGTACGGTTCCGCACGTTGCCGACCAGGGTGATCATGTGCTCAATCTTTGGGTCCTTGAGCTTGTCCTCTTCCTCGTCCGAGCTCCCGGCGTCCCCTGAGCCGCCCAGCGCGTGGTTATCGGGCTGGAAAAACGAAGAGGCGTGCGACATCATCATGGGATCGTCCTCGGGCAGACTGGTATCTGCTGCCGACGTCGCCGGCGACGGGAAGTCGTCTGGTACGATATGACCCTGCACCAGCCGCGCGTGCGTGACTTCATCTGAGGGATCGTCGTTGAACTGATCGGCCTCGCCGTCCGCAGCATTATTGCCAGCAGCCTCGCCACCTGGCGGCATTGCGGAGCCCACACTGGTGTCCACCGAAGGCTGCGGCGCTGTCCGCGACGACCGTCGGTCCGTATTTGCATTGGCTGTCCTCAGGGGTGACCTCTTAGGCGATCCGCTTGAATCAGCCACCACGCGGTGAGGCCTGGAGGAGTCGTGCTTGTTCTCGTTCTGCTCTTTTGTAGCCTCACGCTCCGGGGCCAGGCCTCTCAGGGTGCGGCCACGAGCCTCGAGCATCGCCGCCATCATTTCCGGGTCGTCTATATTGCTCAGGATCATGCTAGCCGTCATGCTGTGGCCTCGCTTCTTATCCGTAGTCACCATGCCGAAGTTCAACTTGAGAGCGTCGGCAAGGGACGTGACTCTCTTGGTGCCTCCGGCGTTCTTGGACACGACCACGGCTTCCTTCCAGTTGGGCACGTTGAGCCGGATCCAGCGTGCGATGAGCGGCTCGGCGTGGAGGTTGTCGACTGGGCACTGGAAAAAGCCCTGCATCTGCGAGGCGTGCAAGTCGACCGTGATGACATGCTTGACCCCCGCCACGTGCAGCAGGTTGGCAAGCATCCTCGCCGTGATGGCGCCACGGTGCGACTTCTTCTTGGACTGCCGGTTGTACGGGAAGTAGGGCAGGACGGCTGGGAGCGACGAAAGGGGCCAACGGTTAGCTCGACGGGTTGGGCTGTTTTCTGCTCGCGTCGGGTGGGCGTACCAGTGATCTTGCTCGCCGAGCCTCCCTTGCAAGCCGAGATCATGATCAGCAGCTCCATGATGGTGTCGTTGATCTTGGGACTGCCGGACTGGACGACGAAGACGTCCTTGTCTCGGGTGCTCGTCAAGATGCGGACGCTGGTTTCGCCCTGTGGTGGTTGGGCAGCCCGTCCAGGTCAGCTCGACGGTCCTCAAGCGCAGCACAGCAGCCGTCAACCATTCTCGAATTCATTGGCCACCGACATTTGAGAATTGGGTGAGCTCGGCCGAGGCCGGAGCCATGCCCAGATTTTCACATATTCTCTTGCTCAGGTCTGGACACGACGTGCCCGAGAAGATGAGAGTGTTGCGCATGGTGGAGGAGTGGAAAATCCCAGTCGAAATCTTCGGGAGGGGTTTGCGAGAGAGCTTTTTATGGATGCTCGGACCAGCCAACAGGGCCCGCCCTCTTTTCGAAGGGGAGAAAGAGGCCGCCAAGGATTTCCGCACGGAGAATTCGCAGGGCCCGTACATGTGACCCCGCCAAACAGGTTTGGCGTTTGCCATGACCGTGCGCAGGCCCTAGCACTTTCCACCGAAAATCGACAACCAGTCCCTGCAGAGAACACGCCCAGGCAGGCACGCCATTTTGCCAGGTGCTATCCCTGCGCGAATTCCCCAGAGAGGATAAAGTCGGCACGCGTGGTCACGCTTTCTTGCGCAAAAGCCGCACTCACGATGGGCATCCGCTACCTGACGGTAACAACAAGTCCGTACGGAGAGCCTCGTGTACTGGGTTCGGACACCCGAGTCGTGATCGATGGGCCGGCCTTTGCCTACCACATCATCGGCCTCTGCTCCCCAAAGCATGGCCCCACCAGTCCGTTTGCTCAGCCGTCCTATGAGTTGCTTGGCAGCACCGCCGTCGCCTGGCTTGACGAGCTAGAGAGACAAGGTCCTAAGGTGGCTGCCATCTATTTCGACGGCCACCTCCCGCAAGACAAAGTTGCCGAGAGGCTGGAACGGTTTCGCAGGGTCTCTCGCCAGCTGAACAACTTCTTCCTGGCGACGCCACACGGAGTCGCAGAATCGGAATCCGGGACAAGCCCCGTCGATCGGAACAAACTCTTCTCCAGTTCCTCAAACCGTTCACCATGGGCTGCCGGCACACTGCCTCCGCCCCCGCTCGCAGTACAGGCCATCTGCGACGCGCTTCGCCAGTCGGACCGCTATGGCGACCTGACCCAGCTCGTGCCCGAGGAGGCCGACTGCTACTGCGCAGACTCGGTCCGCATCCATGGCGGTGGTGTCGTCCTGACGTCGGATTCTGATCTGCTCGTCTTCGACCTGGGAGAGGAAGGGAGCGTGGTGTTCTTGAAGGACATTGACCTGGGCGGTGCTGCCACAAAGTCTGATGGCTTGCACGTCCAACGCTCCTACTCGCCTGCGAAAATGGCCAAGAGGCTAGGTCTTCCTGCCAAGTACGGTATTTCGGCCTTGGCTTTCGAGCTGTACCTGGATTCTTACCTCCCCGAGGGCAAGTTGCTGGAAAACGCAAGGCAGGCCACGGCTATCAAGGAGTCACCTGGTGCCTATTTGACCTTTATGGAGCCGTACACTCTCTTCCCTCTTGAGTCTAGCTCCAGCACGGCCGTCACACCGGCAGAGCTCTGCAACATGGACTCCAGACTTTCAGAGCTCGCAGTACAGTGCATAAACCTGAGCTCTCCAGAGAGCGACAGCGGCAACCCGACCGAGAGCTCCGGGCCTGAGCATGACGGCAGTCCACTGCGCATTTTTCTACCCAACCTGGTTGATGCTTGGACCCGCACAAGTGCGTGGGAGATGGGCAGCTCGATCAGGGAGTTGGTCTACCGCATCTTGAGACTTAGGTTGCCGAAGCAGCCAGCAGAAGTGCGGGAATATAGGCGACTGACCACGGCCGCGTCTAGCGGCGGTACATGTGTCTCGCTGCCTGGCGTCGACGCTGCTGATGAGGTCGCCAAGTCCTGCGCGGAGCTGATGGCGCAGATCAGCAAGATACGCGACCCTCTTACCCAGAACAAAACAGACAAGGACTCCTCCTCCGACTTGGTCTGGGCGGTGCTGTCGATGCACCAGGATATACAACAGTCACAAGACTCGGGCAAAGAATCGCTAGTGCTTCACTTGCTGAGCCATGGCACAGACCGAGACGGCGCAATTAGAGATTGCGGAACGTGGGATGTGCTCCACCTGCTCGCGCAGCTGCAGGCGACCCTGTACTCGCTGAGGATGTTGAAGCAAGCGCTGGACTTTGCTGCGAGTAGGGCGGCGCGGAAGGACGCCGACGGCGATGGCAAACCTCCATTTCCGGCCGCGCTCGAGGAGCTATCTACCCTCCTGTCCTACCATCTGCCCCCGATCACGGCCTATTGCTCCGTCCACGAGATCAAGGACCTCCCGCGGAGGCTGAAGGAGGCGGGCGGTCTGGAGCTGCTGAGAGACCTCGCCGGCCTGAAGGAGCCCATCAAATTCGGGGCCGACGCGGCCCGGCTGGCCAAGAAGAAGAGGAAGCGGTCGGCACAGACGGAGCAAAAGGGCGCGGGCTCGAAACCGGGACCGCGGCCCGCCGCCAAACCGAGGAACATGTTCTCGCTGCTGGGTGCGCTGGGGACGGAATAGGATGGGTTCTTTGACAGTGCTGTCCAGCGACTATATGGCTGATGGGGCGCTGCCAGGAGGGCTTGAATGATGCCCTGGGGATGGGTATGATGTGTCTGGTGTGGTGCTATCGGGCAACTGGTAAGAGGGCTGGGCAAACGGGCTGGTGGACGCTGCCAGCAGGATTCGAACGATGCCTTCGGGACGGAATAGATGGGCTCTTGCGGGCTCGAATGTGGTTTTAAAAACGGTATGTAGATCAATGTGATACCCTGGATGTAAAATCTGTAATTTTAGGGTCGGAAATTGGTTTCTTAGTTGCGGCCCGAGTGCTTGGAGTGTTGGTGACGTCATGGCGACTACAAGAGTCATAGGCACCCCGCGGGGTCGCGTCATGCACAGCCGCGGTAGTGTAGTGGTAAGCACATCAGGTTTTGATTGGTTTCTTTCTTCTCCTGAGAACCCAGGTTCGAACCCTGGCCATGGCTTGATCCGCATGTTTTTGGTTGCCGGCTTCGTTGTCTGTTGGCAATTGACATTTCATTTTTTTTTTTTTTCTTTTTTTCCCTCTGTGTCCCGTTCAGGCATGCCTGTATGGTCCTTTGCTATCCCTAAATTGAACTCGAATAATGTACGTGTACAACCACACGACTTCTCACCGCGTGGCCCGCCGTGCTAATCTCTTCAGCTTTGATGGACTAATACAATAGAACCAACCACCCAGGGGTGTTCGAGTATTCAGTCAGCACGGGAGGCTACAAACAGTCACAGGATTTACGGGGGTTTAGGACGAGCGTACAATACATGTCCATCATGGAAGTGGTGAACAATCGCCGTCACAGGAATAAATCACCCGCGTCTGGCGGAAACGACCCAATCCGCCTTCGCGTCGAGGAGGTCAGCAGTCGCGTTCGTTATAACCGATAAATACATGTACTTACCTAGGAAACCGCTTTCTTACCTAACCCCTAACTCCTAACTGCTAAATCGCAGGAGGAAAACAATCCGCGCCTTAAAAAGTCTGTGTTCCGGGGTAAAATGGGTTAGTATTCCATAAAGTGCTGTCTCGCTCCGCCAGGACCACCTCGAGCTCTTTCTGCAGCCGTGCGGCCTCTTGCTCGGATTCTTCGGCCGTTTGCATTAGCTGCTGGTAATCCTGCCACAGATCCGCGTAGGTCTGCTGCAGGTTCCTATAAGCATCCCCAACATGGTCAGATCTAGACTGGAGTTGCTCAAACTCCTGCCCGAGGTCCTCGTAAGCGCCCCGGAGACCGTCGTATTTGTGCTCGAGATCGGCAATGTCGCGCTCGAGCTGTTCTACCCGCTGCTGCGCGGCCGCTGCGCGCTCCTGGAAAAATCCGATAAAGGTCTTGTTGTGGAGCGCCACGGCTCGCCATTCCCGGGCCTTTCGTTGCAGCTCGAGCGTCTCTGCATCGAGCTCGGCGGGCTCGGCGTCGACCTCCCTGTGCTGCTGCTGCTGCTGCGGGCCGTCTGAGGAGCTGCGCTCCAGGTCGGGCCGGCTGCCGGCCTGCGGGTGGTTGGCCAGAAGTCCTTGCAGCTGCCCTATGGTGTCAACGTCGACGAGGGTGCCGTAGTGCTTCGGCCGGATCGGGACGCAGATGTCGTCAAGGGGGTCGCCGGCAAAGGCTGGACGGAAAGGCGACCTGGCGAGCAGCTTGATGCGGGCCATCGCGCAAGGGCCAGGCGAAGTCGACTGTCCGTCTCGCCTCCCGCTGGCCCACGAGCCAGAGTCGCTGAAGGTAAAAGCCGAGCGCCGAAAATAGGCGTGGTCGGGACCATGGACATCATCTTCCGATGAGGCGAGCCCCAGCGAGACCCAGACACCGCAGAATAGTCGCCGCAGGAGTTCGATTGCTGTAACGGGAGGCCTAACAGGGCTGCCAGCAGACCTGAGCGGGCTTTTCGTCAGCTTCATTATGTCGGGTATACTTACGGATTGGCGTATCTGGTCTTGTAGAGGGTGCGGATTCTGCGATAGAGGGTCAGGGACTGGGAATTTTGGGCGGCGCAGGGTGGACAACATTGCAAGTCTGAAGCCGGCGGCGGCTAGCGTTCTAATATAGGGAGCGTCAAATAGTCACTGTGCATTGATCTTGTCTTACAATACAACAAAGGGTCGTATTGTAGCAGTTCTTTGTGACCGACCTCAACCCTTTGTTTCTCCATCTATCTTTGACGTACCGCGTCTTGCATGTTGTGCCAGCTTGATACATGAAAATCCTCCCAAAATCCCGATGTTTCTAGCAACTTACTGAGCAAATTTAGGCAGCCATTTGTTGGACCTCCATTGTGGCGTGCCTACTCGTCAAGACAGCGGCCGCAGGGCGTTTGTGGCTCGTGTTTGGTTAGCAGTGGGAACGCTACCCCAGGACAAGGTTCAGAGCTACCGGAAGAATACTCACTTCTAGGTCCTTAATCTGGAAGGACGATTATTTCCCTCCTGACGCTTCCACGTCTCTGGTTGTTGACTCCGTAGCCGCTGCCAATTCTGGTGGCCGCAGGGTGGACAAAGCCGCGATGACCGTCAAGGCGTTGCCCTCCATTGTGCGCCTGAGAGCCACCAATCCCGGACTCTGGCAATCCAATTCCAGACGTGCCGTTCAAAGTCGCATGATGCGCCGGGAGCCCGCTCGATACTAGAAAATAGTGAGCACATATCCAGGGGAAAATTTAGAGGACTACCGACCTTGGCTATGCTTGTGCGGCTGATCACTGGGCGGGTGGCGGCGGGAGTGCCAGGGCTGGGCCATGCTGGGGCCTGAAGGAATGTGCGGGAGCGATCTCTTCTGGATGTGCCCAGCATTCTGGGTGCCTGGCTCTGCAGGCCTCGGAGGGCCAGTCCGCGTGGGGTTTGCCAACGGGGAGGCACCGGCAACACCCACCCTACGCAGACTCAAGTCCACGGCCTCGGTGACAGTGTCCTGAAGCTGGTCGAGCATTACCATTTCCTTGAGCTTGTCGTAAAGCTCTTGCACTTGAGAGAGCCTTTTGTTTTTTTCCTTGAGCCTCTCCAGCAGCTCGTCGTTCTTCTGCCGCACGTCATCCCGCTCCGCCGTCAGGGCTTTCGTCGTGTTTGGCTTTAGCATGCCATGCAGCCGCTGGGTAAGGTAGTAGATGGTCCGGCCTACCTTCAAGCCTCTTCGAGAGCATCTCGTTGTCTCGTTTTGCGATTCCTTTGACTGCCTCCAGCTCGTGCGCGATCTCGTCGTACTTGTTCTCCCAGGTCTGCGAAAAGTAGGATTTCATGTATCTATGACACAGTTTAGTGGTGCATATCGCGCACAAGCAGCGGACGGCAGGAGCAGGACATGACTATGCCGGACATTTGGCGGTTCATCTGGATCTCCCAGAAGTTTAACGCTGCTGTGGCGCATTGAAGCACGTCGCCAGGGCTCAACCCTTTGAGAACGGTGTACTTGTGATGCTCGCTCGGCGGCCTGAGGTCGACAGGGTGGCCAATGTCATCCCTGCGCAAGACAGTCGGACAAATTGGGCACTTCAGCCCGAGTTCATGTGGTGTCCAGTAGGTGGGTTCCTCCGTACAGAGTTTGCAAAAGATATGGCTGTGGCCAGAGCGAAGCACTTGGTCAGCATGCTGGTGAGGTGATGAATGGCTGATGGAGAGGAGGCAGGCTGCTGCTGTCCTTGGCTTACTTGCACGTGGTGATGAAGGCCTCGCTGGTGAGCTTGGTGTGGCATTTGTTACAAATTAGTGTGAACTCCATGGCCGACCGTGCTGAGTGGGCTCCCTGTCCGAGGACTGCAGTTGCGGAGTTCTTTGATCATGATCATGCCACCGAGTTGGTTGCGACGAGGTTGGGCACGCCTGGATTCTGTTCCATTCCAGTTTGGATTGAAATCTGTCAATTAGCCTGGTCGGGCTGCTACCTGGTGCGGGACTCAGTTCCCCGCTAGCTCACGATGCTGTCGCCCATTGTCCTTTGAGCGTGCAATGAAAGAGCGCTCGCGAGCACGTTGAGGACAGGAAGGAGCAAACGGAGAAAAAATGAAGCCACTGGACGCTGCTGGTTGCCGTGTACCGACGCACAAGCCGCATTCCTGTCCGTGCTCAACCCAAAATCTGGGGATAGGTGGGGCTAGCGCTCCACCGCGTCCACGACCCCTCCACTCCCAACGGCCTCAACCCGCTCCTGGCAGGCATCAAAGTAGCTGCAGCCGGAAGCGCGATTCCCGACACGCTCTGCCGCAAGGTCTCCCCCTCATTCGCGACCTCCCGACTCGGCCTGCTTTTCGCCCCTCGATATACCCGCCGTGCCCAAGCGTCCAGGCCCTGTTCATTCGTTTTATTTTATTTTTATCTCAACATGACGGAAGTCGTGGCCGACCAGACTCCACCAGCCCTCCATCGACCGTCGGAAAAGGAAAAGAAGTACGACAGGCAGCTGCGCCTGTGGGCGGCCAGCGGCCAGGCGGCACTGGAGTCGGCGAACCTGCTCCTGGTGAACTCGGGCAGTGGCACTGTTGGCGTCGAGACGCTCAAGAACCTGGTACTGCCGGGTAAGTCCACCCCTGGCGGCGCCCCGTTTGACTGGTCTACAAACTAACTGCATGTCTCTGTCTCTGTAACGGCACTACCTAGGCATCGGTCGTTTTACCATATTCGACGAGGCTACGGTCTGCGAGGCCGACCTGGGAGTTAACTTCTTCCTGGACGAGGACTCGATAGGGAAACCAAGGGCACGGTGCTGCGCGGAGCTGCTAGTGGAGCTGAACCCGGAAGTCCAAGGTGAATGGCAGCCAAATCACGAGGTATGGGACACCAGGCGGAAAGAAGGGAACGTTTTCCCGGCGAGCGGACCGGCTAGGCGCTGCCTTGTGTCTCGCGTGGATGTTGCCGTCTAACGCGCGTTCTCTCCACCACAGGCTGGCCGTCTTGGCCTTGAGCAGCTTCTTGGGCAAGCCTCGCCGACTTATTCCCTGATCATCTACTCGCACCCAATATCGAAAAGCGACAGGGGTCTCCTTGAGTCCTACGGCCGCCAGCACGGCACGCCGCTAATAGCCGTGCACTCGGCCGGACTCTACTCGTATTTTCGGGTGGAGCTGCCTGGCGCTTTCCCCATCGTCGACACCCACCCAGACGAGACGGCGACGACTGATCTGCGCCTGCTGGGGCCCTGGCCAGAGCTAGTGGACTTCGCCAAGGGCATGACTGCAGATATTGATGGTCTGGACAACCACCAGCATGGTCACCTGCCGTACGTGGTGATATTGCTCTACTATCTTGAGCAGTGGAAGACGAGCCACGACGGGCGCTACCCCTCGACGTATGCGGAGAAGACGGCTTTCAGGAAGATTGTGTCCGAGGCGCAGAGGAGAGACAATGGAGAGGGTGGGGAGGAGAACTTTGACGAGGCGGTGGCTGCGGTCCTGAAGACCATCTCGCCACCCTCGCTTCCGTCGGGACTAAAGGAAGTTTTCAGGTACCTGGATACCCACAAGGTAGGTTCTCGGCCACCCCGCCCCAGCCCAGACTGGTCTAGGGCATCCTATTGGTGCGTGGGCTAACGGGACTGTGCTCAGGATGAGGCCAAGGCCAGCTTCTGGGTCATTGCGTCTGCCGTGAGGGCGTTCTGGGAGAAACACCAGTGTCTGCCGGTGCCAGGGAAGGTACCCGACATGAAGGCGCAGTCGAGCGTCTACATCCAGCTTCAGAACATCTACAAGGCGAAAGCCCGTCTGGATGTTGCCGAGGTGCTGGAGACGGTGCGATCGTCGCCAGGCGGTGGTGGGATAGAGCCTGCCGAGGTGGAGCTGTTCTGCAAGAACGCTGCGTTTGTCAAGCTCATCAACGCAACCGAGACGGGGCCCAGCGCTGATCGGCTGGCCTCGGTCGTAGGTAAGTCACATGAGACCCATCCATGCCCCTACTACCTCTGCCGTGGTCGGGTCACCGCGGCTCGCCACCGGGACTTGGAGGGGACCATATATTAAAACATTGCCACAGAAGCCGAACTGGCGAATGACAAGAACGCAGAGGCCATGATGATGCCCCTGTCGCTCATCCCTATCTACGTGGCCCTGTCCGCCACCGCGCACGACCCCGCCGCCACGACCGAGCAGATCACGGGGGCGATGAGGGATATGCTGCCCAGTGCCGCTTGGAACGATCGGCTAGCGAAAGCGGCCGAGGAGGTGGCCAGGGCCGGCGGCGGCGAGCTCCACAACATTTCGGCTCTGACAGGCGGCATGGTGGCCCAGGAGGTGATCAAGATCATCACAAAACAGTACATACCGGTGGACAACACGTGCATATTCGACGGCATCGGCAGCCGGTGCCAGACGCTGCGCCTATGATTTGGCGTGGCATCCGGATGCTTGGAAGAATAGGATGAACAGGATAGCAACCGCAAAGAGGGAGTCGTCTGACGTACGCACGCCACAAGCTTTCCTGGATAAACCGGCCGGCGAAGCCGCCAGCGAGTGTTCGTCGGCAGGGCTTGGCCGGGTCGTAATTGAAGGGGCCTCTTGGGTGGATAGCATTGTTGCAATCTGGCCGAGGGGAACGACGGCACTAGCCTCGCAGATCCGGCTTTACTATACTGCGCCAGGCCACCGCTTTTTTTTTCCGTAGGGAGCTAGAGAGCCAAGGGGAGAAGAGTAGGTAAGTTGGAGTAGCCGGCCAGTGGGTGTGCGTGGGAAGTTACCTAGCGAGAGCAATAGAAGGAGAAAAAGGGGGGTGGACTTTCTGGATATATAGAGTACTGCCACCCCTCCCCCCCTTGTGGAGTGATGTGCGGCGCGCTCATCCAGTGCCTAGCGGGCGAGCCAACAATAGGGAGGAGGGTAGGTATGCTGGGGAAGAGGGGGCGTGTGCAGATGGGGATTTAGTGATGACATGGACGGGGTGGGTGTGTGGTGACGATTACCCCATGGGGCCGGGCAGAGCTGGGGAAACATGAATGGCACGGCTACCCCTGACGGGCGACAGAGTCCGTGCACGGAGGATAGATCGGACCGCAAGTCCCGGGGAGCTGGCAAGCGATGACACCTTGGAAATCAGGGCTTGGTAGGTAGGAGGGGAGGAGGGCTTTGGTTGGTGGTTAGGTTTCACTCTTGTTCGTTCCCATGGGCGAGAAACTTGGGGAATGGCAGGACTCGAGCGGGCTTTTCGCTTCCACTTTGCCTCTTTTTATTCTCCGAACCAGCAGGTAGCCTGCCAGTCTGTGCCGTCTCTGCATTTATCCCTCACTGATTCCGTGGTTTTGCGCTTTTGTCTACGGGTAGCTAGGTATGGTATGGTAGTTGGGCATAGAGGAAGCCCCAGTCGCATTAAACCCGGGCCGGATGGGAGGGGTTGGTGTGAGGAGAGAGCGGATGCCGGTTCCGCTGGAGCGTTGTCTGTCGTCACCTCTCCATCTGTCTGGCTGTTTTTTTTTTTTTTTTCCAGAGTTCACATGTCCATCCATCCGGTTTTACAGAAAGAAGAAAAGAAAAAAAAAGAGACGGCAGGTGGCAAAGCAAAGCAAGCAAATTCACGGGTGTTGGGTATTCGTGTCAGGCCATGCAGCTTCCCGTCATTTTTTCTTTCTCATCCTGCCGGACGCTGAAGCCGTTTTTCATTTCGTTTTTTTTTTTCTTTTTCTGATTGTTCTCCTCTTGGCTGACGGGCACGAGCATGATGATCATGTCGCTACCCGAACAACGGCACATATCGTGTATTGGGTTTTTTTGCCTGCCGCCCGCCCGCCCGCCCAGCGGCAAGGCACCCACCCCATTTTTTTCATAGTCAAGGTAGGTAACACGACGGCAAAGTTTGCAGCGCAGCTCAGCTCAGCTCTAGCAGCAGCAGCAGCAGCAGCAACACCCCCAGGCACAGCGGATAGTTTTTGTGTGCATGCGATGGACCCGCGGTGGCGTCGCATAATAAAAAGAAGGCACGGGAAAATGGGCTGCCGGTTGCTGCTGAGTGAGGCCTTTCCACTGCGTCATCTAAGTGAGCTGTGGTGTCGATGACGGCTGCGGTTCTTTTTCGGTGTTTCGATGACGATAGATGCTTGTCTCCTGCTAGTCTACCCTGCGTCATACGGATGGCTTCTTATTGTAACGATCTCCTTCTCGGCCACGCCGCCTCCGAAGGAAAAATGGCTTGAGCTGGCTGTCTCGGGCGGCATGGGACACGGGTGAGAGCAGAAATGCTGAGACGACGGAGCTGTTGTCTCTCCCCGCGATCCTTTGGCTTGCCCCTTTGCGAAACATGGGCAATATGGATCATCCTGCAGCTGCCCGTTGAGCAAATCCTGGAACTTGGAAGTCGGCGATGTTTTGTTATCGCGGCGCACAGCTGTAGCGGCCGGGTCCGCGCAGCAGTGAAGAGGAAAAGCCATTCGGCCTTGGCCGGGGCCCGGCCTAGCTCCAGGCACACGCACGCATATGTGTTGCGTGTGTGTGTGTGTGTGTGTGTGTGTGTGTGTGTGTGTGTGGGTGGGTGGGTGGTCGCGGGTACGTGCTTTGCCTGACTGTGGCTGAGCGCCTCGGACGGCAAGTCGAGACAAATGGGGAGAGTGGAGGGGTTATTTTTTCTTTCAACATTTGATNTGGGTGGGTGGTCGCGGGTACGTGCTTTGCCTGACTGTGGCTGAGCGCCTCGGACGGCAAGTCGAGACAAATGGGGAGAGTGGAGGGGTTATTTTTTCTTTCAACATTTGATCCGGTTGGCCAGCCGTTACCCGTCCCACGCGGCCCTTTTACCATGTCTGGCGACGGACGGACGAGGGGCAGGCAAGCGGCGGCTGTTATGTTATGGACTTTTCAACTTTTTGTCCCACGTAACATACGCAGCCAGCCGTCTTTCTTGGCCCGTGGGATAGCTGCCGGGGCCGGCAAGCGTGTGTTGCGAGACAGGAACAAAACCCATCGTCTCTCACTTGCCTATAATCCCCACCCAAGGCATCGTAAGGGACTAACTATATCAACCCTCGACGGCAAGCGGCAAGTTTCCAGGAGGCCAGGAGGGAGGGCAATCAGGTATAACGGGAAGCCAGCCAGGTCCAGGTCGACCGCCATTGGAGGGCTCCGAGATTGAGGGACAGCCACAAAACGGCCAGCAGGCCACATGTGGGTGGGAGACGAGTGGATGGAGGGCGGAGCAGGAGTGTGTGCGTGCGCGTCGTCTTCCCTCTCTCGCAGAACTGGCGGTGAGTTGCTATTGCCGTTGGTGGTGGCGATGGCGCTCCAGCTGCCGATGGGGTGGCTCGACGGGACGCTGAGGGAGACGAAGGGTGAGGGTGGTCTTGTTACCATTGGTATTGGTCTGGCATTAATCCTGGTGTTGCTACTAGTATCCGTACCCCAACTCCTACTATTTTTGGTACTCTTTCTGGTACTGCTATTGGTACTTCATACTGCTATCATATCCTCCTGCGGTCCGTCAGCCCAGAGCATGCGTTGTCGGTATTGCCTTCACCCGTCCCGCCGAAGTGTTGCCTTTCCTCCCTGTACGGTCATAGACGTAAGACGATTGGAGTTGTCGAGCCAATATTTCCTGTGCAGCCTAGCCATCAGTGCCGGCCCGTAATGGTGGTGGGTAGGCCGACGACAAGTCCGGAGAGACGATGAGGTGGCCTAGCGCCAGCGTCTCGCCAGCAGTCAACCTGTTTTTTTGCACACATAATCGGTGGCTTGTCCGGAGCGGAAAAAAAGTGTCCGGCCAGGCAGCAGCAGTGTTCTGGGGCCTCGATGGCCATGTTTCGAAAGCCAGGTTACGTGCGAGTAGACGACAATGCGGGACATTTGCACAAAACAAGGCGCGCCCCCGTCTCTCGTTATCCGCCTGTCCGCCTGCCCGCCCGCTGCTGCCAATTTTTGCCCCATTACACACAATGTGCGCGTGCGCGCGTGTAAGCGGGAGGGCAGCCGGACCGAAGCATAGGCTCGGGTATGGGGAAGCCGGCCAATAGGGTTCAAGGTAACCAGAGAATGGAGGCGTGAAATTAATAAAACATGGGGAGTCTAACCGGATCGAAGAAAAAAAAATAAAGGAAGGGCGCTTCTTTTTTCCAACCTCACTGTCATATTTTTCCTGCCCCGCCAAGTGCTCGCTTCTTTATTTTCCCTACCGACCTGGCCAGCCAAGTCAACAAACGCGCCCTTCCCCATGTGACCTGATGGGCAATGCAGGCGAGGTGGCACAGCCCAATGGGGGTGGTCTGGCGAGGGACGTCCAAACACGTGTTCCGCACCGTGACGATAAGACGATGGCTGCCAGAGCCGAAAACACCCAGCGTTCGATATTAGGTGCGTGATTTGTGGCTGGGCGAGTCGGGAAGCGAAGAAAGATAAAAGTAAAAAAGCCATATCACCAAGCCCCAGACACCCATCGCTTGCTTGCCCGGCTATGGTAGGTGATTTCCCACGCATGGGCCCTGCTGACCCGCATCGAAGATCAGAGCTTGACCGGCTTTTTTGCCTTCTTGCATCTTTCCTCGTCAGGTGCTTCTTATTTTGATTTCGATTTCGGCAACATGACGAAGCAGCTCACGTCCCGGGCTTTCTGCAGCGGACACACAATTCAGAGGTCCTGGCCGAGTTGGTCGATACCCACATTTTCTTCGGGGCTCTGAGCCGGCCCGTGGGGTTCGTCCTTACGCCAAGGTTAGGGGATACAGGACGGGTAAACAGGTATCCCGGCACCCCAAGCGCTGTCCGGCGGCTTTTTTGTGATGTCTCACCGGGGATCTATTTCGAGAAATCGAGGCTAGCCTTCTGTAGACCATGACTTGATCCGGCCACAGGCGTGGGTGGGACGCCTGATTTGTAAGTCTAGGTGCCTAGATACCAAGACATGCGTTCCTGCGTAGGTACTTGGGCTCTGAGCGCCCACACCTACTGGAACTGAGCTGGACGAGAAAGAATGGAAGCGATTCTGTGCTGATATTGCGGCATGGCAATTGTCCATTTAGAGACGTCAAGGGTCCGGCCCATCCATGGTAGAGATCGTCGAGATAAGTTCCAAAATAAGCACTTTCTCCGGGTGGTGGTACAGGAGTGGTCTGGGATATTCTGGACGAGTGCTTGGTGACAGATCAGGTCGAGAGGCTCCATCCGGCGTGGTGGTGGTGTGGTGGTGGTGGTGGCAGGGCAGAAAAGAAGAATACCCAAAAGAAACGAGGCAGCAGTGCGAGCAGCACCGGCTATTCCAGCTGAGCTCGAGGTTTCGGGAAACCCATCCCAGCTCGCCTGGGGTGCCCAGGCCGGCTGGGGAGACTAGGGCAAAAGGGTGCCCCCATGGCCGAAGCGCGCGCGATCCAGGCTCGCTTGGCCGTATAGCCGGATCACCTGCAGGCTCTGATCGCCCTTTTGCACTGAGCAGCACAGCATGCCCAAACGGTTACTATGCGGGGAAGTGGAGACCCCTATTTGGCCGGTAATGAGGACAGGATGTGAGGGCCGACGACGATGGCACGTGTGGGACATTCCGCTTTTGGGAGGGGTCGGCCTGGTCTTGCGGGAAGCCATCTGGACGCGGTTCTTTTGACGGTGGGGACCAGGAGAGGGCGAAGTCGGCATTGGATGTCATGGCAGGCGCTCCCCAGGCGTTCATGCAGAACCGCGTTACATGGAGCGGAGTGCTTTTACCCCAGGATCGAGACTCGCGCGTGCACTGCATGGGACTCGAGATGAGAAGACAGGCTAGTTGCTCCTTCCATCTGCCTTGCATCACTCTCGTGCTGCGCAGCGAAAAGGGCCGGCTACATGGCCACTTTGCCGTTTATAGCCCTCGCCACCACTCTCCCCAGTTGCAGTCCGACGACGGGCGTGTGGGGTAAGCGATTCGGCAGCCGAGGCCGTGTAATAAACGCTTGAGTGCCAGACAGCCTGATAGCAAGGGATAATGGCCGGGAAGACGTGCTGGCCGTCACACTGCAGCTGGCCAGCGACTTGATTGCAAAACTGGGCCCTTCTACCGGCCTCGCGTCCTTGCGGCGCACCTGCGAGGGCTAAGAATACATAACCGAAGGCTTGGCGGAGGCAAAAGGCTGTGTAAACGCTGAGAAAGCACGCGCACCTCGCTAAAGATGCTATTGCCAGACTGCCCTCGCGAGGCTGGAAAGACAAACGCTCGCTATTCCAGAATTGGAGATGTCGAGTTGGAGAAGAAAAAAAAGGGCCGAGGCTCGAGGAACCAGGGATTTCCGCGGCCAGGTCAGCAGAGACCGGAGAGCGGGGCGGAGAAAGGAGGGGCATGGATAGACGGGAAGGACTAAAGACTGGAGGGGCAGCGTGGGCAGCCAGCGGACCAACCGCCGGCGGGGAGTACCTGACTTCCCAAGGCCAGGCCGGCTCCAGTTTAGATTAAGAACCACCTTGCGCGGCTGCTAGGGGCTCCAGACCACCGGCCTATCAGAGCAGGAAGGAGGAGGCTGGCAAGCTAGGGACTGGTCTTTGCGGGCCGTCTGCTGGCTATTACGTGCTGAGTGACTGACCGTCTGTCTGTTTGGGTGCCAGTCTGCCTGCCTGCCTCATATTCCCACGATTTGCCGTCGACTCCCAGGTGGTCCAACCGCTGGTAGATCTCGTATCCTGGCGGAGAAAGCAGCAACAGGAAACAGCTCGTATCCTGGCGGAGAAAGCAGCAACAGGAAACAGCTCGTATCCTGGAAGGCAACGTGGAGAATAGCAACAGCGGGAAACGACGAGCAAGTCTAGATCCCCGTCGGTAGTATTGATCCGCCTAGATAGGTAGGTAGTTGAGTAGGTATCCCGAATCTCACAGGTTTTTTAGTTCCATTCCGGGCTGGAACCTGAAAAAAAGGTAGCACAGGTGGCGGGCAGAAGGAAAGGCAGGGTCTCATTCAGACCGACCGAGATGACGGCCACGTCCCGAGTACCATGATTGGCGCTTGGCAGGCATGGACGGAAAGAAGAGCGCGCAGCTTGACCTTTGTGGGGAGTAGCATGGACTGCAGCAGAAGAATGGACGGCTGCTCGATTGGATCCGAGGGGGAAAGCAGAACACCTGGGGTTGCTGCAATGTGAGAGGTGGCGGGCGTCGCAGTCCGCTTTTGGCGTCGTGGTGGGCCGGCATTCTGCAGGCTTGATATTAGCACAGGTCAATTTTAGAAGGCGTTTAATCAATATATCCGCTGCTCGTCACTCGCCACCAGACTTTTGCGCCCAAAGGTCAAGAGCTGGGGAAGCCAGAAGAGTTTTTCTTCTCTCGTACGTAGGTGTGCGTGAGTATCTGGACCGGCCGGATACCCCGGACTCCCAGCCGACGTCACATGGGGTTAAAGCCTAGGCCGGAACCTCACTCTGGCGATTCTTGGTTGAGAGGGTTACATGGTGTCGTCAAACGAGAAGAAGCTCAATGGCAGCAGCCAATGCGGCAGCAGGGTTGATCGCGTTGCCCTCCACCGGCTGGGGCATTGGGTTGTGCTTAGAGCCGCAGACACCCATGGACGAAGGCGGGGACCCTGATGCGGTGGTTGAGAAGGGAACTTTGCTGCCCTGTGAGCGGCAAGGCAAGCATGTCCACGCAGACATGAGAAAAAAAGAGCTCTGGGGTTTGTGGGGAGATCGACAACAACTGCTGTCGAAGGGTCAAGCGAAGGGAACCTCGTGGCCCAGAGCGGTCAAACTGGCGAGGCCTGAGATTGTGGGGAAGGTTCCTTGCGCTTTGGCATATGCAAGCCCGGCAGGTATGGCCTTGCCTGCGTAGAGGAGTTGTCCGAGAAGGGATTAGGTAGCAGACGAAAGTGGCATTACGAGCGTCGTCGATGCAGAACAGACAAGAAAAAAAAGTCGAAAGGCGACCGCGTTGGGTCGAGTCGAGTCCCATTTGGAGCAAAAAGCGGGGAACCCCTGCTAGCCGCTGCTCGCGACCAAACTTGCGGGGCAGTCAAGCGAAAACGCGACATTGATTGGCCACGGCTGATTTGAAAGACCCACTCGTGGCTCTCCCATGGGTCGCGCCTTTTTCTTTTTCTTCAAGGCTCGCACTCCACACTCGCCAACGCGAGCAGACGTGCCTGATCTTCGCTCCCTGCCCTGTCCCTGCTCCCCCGCCTTTCCATCTCCATCTGCCCTTCTCACCCCACCTGGCCCGGCTCGATCGCTGCTGGCAGTCCTCTGCCGAAAATGGATCACTGGACCAAAACATGCGCTGGTGGTCGGCTTTGCATCCGTCCCACGCCCTCCTCCCATTTCCCTACCCCTGCTCCTGCCCCTGGCGCCCTGACTCTCTGCCCGCCTTACGTGCACTAGAACCACCCCCGGGCCGATTTGGTTTCTCCCTCTGCGCCATGGACAAGGACGACGGACACCAACGGGCCTGCTTGCCTCGACCTGGGGTGGGTCACCAGACACACCCCCTCCCTCCCTCGGCTAAGAACCTGCATCTATGCCTGCGGTACTTTGTGTCCCCAGGGGTGTGACTCTCGAGTACGTGCCGGCTGTCGTCGAGGTACCTTGGCCAGTACAAGCCCAGTCCTCCGGTGGCGCTTCCCACACCTTGTGGCCGCGGCTGCTGGTACCTTGCCTCGCACATCCCTCGCCCTCCCCACGCTGAAACCAGCCACAGTCGGGAAGGGAAAATTTAGTGCCAGGTGCACTCAATGGTATTTCCTCACCGGCCTTATTTCCTTCTGCCGCCCTGGGGAAGTGGGCTGTGCGACACCACTCTGCACCGCTCCCACATGACCACCCCACGACAACCAAAGAAACCAAATTTTCCCAGTCCCAACATCTTCGGCCCAAAAGGTCGCACCGTCCGGGGAGGCCATGGCCGCCATGCTGGCAGAACCGAGGAGGGGAGGGCGGTACCACACTCACCACTTCCCGCCCGCAAAGTACCTCGGATCCTCTGTCAGAGGATCATGGTGGAACGCACGTCCAACCTCGCTGCCGGAACTGGCTGTGCGGCCACGCTTGTGCTGCTCCTTTGCATCCCGTTTTGTGATTTCATCTCTTTCTCACGACTGACAGGCCGTTTATGGCGCGTCTTGAGCTTCGTCCTCGTCCTTTTGTTCTACGGCTTCAAGGATGGTCCATGCGTGGCAGGCTCTACTGCCCATGACCACTGGGTGAGTTTGGATATTTTCTCGAATATACCCCAATCATTCCTGGCAGGAAGCCAGCCAAGGTACATGCTCCAAACCCAAAGCGCCATGCCCTAGGGGCGTGTGGCTTTTCTTTGTACCGTGCGTTGCCGGCTCGCCGCTCCCCGCAAAGATTCCCGTGGCCGTGCGAACTGGACACCCCGCTGGGCTACGAGCGAGCCACTCCCTGCTCACAGAAAGGTACCTCCACCTGGCGTGAAACCTCCTAACTCCCCTTCCTGCTCCTTCTAGACTAAGCCGTTGATGGTTTTCGCCATACTTCCTTCCTGTCTTGTATCTGGCGGGCTGAGAGGCTGCTGACTGCCAGACTGCCTCCTCCGTCCAAGGCTCCCAGCCCGCTCGGCCCGCCGGGTGTCTCGCAGCCTCCATGTCCAAGGCGGATGGCCAGCTCGGAGGGCTGGACGGACGCGGCATGAACAGCCGGGGGCCTCTCAGCGCCCCGTCATACCCCAGTTCCATATACCTCAACCTCAACGGCCTTGGCCACCCGGGGTCCTCCATCTTGGCCTTGCAGTCCTTACTATAAAGGGGCTTCTATCACTGCTCCGAATTTTCGCCCCATACCTTGGGTCTTATACCCTCCTTGATGTCCGTCCGTCCCCACACAGAAAGCAACCCATCCACTACCACCCCTGGCACGCTAG
Organism: Magnaporthiopsis rhizophila; assembly: GCA_003049465.1. Taxonomy (NCBI): domain Eukaryota; kingdom Fungi; phylum Ascomycota; class Sordariomycetes; order Magnaporthales; family Magnaporthaceae; genus Magnaporthiopsis; species Magnaporthiopsis rhizophila. Next base: position 290,348 of record PYSS01000027.1, read on the forward strand.
TCCGGTGCACGCTGCTCCCCACTCGCTTTTTTGTAGTAAACTCCAAATGTCCAAATGCACGCAATGTAGATATATAAATCTTCATCTGCTCCCCGTCGTCGGTCTCGGCCAAACCCTTCTCCCCACATCCGATCCCCAGACTTCACCTTCAGGATATCCCTTCTTGACAGCCACTCTTCAGACTGGCCAGCACATAAGAGCTGTATACCCTCACTCCTGCCGCCACATCTTTCCAGCCCTTACAAGCCCTTGGCCCATCCTCCACCTTGATCCCACAGTAGCAGACTATATGCGCTCATAACCACTTGTTCCCCAAACTCTTCCTCTCTTGATACCCCCATCCTAGCCATCATGGCTCCAGCAATCCCTGTCCCAACTCAAGGGGGCATGTTCCACACCTTCCAAGGCGTGACTCCACGGAAGCCGTCGACGGACTCTCAGGGGAGTCCCAAGACGGGCGGAACCAACACTGCCAAGCGCATCACCACTCCCCACGCTTGCGCCGAGTGCAAGAGACGCAAGATGTGAGTATTTCCGCCCGGCTGGCAGTCAGTCACTCTGGCTGGATATCTTGCTGATGGGTCCTTTTTCCTCGTGCGCAGTCGCTGTGATGGCCAGCAGCCATGTGGCCAGTGCCTGTCGAGCAGGGCACCAAAGAGGTGCTTCTACGACAAGCACCGCCAGCGCGTCATCCCCTCGCGCAAGACCCTGGAGGCCCTGTCCCAGTCCCTGGAGGAGTGCCGCTCCATCCTCAAGAGGTTATACCCAGGCCACGAGGTGCAGGCACTCCTGCCTCTCTCCCGCATGGAGCTTCTCAGTCTTCTCGATCGCCCCGTGCTTGACACCTCGGTCAGTGCGCTGCCGTCACCACCACTCAACACCTCGCCACTCAACGACGACCTCCAGTCACCGCTCTGCCTCAAGTCGGACCACAGCCTTTCCGGCCTGGAGCAGATTCCGGCCAGGGACATCGAGTGGGACGAAGAGCGCAGGGGAAGAGACCCCATCCCGGTTGAGGCCGACGACGTAAACGCCCTCTCCCTCTCTGTAGATCGCCAGGCGTCGTACCTTGGCGCCTCGTCCATCAAGGCCGCTCTGATGGTGATGCTCAAGGTGCAGCCCGCACTCCGAAACACACTCTCGGCACCACTCAGCAGCTCCGAGATGCCACACAACTACCCGCCGGTCAAGCAACAAAAGACGGGCACTCAGAAGGATCCACAGAGGGTCCCGTGGTCGTGGAAGGGCCAGACTCTGATCGACGCCTTCTTCAAGCGCATCCACGTCTTCATCCCCATGCTCGACGAGACCACCTTCCGTGCCGACTACCTCGAGGGGCAGCGGTTCGACGCGCCCTGGCTGGCGCTGCTCAACATGGTCTTTGCCATGGGAAGCATCGCGGCCATGAAGTCGGACGACTACAACCACGTCAACTACTACAACCGCGCCATGGAGCACCTCCCCATGGACGCTTTTGGCAGCAGCCACATCGAGACGGTCCAGGCTCTCGCGCTTCTGGGCGGCTACTACCTCCACTACATCAACCGCCCCAACATGGCCAACGCCATGCTTGGGGCCGCCATCAGGATGGCGAGCGCGCTGGGTCTCCACCGCGAAAGCCTGACACAGGGCGCCGGCGACCTTGTGACGGTCGAGACGCGCCGGCGCACCTGGTGGGCCCTCTTCTGTCTCGACACGTGGGCCACCACCACCATGGGCCGGCCGTCTTTTGGCCGCTGGGGCCCCGCCATCAACATCAGGATGCCCGAGTTTGGCATCAACGCCGGACGCGACTCGTCACACCACGCAGGGATCCTGCCCATGATTGAGAACATCAAGTTCTGCAAGATCGCGACGCAAATCCAAGACATGCTGGCTATCTCCCCCCTGCTCCGTGTCGACGACCGTTGCCACCTGGACGCCACCCTCGTTAACTGGTACACCAACATGCCCTGGCTGCTGCGCACTACAGACCCCTGCGCCGAGCCGCTGTACATTGCCCGCTGCATCATGAAGTGGCGCTACCAGAACCTCCGCATGCTCCTGCACAGGCCAGTGCTGCTGAGTCTGGCCTCGAGCGGCTCCACGCACGCTACCGAGCACGACATTGCTGCAATCGAGACGTGCCGAGAGCTCGCCAAGCAGACCATCGAGGACATTGCGCGCGAGTGGACGCGCAACCAGATGTCGGGCTGGAACGCCGTGTGGTTCCTGTACCAGGCGGCCATGATCCCGCTCGTGTCCATCTTCTGGCAATGGAACAGCCCGCGGCTGTCCGAGTGGCACAAGCAGATCGAGACCATCCTCGACCTGCTGGAGGCCATGGAGGACTGGTCCCTGGCGGCCCGGCGGAGCCGCGAGGTCGTCTGGCGCATGTACGAGGCCTCGAGGTCGCCGGCTCTCGCCGGCCACCGCCGCCCAGAGAGCCCCGCCGGATCCATCCACGTGGCGACGAGCATGAGCCCGGAGCAGACGCACACGCTCCTCATTGGGAGCGACACGTCGGAGCTCCACATGTCTCCCATCGGGCTGGAGCCCGAGGGCATGAGCGTCATGGGCATGCTGGAGCAGGGCCTGTGGGACCTGGACGGCATGCACTGGGGCGGCCACCAGGACGAGTTTGAGTTCTCTCCCTACGGCGCCATCCACGAGAGCATGATGCACATGGACTACGGCCTGATGGGAAACCACCCGACCTCGGCCGGCCTGGAGAGCGGATTTCCCTATGTTCACTAATCCACTCTCATGTTTCACTCTAAGGGGCACGGGAAAATCGGTACAGGAAAAAAAAACCAAACGTACGGTTGACAACAAAAACAGGGGTGCTACCTACCCCATGATGATGGTTTACATGATTTCTTTGTCTCAGATCCTCCAATCGCATCTCTCACGGTCTCCTTGTTTTCTTTGTTTCCTTTTTTCTTCTTCCCCTTTCGTTTCCAGCTTCTTCCCTCTTTTTCTTTCCACCCTGGAGGTCACCTTCCTTGTCAGGGGTGTCTGTCGAACAACCACAACAGCCACCCAGACGAGAAAAGGTGGTGTGGGGTTGTGGCGGCAGAAGACAACAGCCGCCGGTACTTGGGGGTGTGTGGGGAAGACCCCACCCCCTTTTTTTTTTTTTTTTTTTTTTGGAGAACAGGGTCCTTCCTCCTAGGCGGCGACGCCGTGGTGGACGGGAAAATATCAGCGCTACTGCGAGGGCGCTACGCATCGGAGATATCCTCAAACAGTTCCTTGCGGTGTCTTTTCCTATTTCTCTTCTTCATTGTCTGTCTGCTTGTCGGTGGGGGAGCCTGGTCTCAGGGGCTTTTGCGGTCTCTTTTTGGGTTCGGCAATGGGCTGATTTTTCCTTGTACTTGATTCGACTTTCCTTTCTATTTCTTGCAAGTATACCCGAAATGAGCCACGTTGGGCAGATTGAGGATTAATGACCGAGACGCGTCATGCTACACACCCATTCAATGATACCAGCCTTCTATTCTATCGTGCTACTTCTTTTTCCCTCATAGAAGAACAGAGAGAAAATAACCACGTGGTCATCTGTACTTTGCAGACTTGCATCATGACCGTTTTGCCGGGCCGACCATTCCCGCGGGTATGCTGAGGCCATTGACTGCAACACCCCACGAAAGCTGCTTTCCCCGGATACGTCACCCACCATGGCGGCTAATACGCCACAAGGCTATGCAAGTCGTGGAGGGGCGTGTACGTGCGTGTGGCAAGATCATAAGCCGAAAAGGGACAGAGGACAACGCTTCCAGCCATGGCCCAGGACCTTTTATTCTTCCGTATCTCCGGCCGTGGAGGGTCGGCAGAACGAATGACACACCTCCGGAATCCGTGACCTAGCCTGGAATGTTTTTTCTTCCTGCCGACGTATTGCCGTTTCGCCACTCCAGTTTCTTGGGAAAATTCTCGTCTCTGGGCTCGCTTGCGCGTGTCAGAAGCGAGCGAGCGAGCACTTTCGTCATCAGAGCCCTTTTCCGGAGCCGTCTGGTAGCGACGGGGATGGGCGGTATGGGATTCCGCAGGCGCGTTTGGAGTTTGTCCGATGGCAAAAAAAAAAAAAAAAAAAAAAGTTGCCCAGGAACCCACACGGAAAATAGAAAAGTAAAAAAAAGTTCGGTTCCTGTCCTTGACAAGTACAGGCAGACTCCTTGTTGCCCAGATGCATATCAGGGGGCTATATGCGAGCTTGTTGGCTCGTCGAGTCATTGAGAAATAGAAGGGGTACCAAGACAAAGCGGTTTTTCCGTAGCGGAAAACAAAGAACAGCTCGCACCGTTATTTCTCCTGCTCGGTTATTCCGTGACGTGCCCGGGTTTTTTTGGGTTTTTTTTTTCATGCAATGCACCTGCTCTGTTGTTTGCAGGTTTGTCATGGTGGGCGGTGTGTGATTGGGCATCGAGTGCGAGGGACAGACACACGCAAAAGTGTGGGGCTTTACCCCGGACTTCCTTGCTTCCATGCTCAATCCTTCGTCCGCTGGATCGGGTGTACCGATGGGGGTGAGACATCTCGATGCGGACGGCCATGGGCTCCAGGGTTCGCCGTGTGTTTTTCCCCATCCTGGGGCCCAGGAGCGGTTTCCCCATGACTGCCGCTGGAGAACAAGACCGGGACGCCGGCCCTGAACGGCCCAAGGGAACAAGTCACATTGCCCCTCCAGCGTCGCTCTCGGCTGTGGCTGGCGTGTGCTCGGGCCTAGTCTTTTGTCCCTCCTCGCCTGTGGCTGTCCTCTTATTCGCTAATAGCAGCTGCAACTCATGCTGCGAGACGGCTGCCGGTGCTGGACTGAGCCAGACTTGAAGCAATCTAATGAGGGAAGCACAGTCCCGAGTCTATTACATATCAAGCGGAGTTCTGTTTGAATGTGCCGTGCCGTGTCTTGACGCGTCTGTGTGTGTAAAAGCCCGATGTCGTTGTCAGATGCGGAGAAGCTGCAGAGAGAAAAGGAAAAAAAAAAAAAAAAAAAAAAAAAGCGAGGCAGAGAGGGGTACTCGAACCAAAGTACCAGTTGGGGAGAGGTACCCAGCCAAGGTACAAGGTGGGGGAACCGAGTAAAAGCCCCACCCGTCCCTCTCCAGGGGGCCCTCCCGTGGGTGGTTCCCCCAGTTCAGGGCCCCGCCTGATTGGACGGATGAATCCAAGCAATTGAGCCAAAATTGACGTTTTGACGCAATCTGGGTTTTCGGCCCGTAGCGAGGGCTCGAGTCTCCACAGATACCTTGTCGACTGGGTCTTCTGTATCCACCAAAAGCCAAAGCCAGCTCACAAGCATCCACCACCACCACCACCTGCTCTTCCAGACTCCTCCCCCAAAAAAGACGCGCTGCGGGTACGTACCGTCCGCACTGTCCATATTGCCTGCCTGTCTGTCTGTCTGTCTGTCTGTCCTGCACGCCCTGCTCCCCACGATGCACTGCGGGCTGGAGCGCGGAAAGGGACATCACAAGAGTTGACAACCACCACCCAACAGCCCAGCCGTCCTGCACCCCGCGCAGCAGTGTCGCCCTCGATGGTTTGGTTGAACCACAAGACGTCAAAGCGCGGATCGCGGGGAAAGCTCCCTCTCTGGCCAGGCCCCCTGGCTGACTGCGGGGATGAATTCAGGCTATTTGGCCCGCGGATTATCAGAGACGCCGGGCAAGCCGGTACTACCATCTTTAGCGCTGTGCTACCGAAAGAGAGAAAAAAGGGTTGCTTGTTACACACACACACACACACCACACCACACATCGTCTGCGTGTCTCAGTTGGATTGGAATATCACAAGAACAAGCAACGCACCAAGAGGAACAATGGAACGGCGGCATGGTGCGGGGAAAGCAAAACAAGAGTGGGAGAGTTACCCTGCCCTCGCCCGATGTCACGTCTTGGATCTGCAGATCAGGACATACCGAACTCTGCTGCTGACTGCTAGCAGCTTGCTACCGCTACCAGAGAGAAGGAAACCAGGGTAGAGTATATGCTTGTGTGGAGAGAGAGAGAGAGAGAGAGAGAGAGAGAGAGAGAGAGAGAGAGAGAGAGAGAGAGAGAGAGAGAGAGAGAGCNGAGAGAGAGAGAGAGAGAGAGAGAGAGAGAGAGAGAGAGAGAGAGAGAGAGAGAGAGAGAGAGAGAGAGAGAGAGAGAAAGCAAGCAAGCAAGCATCTCCCTGCTCCTCACCGTCGTTTTTCCCACGGGAGCCGGAACGGCTTTGCGGCCGTGGTCTCCACCTGCGTCGCTCTGGCGGCTACCGCTAGAGGCCCCATTTCCCGACCCGGCCGAGAGTGAAGAAGCTGGCGTGCCCTCGTTCTTACGTTATCCGCGCTACCGTACTCCCCTCTGCCCTCACAGTAGCAACAGCAGTGAGACAGATGGGCAGAGCTGCCCCGGACTTGGCTTCTCTCCACAGCAGACTTGCATCACATGTCACATCCGGCAGATGCGTTTGCTGCAGTTCGGGGAGAGAGAAACGAAGCAGCAATTGGTTTGGTTTGTGTCGACCACGTATATCGCAAATTCCCGGCCAGATTTTTTTTTTTTTTTTTTTTTTTTTTTTTTTTTTTTTTTTTCNTTTTTTTTTTTTTTTTTTTTTTTTTTTTTTACATCCCACCCACTGAGGATGAAGGCAAAATAAAAAAAGTCCGAGCCTTGAACTCTAAGAGTCATTCCGCCGCCGTACCTGCCGTCCCCGGGGAGTAGCGTCTGCGTTGTTCGTCCTCCGGGATCGATCTATTCTAGGGACGGGAAGGATTGGCAGCTCGCACTCTTGCTCTTTGCTCTTGCTCTTGCTCCAGCTCCATTGCCGGAAGACCATGCCGCGTCACCAGCATATTCTCCCTTTCCCGTGTGTCTGTGCCTGTTTTTAACACTCGTGCTACCCTACCACGGCCATCACCATCACCGGCTGCCCGCCGCCGCCGTAACATCGCCACTCACTGCCCCCGGACTCCAAAAAGCCCGTCAATCACGACTTCGAAACCGCGAGTTGAGGGATTCGATTCCTGGTAGATGGGTAGGCAGAGACGGGCCGTGGCATGAGGCAGGCAAGGCGGTTGATGAGTTGTTCAGGGGCTCACTGCCGCTACCCGTTCGTTTCAATTTACTATGCCATGCTGTGAGACGCGGCAGGCAAATGCCAAGACGTCCCCGTCAAGCGCAGCCCAGGTCAGGGCAGCTGCTTTTTCAACGGCTTTTCTTCTTCTTTCAGTTCTGTCACTATCCGCTTCGCATTGCAATCCGTCAAAATTTCTCGCCTCGACCTCGCTGCCTCCTTCTATTGGACGGCCAGGCCGCGCCGGCTACCGACCTATTCTCGGCAATATTGTGGGCCTCGTGGTTCCGCCACCAAGCAAGGACAGGGCAAGAAAAGGAAAAGGAATGGAAAGGTACCCCTAGTCCGCCAGCCAGCCACGGTCGTCACAATGGCTCGATCTTTCCTTTCCCATGATGTGATGCCGAACTCTTTTTTCGCCTGTCGCAAAGCCACACCCCCCTCCTCGTCGCTCACGCCCGAGACATCGACGAATGTGGTGGTAGCTGAACTGGGGACGCGCATCGCCGAGGAACGTGGCGCCGCAATGCCGGCTTGGTTGGGGCTGTTTCCTCTGGTTGGGTTTCTGTTTTTTTGCTAGGTTTTCTTCTTTCCCCTCTCGACTTTGTCTTGCCCCATCTTTATCTCCATCTCTATCCCCATCCTATCCAGCCACATTTTTCTCCTCTGTGTGCCTGAATTCTTTTTCCCACCCCTCCCCACACTCTCCTCCTCTTTCTATTTACCCCACACAACTGGCACATGTACAGAGGTTGCGGTGCAGCGTCTCTTACCAGCCGCTGCACTGCACCGTTCCACAGCGCGGCCGGCGTCTCCTGGATCATGCGCGTGTGGGTTGGCCCTTTTTTTTTTTCTTTTTTTCTCTTTCGTTATGGCCCGCTCAGGCCCCATACGTGGGTTCTGATATAGGCGTGCGTTTTGCTCTGGTCGATTTTGCATCAAGTACCCCGGTTGTAGCTCTGGTTTTGGCTCTTGTACCTTTTTTGTTCCTTGCTTTTCTCTTAGAAGAGAAATCAGGCACACCCTTGTCCGCCCGTCCGCTACGTCTTACGCCGCCCCTCGTGCCTGGCCTGGCCTAGAACTGGGGCGAAAAAAGCTTGCAACATCCCTGCCCGCAAGAGCCGATTTGGGAATCTCGCTTAGCTGCCCCTGTGCATCCCCGAGTTTCTTTTTGACCACGAGGAAGAAACGTGTTGGGTTGCTTTGTTTTTGTTGTCGTCATAGACTAACAAAAAAAGAAACGAAACAAGCAGGGAAAACGGCATGATTTGACCGCCCCTGCAATCTTGTTTTTCTTGTGTGCTTCCAAGACGTTTCAACCGCCGCTGTCGTCCCTCCCGCAAGCAACCACCGGCCCAGTCGATCCGGGACCGAGCCAGGTCGCATTATAGGCAGGGAAGTTGGTTAACTCGGCCCCCGCACAGAACCCGAGAAGAAAAAGTCGGCAATTTCAACCGGCTGTACATCGGCCAAGTGCGCCTGCTCTGTTCTTGTTTCTGCGCGCCCAATTTCATGCGCATTTGTCTACAGAATCTATTGGTGGAGGGTCGCGTATCTGTGCTTGGAAACGTCCGTCTGATGTCGTTGTGGCCCAGCCAGGCCAGGGGCAAGAAAGGATAAACCACACATGGGCGCACACGTGGGTTATAGTACCGCGTTTCTGCCCTTCTCGAACCGGGCCTTCTTTGTCGCCGGTCGAAAAAGAAAAAAAGACGCAGGAGTAGCCGGTTGGCGTTTCATGTGGCTCGCATTTGACATTGCCAGGAGAACTGGAAAAGCGAAACGGTGACGTCATGTGACCAACAAACAGCAGGATGCGTTCGTCGTTGGCGAGGTGGACACCAGACGAACGGCATTTGCTCGCTCGCTTGGAAATCGAAACGCAAAGCAGGGCGGACGAACTGCTCGTGGGGGAGTTCGTGGAATCTCGCATCCTCATGGTCGGCTATCGCTGGTCGTTGTGGAATCTCAGGGGCTCCAGAATAAATGTCCCCGTCGTTCTTGTCGACAGAGTTTTCCTTGTTTTCGTGCATTGAACACTTCCCTGGCACCGACCCCGCTGGTCGGAGCGCTTCGGCCGCCGGTTGCTTAATCAGCTCTGAAGCCGAGGCCGGACACGGGGGTACCTCGGCGTGTAGCACGTCGGCGATGGTGATCAGCGCGTCTCGCCGCGAAGACGACGTATACTAGCAACAACTCAGGCAATATCTCCGTGGCACACAGAGTAAAATAGTCAAAAACAACGTGTTGTCCCATCAAATCTAGTTGCCCACCATATGAGAATTCGGTAAAGACAGACAAAGGACCACATGGCAATGCCGCCCCTGTGAGTACCAGAACAGTGTGTTTTGCGAAGGAGTGTCCGTAACACTTTGGTACACGCGAACAGATAGAGCCTCCCTGATACAGCTTCCAAAGAACACCGTCCTCCTTTTCGACTATTGCAAGCGGTCAAGGTGTTAAGAATACAAGATAAGCCTATGCTGGGCCAGAGTGTCCATGATGAAAGGAGATGGGGATGAACAAAGCAACAACCCGACCAATCACCCCTCCCAGACCGGCTGCTACAACGGTCTGGGCATCGCCGCCCGCCCTTCACGACTGCGGAAACTGCTGATTGAGCTCCTCGAGGTGCGCCGCCATATTCGCAGTGGCCGGATCGTTGCCGCCGCCGCCGTTGTCGGGCGTCTGCTGGTACAGGTTCTGCTCGACGTAAGCGAAGCCCCCGCCATCGCCGCCGCCGCCGATCCAGACGTTGGGATTATCGTCGCGGCTGGTAGAGAATTGGAACCGCTCGAGCTGCGGCGAGACGGGCGCGGCCTGGGTCCCGGCGCTGCTGCGAGGGCACCAGTAGTAGTCCGAGGGGTACTGCTGGTAAGCCTCGTTGCTCCCGTGCAGCTGATAGTGCTGGCCGTCGTCGACGCTAGGAGGCGGCGACGTGTTGCCGACGTAGCTGCCGTCCGCGTTGTTACCCAGCTCACCGCCGCCGCCGACGCTGCTGTCCCAGACGCTGCCCGCGTCGCTGCTGTGGTCGACGCGGGTGCTGCTGACGGACGGCGGGCCGCCGTTGCTGGACGAGCCGGCCGCCGCGCCACTCCTCCGGTACAGGGAGCAGATGCAGGAGGATGACTGGTGGGCCCCCGCTTGCTGTCGACGGTTCCGAGACGAAGTGCTGCCGCTGCTGGATTTCCGGTTCAGCCTTGTTAATCCCAGTACATGGCCGCCCTCGCATCCTCCCTCTTGTTTTCCGAATGGGCCTGACTTACCGCTGGGAAGAAGAGCCCCAGGTGGCTCTGCCGCACGAGGAGCACTGGGTGGAAGCGGCCGAGTTCTTGCGTGTTGAGTCCATGACTGGCGAGACTGAGGCTGGTTGTGATATCTTTGGGCTGATATCTGTCAGGGTAAAAGGCGTCAAATATGTGCGTGTGTGTGTCCAAGTGTTGGTTCCCGAGGCTGTCGGTAGCCAGATGGTGAGAACATCCACCTCGACGTCGACATCTTGTGTTCGACAGACACCTCTTTATATCCCATCTTCCCAGGCGAGCCAGCACAGTGATACAAGACTCAAGCCGAGTGCCAACAAGCAAAGCAACAATACCCCCAAGGCCTTGAGCCTCAACCTGTGGGTCCAGAGATGGGTTCTCACCACGAACGGCTATGCTGCCGCATCGAGAGAACATGCGAAGGAGCACAGCCGCGCCGCGGTTGCACCTGGTACCGAAAATAAAGAGAGAAAAGAGGCTGGGTTGCGACGTGCGTGCCAGGTGAGGTGGCTGACATGAAGGCGTGCCGAGGCCGAGGACCCAGGATAGTGCACCCCATCTCATGCAAGAGTTGTCCAGCCTCGTGTCCGAGAATGGTACAGACGCGCTCGCATCGGACGGTTTCCCGAAGTGTCAAAGTCCCCCAAGATCCCCCAAGGAGCGTCTTCCCAGCGGCCCGATAACAGACCATACCCGCCCCGGGTAGGTCTGTTGGGGGCCAAAGCCAGGGTGCCACGAGCCTCGGATGCGATATGGTGATGTTGCAACTCGGCAACCCCAAAAAGACCGGATGACGGGAAGGAGCAAAAGCAGGGGGCGAAGCGAATCATGGCCGCAAGACGGCGATGATGACAGCAGGCTAGGAAGGGGCCGGCGAGATGTCGGCAGCATGCAACGTGACGGGCTTCGCCGCCTGCAAGCCTGGTGCTCTCGAGCAGATGATCCGCACTGTAGATGGGATCATGATGTTGGATCTTGGACGGCGGCTAAGTTAACCAATCAATCAGATACTGCATTTTCGAGGAGAACCTGGGCGTGGACAAAGAAAAACACACCGGGGTTGAGATGGTAGGGCTGGAGCAGATGGAGCAAGGCGGGGTTCTCTCTCCCAGAATAGAGAAACACCCCCTTTTCTCGAGAGAGGCAACCGACGTACTCTGCCATTGTGTTTCGTTCCATTGCATTTCAGCCTTGGGCGGAGGGAGTCCGGATACGAAAGATGCAGAGCGACGGAGCACGCGGGGGATCGGCAGGGCGGGAGCCGGGCGCTTGGAGAAGCACATGAGTGCACGGTAGTCCGCAGATGGAAGACGGGCTGTTGCATGCCCAAAGCTTCTAGCGTACTCTATGGAAGTTCCGCTGGAAGAAGCGATCGGCGGGCTGATAGATTTGCGCAGTCTGGAGCTTGGGTGCTGCCGCACGCTGCCATACTCGAGCAGTGAGGCTCGCCTGTCGCTAGGCAGGCTGCAGGGGTGAAAAAAGGGGTATTGATGTTATGTAGACAATGGAGGAGGGGTGGTAGGGGTGACAACGTGCGCTCTGTTTGGCAAGCTGAGTAAGAAATACAGCGAGAGCAGTCAGAGAAACTTTTTTTGGGGATGCTGCAGAGACGGGTTTCAAAGCCGGTGCTGTCAGACGGTGCGCAATGATCGCCGTGGGCGCTTCCACAGCATGTCGTCCAACGACAAAAGTGGCCCGGTGGGCAAGAAAAAGGGGGTTGATTCCAATCAGGGAGGGGCTGAGGCCAACAGCGTAGACATCGAGCAGACCACACGAGTGCAGCTCGTGTCTGGTGCTTCTCCAAATTTAGTATAGACGCCGTGGCACCTGGATAGATGTCAAAAGTAAGCGGCAGAGAGCGCGGCTGTCTGGCCTTAGCGACTTCCGGCCCCCAACGGCTGCGCTTGTCTGATCGAGATCTCTGCGGCAGCCAACGCCAGGCGCTCCGGACGTTGATGGTGGTGGTGAACCTGGGGTTCCCCCAGGTGGCGTCAGAGGCCGTGGAGGTGGCGACGGGAGGATGGGGCTGGTCGCTGCTGATGCGCATCGCCCCGGGAGGAGCCACGAGGCGTTTGTCAGCTGGAGGCACTAGATAGGGTTGAAACGTTCTGGTTTGCGATGCGGCCATTGGCTTGTTCGGCAAACAGAGGCGAGGGAGGAAGATGTGCTTGCTACCCAGAGCCTGCCTAACCATCTCCCAGGAAATGTTTTGCCGGAGCTGCACTGCAACGCTCGCACCGCGACAGCCTTCCTGCTCAGGCTTTGGATTGACCACCAACCCACTTGGGGGCTGCCTCATCACCTCTCGCTTTGGGTCGAGGTACGGCTACCACCTTCCTTCCCAGTCCAACGTGACACAAGGAATTGTCGCGTTTGGAAAGTTGCCGAGTCGAGATAGGCAGCGATCCTTCTGACCGATGTCAGCAACGTGGAGGCGAGAGGGAGTGGTCAGCTTTCGGGCCATTCGCGCTCATCCCACGTGGTAACTCGAGGAGAAGAGCACAGGTCTGACAGAGTGAGACCCCCATCGGGCTCGGCAGGGAGCCGAATCATGGCGCGGGGTGGCCCGCGATGGGAGACGAAAGGAGATATTGAGAGCGAGACGTGGGCCACGGCAGGCAACGCTGGGGGCGAGCAATATCTGCTCTGGCCCCGGATGGCAGGTTGGACCATGCTGTGATGAGGCGACGACCGTTGACCGGCGATTACTTTGTGCGGAGGATGCTGACCTTGTGCTCGCCGGGCGGCCCCCAAATTTTGGGGTAGAGAGGTCGAATCGGCCGATTACCACTTCCAATGATGTTGCCGGCTGTCCTTTGATCGCATCGGTGGAAAGGAGCCAGGGAGGAGCACTTTCAGGGAGCAATGGCGGGAGCTTGTTGGATCTTGAACGCGTCCGAGATTACGCACGCGGATCCCGCCACGGCTACGTACGTATGGGTGCTCGGATGCCTGCTGGCCTGGGCATTCTCGGGGAAGAGGTCCGGTCTGGAGAGGTCGGAGAGATTGTAACGGCCGAAAGGAGTCGTGGGCAATGGATTTGGAAAGGGCAAGAAATTGATCGTGGACCGTTGGCTTGATAAGCTTGCGGCCGAAAAGATTAACTTCAGCCCATGACGAGATTTTCAAGCCACAACCGGCGCTAACACCAAGCGTCGGAATGCATTTTAGCCCCGTGCAAGTTCCGAAGCTACGGGAAGCCGGCCTCGGTTTCTTCGGCCGAGTCGCCTTGGATTCTCTTTTGGCTAGTCAAACCAGGGCCAGAAATGTATCACACCACTAGAACATCTCTAGCACATGCCCGCTAGGCTGTTTAGGGCCGTCAGCTAAACGGCCGAAAAGATCAGAACAGAGCCAAAAACTCGCATTCGCTTACGCCACAGGCTCTAGCGAATGCGAGGTCCTTTTCTCTGACCCTTTGCAAGCCACATTGGCCCCGTCGCGTGCCCGGCATCCCTCCGTCGTGGATATGGCTACCACCTGTCCCAACCCAGTGGTAGGTGTCCAGCCACGGAGGCTAAGCCGTCCTAGTATCATGCTCAGTCAGGAGACGCCAACATGACCTCGTGCCATGCATATGCTTCGCTCCACCATGCGCCCGAGAGGCTATTTGTCCGTGTTGCCCTTCGACCCTCTCCACCACACCAAATCATATCAACCCGTATCGACCCCATAGAGTCTCGCACTCGCACTCGTTTTCTCTTCCCGTCAAAGCTGGCTATTCAGACCTGTCTAGTTGCTCCCATCTGCATTGCCTCCACTGCCCCCTGAGCCTCTTCCTTCCGTGATGTCGGCGCAAAACATGGACCGCCTAGATGTTTGGATCATCACCTACGCCGCTCAGCAAACAAGGCCGCCTTCCGTATATATCGCACCGCTCGCTCCGTGAGACTTCGATGATGGTGTTGTTGGCTCGATACGACCACAACACATATTTTCCATTATCACTCCCTCTCTGCGGCTCATAAGCCGCCGTGTAAACATCCTCGACGCAGCTTCCCGTTCCGTGGCACGGCGGCAGACATTCCCCGGCGCCACCGACATGGCAGCATCTACGGAGACACCTGTTTCTAGTTCTACGGAACCCATCAACCGTGCCGATGCCGCCTTGATAGACTCGGACTTGCCGCCGGTACGGTTCTGGCTTCTCAGCGTGGGGTATGTGCGATTTCCAGGACTTACTTGGCATCGGAATCTCCTTTACCCCTGAGGCACAGCTTCCGCTGATCGGCAGCAACATCATCTAGAATCTCCCTGGGTCTCCTGATGGCAATGCTAGACACCTCCATCATCGCCACCAGTCTGCTCACCATCGGCCAGGAGTTCAAGTCGCTGGATCGGGTCAACTGGGTGGTGCTGTCATACACGCTCGCCTACCTCGGCTGCGCCGTCCTGTTCGCTCGTGTGGCCGACGTGGCCGGCCGCCGCGACGCCTTCCTGGCCGCCTTTGTCGTCTTCCTCACCTTCTCCATCGGCTGCGGCTGCGCCCAGAGCCTGGAGCAGCTTCTCGTCTGCCGCGCCCTGCAGGGCGTGGGCGGCTCTGGCCTCTACTCGCTCTCCATGATCATCTGGCCCGAGCTGGCCCCGAACCATCTGAAGCAGTACATCGCCGCGCTCGCGGGGCTTGTTGTCGCTGTCGCCGGCGTGCTGGGGCCTGTGCTGGGTGGTATCCTCACGCAGTACGCGTCTTGGAGATGGGTTTTCTGGATCAAGTACGCCAGACCATATCCCGCATCCTGGCATTCACAGACTGACCTTTGCACCTGATCCGCAGCGGACCGATCGGCATCGTCTCCCTGGCCGTCTTCTACCTCAGCTGGCCAAAAGAACACCATCTCCCGAGCATCGAGAAGCGATCCTGGAAGGATGTGGACTACCTGGGCTCGGTCCTTCTCGTCGCCGCAGCGGTTCTCGTGACGTTTGCGTTCCAAAGCGTTTCCAGGAACCCACACGGCTGGCAGGACGCGGGCTTTATCGCGCCCGTCGCCGTCGCCGGGGCGTGCTGGGTGCTCCTGTTCGCGTGGGAGTGGCTCTTAGAGTCGCGGGACGGCGGGGACCGCATCATGGCGGCGTTCCCGCTCCTGCTCGTGCGTAACCACGTCTATTCGGCGACACTGCTGAACACGGCGCTCATGGGCTTCGCCTTTTTCGTGACACTCTTTGCCATGCCACTGCGCCTGCAGGTCGTCAACGGGCGCGAGAGCCTGATGGCCGGGGTGCTGCTGCTGCCCATGTTGGCCGGCGTCGCCATCGGCAGCTTTGCAGGCGGCGCCATCAGCCGCGACAGGAACCGCATCTGCGAGACGCTCGTGGCGGGGAGCTGCCTCATGATGCTGGGCACCGCGCTCGAGACCACCGTCTCGGACTCGCAGGAGCTGGACCCAAAAGCCCTCGGTTTCCTGGTTTTCATCGGGCTTGGGTTTGGCATCTCGGCCAGCTGCTCTACGATGATAGGTATTGTCGAGGCGCCGGTCCGTGAACATGGTGAGAGACACCCCTTCGCTATCTTTCTCGTTCCAAACTGGGAGCTAACCACGCGGGAAATTCCCCAACAGCCCCAGCTCAGGGAGCCACAGCACAGATGCGCGTCTTTGGCGGCAGCCTCGGCATCGCGGCGTCCTCGATCGTTCTGGCGCGCGAGGTGCAACGGCAGCTGGGCGACGAGCTAACCGCGGGGCAGCTGGCCGCCGTCGAGACGCGCGGGCCGGCCGGCATCGCTACTGGCGGCGACACCAGTGGACAAGACATGCAGCGCATCATGGCGCTCGTCCGACGGGCGTATGCGGACGCCTTTCGGCACGACATGGTGCTCGCAGCCGCGGTGGGTGCGTTGGCGGTTGTTGTGGCCTTGTGCACATACCGGCGTGGGCGGGTGTCGCTCCTCGAGGCAAGAAGACGGCACGCTCAGGACGAGCTCGAGAGGAGGAGGCACTTGCGGGCGGCGCCGTCTCCCGGTGGGGAGAGCGAATCTACGGTCGAGGTCAAGCAGGCGTCGGTGTGAGGCGCATGTTGTCGATTTAGTGTTGAATCTCTTTTCACCTTCTTTCCTTGGGCTTACGCTACTGGATGATATTGCATTGCATGAGCGCAGGCGTCTAGTAGAATTGATGTTGACCTTTGATGTAATCCCAGCGGGGCACTGGACGCATGTGGGGTCGCGCATGGCGGGAGAGCCAAAAGATATGACGGAATCAGAGGCCACCGCATTGATAACCACCTGTGACTGACGGGCAGTGTTAATGCGATAATGTGATGAGATAAACAGCCGATTCTCGGCCTTCATTGACACCCAAGAGTCTCACATGCTACTCCCAGCAGCGAAAACAGCCGCCGCAACCCTCCGCATCCTCCTCTCGCAGAGACCCCCACGCCTCCCGCATACCATACGAACCTCGGTACTCGCCGCAGCAGCAGCACCCCCCAGGATGTCGAGCAGCGCCATGGCCAAGCGCCTCGAGGGCAAGACCATCGTCATCACGGGGGCGTCGTCGGGCATCGGACGCAGCTGCGCCTTCGAGTTTGCGCGCACCAGCCCCAAGGACCTGAAGCTGGTGCTGACGGCGCGGCGCATCGACACGCTCAAGGAGGTGGCAGCCCAGATCACGGCCGAGGTCGGGCCGGGAGTCAAGGTGCTGCCGTTCCGGCTCGACGTCAGCAACCCAGCGGAGGTGCGGGGGTTCGTCGAGGCGCTGCCCGACGAGTTTCGCGACATTGACGTGCTGGTCAACAATGCGTAATGACTTTAATCTCCCCTCACAGATCCTCCGAATATGTGTAGTAACAGCATCACAGCGGCCTGGTCAAGGGCGTGGCGCAGGCTCCCGCCATCCGCGAGGAAGACATCAACGTCATGTTTGCAACCAACGTCACGGGCCTCATCAACCTGACGCAGGTGGTGCTGCCCGTGTTCAAGAAGCGACCCGAGGGCGGCCGGGGCGACATCATCAACATCGGCAGCATCGCCGGCCGCGAGCCCTACGCCGGCGGGTCCATCTACTGCGCCACCAAGGCCGCCGTGCGCAGCTTCAGCGACAGCCTGCGCAAGGAGCTGATCGCCACCCGCATCCGCGTCATGGAGATCGACCCGGGCCAGGTCGAGACGGTGGGTTCTTGTCCTGTTGGTTTGGGGGGGAAACAAGAGAAAAACAGGTTGGGCCGACACACTGACACAACGCAGGAGTTCTCCGTCGTCCGCTTCTACGGAGACAAGGCCAAGGCCGATGCGGTTTACGCGTAAGTCACGACCCCTTGCCCGCCGTTTCACCAGGCGCATCATTGCTGCTCAGCCCGTTTCGGAAGGCGGACCAGATTTTCTTGACTGATTGCCCATTCTTTCCCGAACCACCTAGTGGATGCGACCCGCTCACGCCCGACGACATCGCCGAGGTGGTCGTTTTCGTTGCGGGTCGGCGGGAGAACGTGGTCGTTGCCGACACCCTGATCTACCCCAGCCATCAGGTATGGATCCTGGCTGAAGGAAGAGGAATTTCTTGCGATTTCGGACTTGGGATGATTTTTTTTTTTTTTTTTTTTTTTTCGCTGACCACCAATGCAACAACAGGCTGGCGCTGGCGTGATGCACCGCAAGTCGACATGATTTTGAGGTCCGGTGGCGATTTGTTTCGTTGGTCGCAGCGGGAAGATCTGTCAGCTAAGACAGACTGCGGGCCTCGACAACGGCCAGGGAATGTGAATGTGGGCGTCCTGTAAAAAGTTTTCAGCTTCCGGCACCAGCCAAGGCGCATGCAATATGCAGCAAGAAAAAAGCCTCGCGTTCACTCTCGACTCAAAAGATGGCGTCCGAGTAAAACAAATCCCCCTCACATTGATCAGCGCCCACAGCTGCGCCCGAATAGCCAAGCACATCGGAGACAATAGTGTGGGTGTTTTATGCGGCTGTGCCTGCATGCGAGAAACCCAGTGCCGCCAAGTTGATTGAGGATATCGCCCGGTCAGTGCGAATGATGGCGACCGGGACGGGGCGCACGGCCTGACGCCCGCTCAAAAGCTGCGATTGCCCACGTCCCTCTCCAGCCCACGCCCACTGTGCTCCCGATGGCCGCTGTCTCAGATGCAACCGCGCCAACAGCGCCACCGCCTGGTCGAATAAAGAGGTACTCATGTACAAATGTCGACTAGCATGGGCGGGCCTTGTATCGGCTTATCTTGGCCAACTCGCCAAACCATGTGGCGATCTCTCCCACCACGCTAATATATGCGGCCGGATAGGGGATGCCAAAAAAAGAAATTCCAGCACCTTTCGGTGGACCATTCGGGGCAATGTGGGAGGGTGGGTTCAACTTGTGCACAATTTCAGCCCCAGTCCTTGCAGCGCTGCAGAACGCAAGCAGGCAATTGAAGCTAATGTCGGTCCAACCCCAACCAAATCCTCTGTTTACTTTTTTTCTTCTCCTCTCGTCTCACTCCCCATCGCTCGTTGCCTAGGCTTATCTCGCTTTATCCACAGCCCTGTCGGCGCGCTACTGCGTCCACTTCTCACCCTCGCTTGACTCCCGTTTTCGCTGTCTTTGGTCCGCGCCCTGTCTTTGGGTTTCCCTCGCCGTGTCTTTCGCTCGCTCCCTCGTATCAATCACCAGCGTCTCATCCTCTGCCCTTTCACTTTCTCGTATTACCCTTCCTACCCCTCTTTTTTATCTGGCTTATGCTTTGTGGCGCCATGCAGCAGGCTTGACCAAACCGGACATACGGGCCCACTTCATCCCATTTCCGCCAGGCAGGCCAGTATTGTGACGTGAATCCCCTTATCTCGCACCAACAAGCCTGTGCTCGCTTGTTCGGGAAGGCTGCATCGCGCCATCGCACCGCAGCTGTGAGCAGCCAAACCTTGGCCTTCCTCTCGTCCGCCTTTTCCTACGCCAGCAATTGCTGTCTTTGTTCCGAGCCTCCCATGTCGATCATTACCTGTCCAACCAACGCCAGCAGCCCCTAATTATTCTTTCTCGCTCTCTCTATCTCTCCTCCTCGTTCCCATTGGCAAAAGTCTTGTTGTTGATTAATCGAGTCCCTCGAGGACCCCAACCGTCCCGATGGGCAAAAAATGTACGAGCCAAACCAAGCCCCAATGGTCTCGGCGCGGCGTGTGCCCCGGACCTATGCGCCTGCAGTGTGCTGACGCTGTCTTGTTGTTTGCTCCTAGGGCGATACGGAGTAATTCTCGACGCGGGTTCCTCGGGCACGCGGCTACACATCTACAGGTGGAAGGACCCAGCAAAGGCACGGAAACATGCCTCGCCGGAAGAGCTGCAGCGTCTGCCGCAGCTCGAGACCAAGGACAAATGGACCAAGAAGACGCGGCCCGGCGTGTCGACCTTTGGCAGCAATCCCACCGACGTCGGCCCCGCGCACCTTGAAGACCTCGTCGCCCATGCCGTGAAGTACGTTCCCGAACACAAGCAGGCCGACACGCCCATCTTCCTGATGGCTACCGCCGGCATGCGACTCCTGCCCGAGATGCAGCAGAAGGCTCTGCTCCGCGAGATCTGCTCATACCTCCAATCGAACACGCAGTTTTCCCTCCCCGACTGCGACCTTCACATCCAGGTCATCAAGGGCGAGACCGAGGGACTGTACGGCTGGGTCGCCTCAAATTACCTCCTGGGTGGCTTCGACCGGCCCGAGAACCACCAGCACGGAAAGGGCCACCACACGTACGGATTCCTCGACATGGGCGGCGCCTCGGCCCAGATCGCCTTCGCCCCCAACTCCACCGAAGCCGAGAAGCACGCCGACGACCTGAAGCTCCTTCGGCTGCGCACCCTGGACGGCAAGCCGGCCGAGCACAAGGTGTTCACCACCACGTGGCTCGGCTTCGGTGTGAACCAGGCCCGGGAGAGATACGTGAAGAATTTGATCGAGAGCACAAGCGCAGGAAGCTCCGAGATCCCGGACCCGTGCATGCCAAAAGGACTCAGGACAACGATGCACGGCGAGGTCGTTCACGATTCGGCCAGCCGCAACCGCACCCTGATCGGCATCGGCCTGTTCAACGAGTGCGAGGCCAAGACGAGGCCGCTGCTGAACAAGAACGCGCCCTGCGTCAACCACCCGTGTCTTCTCAACGGCCAGCACGTGCCCGCGATCGACTTTGACGTGAACCACTTTGTCGGCGTTTCTGAATACTGGCACACAACCCATGGCGTCTTTGGCAAGGGCGACAAGGCCTACGACTTCACGACGTATCAGCAGAGAGTTCGTGACTTTTGCACTCAGGACTGGGAAGACATCGAGGCGAAGCTGGACACACGCGGCAAGCACAAGGCAAAGAACGCGCAGGAGGCGTGCTTCAAGGCCTCGTGGCTGCTCAACGTGCTGCACGAAGGCATCGGCATCCCGCGGCTGGGTCTGGACAAGACCCCCCACGCGCACAACGTATCCAAGGGCGCATTGGAGAACGCCAAGGACAAGGGCTTTCTGGATCCATTCAAGGCGGTCGACACGATCGACGGCGTCGAGGTCAGCTGGACCCTGGGAAAGATGGTGCTCTACGCCGCCGGACAGGTCCCGCCTGCCGAGACGTCCGCAAAAGCCCTGCCCGTGGGCTTCGGAAGCAATGTGCCAGGCGTCCCCCACGACTTTAACCACGCCGGCTCCGCCTGGAGCCCCGTCTCGCAGCAGGATGGCGACGACGACGACTGGGGCGACGCTGCGGATGACATTCTCGAAAAGGCGCGGTCCAAGTCGACCTCGGGCTTCCTCATCTTCATCTTGGTCCTCGTGGTGATCGGCTTCGTATTAAGGAAGAAGGACCGGAGGCTACGACTCTTCTCCAGGATTAACGGCTTCACTCGGCGGTCGCGGAGCCCTCGCAAGGCCGGCCGCGGGCTGTCGGGTCTGCGCAACAAGCTCTTTGGACGATCCGGGTCTACCAACTACGAGCGCCTGCTCGAGGACGGCGAGGCGGACCAGTTCTCGCTCGGCGATTTCGACTCGGACGGGAGCGAAGGGTCGGACAGCAGCGAGGGATCTTTGTCGTCCGGGATCCGCCGGCAGGTCGTGTCTGTCTCAGGCAACGGCCGCTCGTCCGGGCTCGCGACGCCCAAGCTCAACGTGGAAGTGTACGACGAATTCAGGACCGGATCGGCTCTTGATCGAAGCGGCCTTGTGGTTAGGACCGAGAGCCGCGAACGACTGGTTCCCAGTCTTCAGATGTCCAACGCCGGCCGGCGGAGTCGTGCCGGCAGCCCGACGAGGCTAAAGAGTCCCCTGTTGTCGCCACTGCAGGAGACATGACCTGCTGGCCGAGCTTGTCATTTTTATAATCCGGTGTTTGGTGTTATTTTATATCTTTTTTTTTTTTTTTTTTTTTTTTTTTTGGATCCAACATCTTCTTCTTATCCCCTGTCCAACAAGCGGAAAAGTTTGCCGCGAGGCTTGCTTTCTTTTCTATTCATTTCTTCGNGTTTGCCGCGAGGCTTGCTTTCTTTTCTATTCATTTCTTCGTGGCGGTCTTCGCACAAAACCAGCAGCATGATCATGCAGACTCTTTGGCCTTTGGTCCTGTCGTATCGATTACTGTTGTTTTTACTATGGTTCTTTTAGTTGATAGGTTTCTTACCTCTTATTCTGTTTATTTGAACGTCTCTGCTTGGCTGGGATGGGATGGGGGATTTTTTTTTTCTTTTATTTTGACACTTGGGAAAAACAGGCGTGAAAACGGCATGGCAGCGATTACACTACTGCACGACGAATGTTCAAATGGCTTGTTGAGCTTGTTGTATACACGTTGCTTTCTATACGGGCTTCGACGCCGTCTCGGTAGTTATAAGACAGAACCACCGGAGTTGGTCACAGACGCTTCGAGTTGGACTGAGAACTATTTCAGAACGAGATGTCTTTATGGGTCAAGCGTTACCGCTTGCCTGATAGCCGTCTCTGTTTTATGGCATCATATTTTTGTCGCCCAGCCATTGATACATGGAACCGTGATAACTCCTATCCCTATACGCCGAGCCCAAGACAGCGCAGCAAAACGAAACGTTGAAGGGAAAAAACGCCAAAAAGCCACAGCAATATCGATAGCCTAATTCTCGGCACGCTCTAGAAACCCTGGATCTGCACGCACCCTGCCCTCGAACTTGCGCCACCACTCCTCAAACGCCTTGAGCGGCACGACCTCGACCTGGCCGGCCGTGGTGCCGCTGAAGCTGGCCAGGAAGTTGAAGGCGTTCTGGATGATGCGCTGGGCCAGCACTAGTGTGGAGGGCCTAGCGACGACCAGGGCGCTGTTGTTGTTGTTGTTGTTGTTGCCGCTGCTGTTGCTGTTGTTCCCTGTTGTTGCTGCTGCTGCTTCCTTGGCGGATTTCACCTCGGCGATGCGCTCAGCCACGGAGGCTGCGGGCTCGATGCTTATGCCTATTACTACCGGTTGTTGTTGTTGCTGTTGTTGGCTGGTATCTGACGAAGAAGTAGACGAGGAAGAGCGCAGGTTGAAGATGGCGCTCTCCTTGCCGGGACCGATGCCGCCCAGGAACCGCTGGACGGGCGGCGACCCCGGCGCGCTGGGCGGCGTGAGCAGGTAGATGGCGGCCGCCGTGGCGTCGGGCAGCACCACCCCGGGCAGGAGGAAGATGACGACGTGCGAGAAGGGCCGGTCGGCCGGGATGCTGTAGATGAGGGATGTGGGGGACGGCGTCTCGGTTGGGGAGGTTATGCAGGGGAGGTTTGCCGGGACGAGGCCGAAGAGGGGTTGTGCCATTTTCCTGTCTTGGAGAACACCGAGGTGGTTGTGCCGATGGATTGATAGATGTTTTGTTGTGCGATGACGTTATTTTGGGTAGAGGTGAAAGACGCGGGTTCCCCTGGCGAGCTTGTCTGTTATGTGAGCCGCCGTTTGGTGCCTGGAATGCGCCGTTTGCGACTGCGCGCAACGGGAATGGTGGAGTGGCTTCCGGTGCGTTCGGGCGGCTTCTAGGCCAGGCTCCACAGTGGATGGTTCCAACTGACATCTGCCCCTGGGTTGCTAGTGAAACTCGTAGGGCTGTGAGGCTCGGGGATTTTAACGCCCGTCGGCTGACCAAAAGGAGCCTGGCGGGGTCCGCAGTTCTTGCTTGTGGCCTCCCTGCGGCGTCATATTCGACCGTTTTAGGGGTCGTTATGGGATACAAACTGTGACGCATTACTGGATGTGATATATGAAAATAAAATCTAAAGCCTCGTTTGTGTTTGTCGGCCAAAGGCAAGCCCAGGGTCTCATCACATCGTATATACACTTGCGAAATCTAGGCTCGACGATATCACCCAGGACGAAACAAAGCAGAAAAAAATACAATGGAGCGCCGCTGGGAGAACATAGACCTCGTGAAGAGGCTCGATACGTGAGTCCAGACACCACCAAATACTGCACGAGACGAACGGCTAAACGACCGGTCAGCTTCCCCGACCCTGTCCTGGACCCAGACGGCCACAAAGCCGTCATGGAAGGCTTCTACACCGTGGTTTGGCGCGACAGCAACGGCTCGGACGAGACGCCCCTGGGCTACATGAGGCGCGACGTCTACGACCGCCTCCTCCAGGTGCCCGAGGCGCTCAGGAGCGAGATGCGCCTGGACGCTTCCAAAAACACCGTCTCGGTCTTCCAGTGGCAGAACGAGCAGCTGGACGAGCCCGAGCGCACGCGCCGCGTCGCCGCCGTGGTCCAGAACCTGCGAGAGGCCGCCGCCTTCCCGATCCTGGTCAAGGGCTGGCGCGACGAAGCGTGGCCCGTTTTTGGACCCAGCAGCAGCGGCAGCGTCGACGGCGAGCTGCTGTTCAGCATGGAGCGCGCCGCCCTGGGCCTGCTGGGCTGCATGAGGTACGGGGTGCACGTCAACGCCTACGTGGTGGACGCCGACGCCCCCCACGGCATCAGGGTGTGGGTGCCGACGCGGGCGGCGACCAAGTCGACGTTCCCGGGCATGCTCGACAACGCCGTGGCGGGCGGGCTGATGACGGGCGAGGACCCGTTCGAGTGCATGGTGCGCGAGGCCGACGAGGAGGCGTCGCTGCCCGAGGCGGTGGTTCGCAGCCACACGACCGAGGCGGGCGCCATCACGTACATCTACATCACGGACGCGCGGTCGGGCGAGGAGGGGCACGTGTATCCGGAGTGCGAGTGGGTATACGATTTGGAGCTACCGCGGGGGACGACGCCGCGGCCCAAGGACGGCGAGGTCGAGAGCTTCGCCCTCATGGACGTGCCCGAGGTCCAGGCCCACCTGGCCGCCGGTCGCTTCAAGCCCAACTGCGCCGCCGTCACGCTCGACTTCTTCATCCGCCGCGGCATCATCGACAGGAGCAACGAGGCCTGCTACGACGAGATCGTCAGGCGCCTGCACAGGGTTATTCCCTTCCCCGGGCCACATCACCGGTGCGACCAGGATGAGGTCGGCCAGACGGTATAGAGTGAACAGCAGAGGCCAAGGAAAAAAAAAAAAAAAAAAAAAGAAAAAAAAAATAGGCCCCAGGCAAAATCCAACCGTGGCCACGACCCCTGTCCTCACAATATCATGCGGCCCTCTGGCATGCCACGTATGGGCTTGCACATCGCCGTTCCTAACCCTTGACCTGATACTTGGACTCCCGCCTCCCCGTTTAGATGGTTCATGATTCATCCGTCGTAGCTGATGTTCTGCCAGTGGCAGATACATGGGGCCTGGCGCTGCGCTTGAGACGAAACGGCTGGTCGGCGCCGTTCAGAGGGGCCTGCTAGTCTTGACTGCCCTTGACGAGGAGATAGACGTAGTCGACCCTAAGCGGCGTGAGCTTCTTGTAGGGTCCGTTTAGGCACATCAGAAGCCCGCCGAACGAGATGTAGGCCTTGCTGTAAGTTCGCAGGCTAGTCAGCACCACAAAACCAGCCGCAAAGCAAACCGCAACCTCGTGCCTTCCAAGCACTCACATCTGCTCTCCGTTCTTGGAGTCCTCGAACCGATAGACCTTGCCGTAGCACACGTAGTCGAAATTGTCGGCCAGGGTGGGTGGCCCGCCCAGCTTGGAGGCGTCGCGCCAGCCCTTCTCCTCGTCCTTGCTGCCGTCGAGGGCGAGCGAGGTGGCCAGGACGACGCGGAAGCCGTCGCCTTCTGACATGGGGAACAGCTCCGTGTTGATGTCGAGTGTCATGTCCATCGGGTCGGCGGTGCTCGAGTCCGACGTGGCCGTGATGCGCGCGACGCGGTCGTACTTGACCTGGTCGACGTGCGTCACCTTGAACACGCCCTCGAAGAGCTGCGCGTCGCCTGTCG
Organism: Magnaporthiopsis rhizophila; assembly: GCA_003049465.1. NCBI lineage: Eukaryota > Fungi > Ascomycota > Sordariomycetes > Magnaporthales > Magnaporthaceae > Magnaporthiopsis > Magnaporthiopsis rhizophila. Next base: position 315,885 of record PYSS01000027.1, read on the forward strand.
AGACGGCCATTGTGGGGTGCGTTGTGCGGTCTGCTTGATGCTGCCGAGGGGGACGCGTCCTTGTGGTGGTGGTTGCTGGCTCGAGGTTGTCGCGTCAAACAATTTTTTTTTTTTTCGAGCGTTCCCTGCTGGAATGACCTCAGAGGAATTCAGCGGGGCAGCAGGCACTGAACGGCACGTGACTCCACTGCCCCTCAGCGCCCACCCGCTGAGGGGTGCCTAGAAGCTTGTGCCGTCACTGGAATTCTCGAGATATCGAAACGGGCACCTCGTCGGCATGGACATATGAAAAGGTCATCCTAGGTCTCGGATCGGCTCCCTCTCGAGGGTGATCGAGATGGCTTTTAGAAAGCGCAATGCGGTCATATCGGCCTCTCCAAGTGCCGCTCCGGGCGCTACAGCATCTGCGAGACAGCCAGGGCAAGCGCATGTTCAGCAGAAGCCCCCGCAGCAGCAGCAGCTAGCCCCTGGCCTGCGCCCATCTCCTCTGGACGGCCGTCTCACCACGTCGACTGGGACTGCGTCACTGGACGCCCTCTTGGCTGGCCATGCCGGTATGCCCATGGGAACCTCGGTTCTGGTCGAGGAACAAGGCACCACCGACTTCGCGGGCGCGCTGCTTCGCTACTACGCCGCCGAGGGTCTTGTCCAGGGGCACCATGTACACGTTCTTGGCTTTCCCGAGGCGTGGAAGTTCGAGCTCCCAGGCCTGGCCTCGCCCAAGTCTGCCTCCAGGCCCGGCTCGTCCTCTGAGGGCAAGCCTCTTGCACCAGCGGCGCTAGGTGCCGAGGATAGGATGAAGATCGCATGGCGCTACGAGGCCCTGGGCAACAGCAGAAACCAGAGTCTCCCAGTGAGAGACAGGGATGGGGGCTCGGCCGCTCCGTTCTGCCATTCATACGACCTCACCAAGAGACTGGCCCCATCTGCCATGAAGGGGGAGTTCCATGCCGTGCCCTCCAGCCACATGGGCTTGCTGCTGTCCCTCGATTTGGACCAGGTGTCGTCGGCCACTGCCTCGCCTTTCGGCTCCTACATCAAGCATCTCCGGGACAAGCTGGCTTCCTCGCCACCGGAATCCATCCATCGCGTCGTTGTCCCGAGCCTGCTCTCACCAACTCTTTATGCGGGCGACGTCTGCGACCCAACACAGGTTCTACAGTTCCTACACTCCCTCCGCGGCCTGTTGCGGCTGCATCCCCGGCGACTGACGGCACTGCTGAGCCTGCCCGTTTCTCTCCACCCGCGCGGCTCGGGCCTGACGCGCTGGATGGAGCTCTTGTGCGATGGTGTTATCGAGCTGGTGCCCTTGCCAGCCACCATTGGCGCCGGACCTCCACCAGTGACCGGCGGCAAGGACTCGGCGTCGTCCAAGGACGCAGACAAGGCGCAAGGCATGGTCAAGGTCTACACCCTGCCCGTCTACCACGAAAAAGGGGGCGGTGGCGCCGAGGGAAACTACTTCAGCGACACTCTGTCCTTCAGCCTCAGCAGCTCGCGGGGCCTCGTCATCCAGCCTTACAGTCTTCCGCCAATGGAGGATGACGAGCAAAAGGAGAAGTCCCCTGCCAGTACGGTCAAGGACGGCATCGATTTTTGATTGCCTCACCTGGCTGTAGCGCACCTTGGGCAGAGTTTATAGGGCATACCCGCTGGAAGAGGCGCTGGTGGGGCGTCCGTTCACCGCCCTATGGGTCATGGCAGTAAAATATTTGCCCATCTGGAGCTCATTTTCAGCTCGCAGCATTTTTCTCTCCTCAACTCGGCTCCTCGCAAGTCGGTTTCGACGACCACCGCCAATGCCAAAGCTATACGGTAAGATTCTCTCTTTCTATCAGACCCCAAATCTCACAGGCCAAAATGATTACACAAAAAGTTTATAATCTGTCAATCCACAGACAAAATATTGGATGTTGAAAAAAACTCAAGAGACTTATGATTTCTCCCTTTGGACCCGTTGTTGTCGCAAACATCCTACAGAAACCGCCCAATCCTGTTTAATGGCGGCCCAGCCTGCTGACCATGACTGCAGAACTCGGTTGAAGAAATGGCGACGCCTCCGCCCCCCGAGACAGTTACGATCCGCATCTCGCAGGTGGCGGGGCGGTACCTGATCTTCGACCTGGCCGACGTGATGCGTCTGCGCCGCGCCCACGGCATGTGCTCCGTCCTCGTCGGCACCAACCCCCAGGCTCCCAACCAGAACATCTTTTCGGGCCTGCCGCTCGAGCTGCTGCCCGAGGAGGCCGCGCTGCTGGTGGCCCGCGGCCACGCCTACCTCGCCGACGACCCGCGCGCCCATCTCGACGCCCTGACCCGGTCCGAGGGCGAGCGCCGCCGCGCCCTGTATGCCCAGGCGCACCGCGACCGTCGCGTCGAGGTCCGCGCGGATATCGAAGAGGCCTCGGCCGCCCGCTCGCGCGCCGCCAAGGTGGCCAGGGAGGCGCGGGCGGGCAAGAAGAGGGCAGACGAGACGGCGCCCGCGGAACCAGCCCCGGACGCTGCCGACGAGCCATCCTTGTTCGCACCCTCTTCGCTGGCCGCGCCCAGCGTGCCCTCGCAAGCTGGACGTCGCAACACGGCCGGTGGTGTCTACCTGACGCCCTCGACCAGCGCAGGGCTCCTGCCGCCGCCCGCGGAGGAGCGTGATGAACAGGAGCCGACGGCACTCCCGCCACCCGAGGCTTGCCCGCTGTATGCACACCTCAGCGACCGCGGCTACTTCATGACGCCCGGGCTCCGGTTCGGCGGCCGGTACAGCGTCTACCCGGGGGACCCGTTCCGGTTCCACGCGCACTTTATCGCAAACAGCTACGGGTGGGACGACGAGGTCGAGCTGCTGGACCTCGTCGGCACCGGTCGGCTGGCCGGTGCCGTCAAGAAGGGATTGCTGCTGGGCGCCGAGGAGCCTGGCGGGGGCGACGTGCGCACTTTCTGTGTTGAGTGGGCTGGCATATAATGACTGCTTCTTCTAGTTGAGAGGTGATGAATGATAGCCATTTATTATGCTCCTGATACCATTTGGCTATTTACAAGCACATGCGCTGGCTAGCTACACTTTTCCCATGTATGCTTCCGAAACCACCAGACTGATCCCTCCTCGTTCCGTCATACGACAACATGTAAGCGTGCCTCGGCTGCTCCGAGGATGCTCAGAGACATACGTTTCCAGCCCGGGGCCACGTAACCACATGATGTTCATTCTACCACCAGGACACGGATAAAAACAGGAAAAACTCGGGAGACGGCGTGACGACGTGTGTAGAAATACCAAAGCGAGTAGAGCAAGCAAGAATGCACATGGGCCCAGTAAGGAAACGACAGCAAGGAGATGGATAAGCAGATAAATGAGACGCTTAGTTATATGCAAAAAGAGATACATTCAGGGCTCAGGGCACAAAGATGCGGCTGAAGCTAATGACCTCGCGGCGGCAGCAGACGCACTTGTCAAAGTTGTTCATGGCCAGCGAGACCCTGCAGTCGTCGCAGAGGCTGAGGCAGCGGCATGGCCAGACGATGATGGTGCGTGACGCGCTGTGGCAGACGACGCACTGAGGACCGTCGGGACCCATGCCCGCCGCCCCCGTAGCCCACGACGACGCCGCCGCCGCCGATCCTTCACCCGTGGCCTGTGCCCGCCTCGAGAGCAGGATCTGCTCGAGCAGCTGCGCCTCCTCGCTGGGCGACATCTTGTGGCCCCGCCGCGGCTGCTGGTGCTGCCCTCGTCCGGCCAGGTCGAGGGCGCTGCTGGCCCCCGCGGGGAGCAGCACCCGCATGCGCTGCTGTGCCGACAGCCTGGCGAATCGGCTCCGCGTCACGATGCCGTCGGACCCCAGATGTGCGGCCAGTGCGAGCGCCTCGTCGCGCGCCTCGGGCGACTGCGGATGCAGCAGCCGCGCCAGGTCCTTCATGGCCATGGGGCTGTCCACCATGGGCGTCGACTCGCGCGTGGCAAACGGCGACCGCCGCGTCGGCGTGCGCTGGCCGTCGTCATCGTCCTCCCAGTCCTGTTCATTGTCGTTCGAGTCCCAGCGGCCGACCTCGCTCCGAGGGTCCGTCTCGGTCGTGGAGACGACGCTCGTGGCGTCAAAGTCCGGGTCGTCGTGGTCTGATGGCGGACAGTAGTCTCCGCTCTCGTCGACCTCTCCCCACCAGCCGCCGCGCAGCCACCAGCTGTACAGGATGCCCGACGTATCCTTCTCCTCGGGGAACTCCTTGGTGACGATCTCCTCCAGGTCCACGCCCGGTTTCCACGGCACGTAGGCCCTGGTATCCTGGCCGCGCATCCACTCGCCAACGATGCGACCCCGCCCGTCTCGCACGCCGTCGACCTTGACGCCGTCGACGGTGGCATCCGTGTCGTCCGTGGCGTCCATGTCCGTCTCGTCGTCGGGCGCACCTCTGGGCTTGGGCTCCTGCGCCAGGGACCGGAGAAAACGGGGCGGGTTCGCGACGCCAAGCCGCGCCAGGGTCTTGCATGACGCCATGGCCAAGACCCTCAGCATCAGCCGGTTGATGTGCACGAGATACTCGAGCGCAAGCAGCCACCTGCCGCTGCGCTCGTGGGCCCCGACGCCGTCCCGCAGCGGCCGCGCGCGCTCACCTCCGTGCGCCTTGGGCACCTTCTGTGCCGCCCGTTCCCTAGCATAGCCCGTGGTTGCAGCATACCCGCCAGCACCTTCGAACCTGCCCGTCTGGGCCGGCACGACTGGGACCATGCCGATGGTGCCGTTCGAGTCATAGCGCGAGTGGGGCTGCCATTGCATACGCAGCTGCTCAATCTCGCGTAGCCTCTCGTCCTCGAGCCACGTATAGCGCTTGAGATTCACACGCCGGTCCTCGTTGAGATAGACGGCCTCGCTGGCCATGGAGATGGCAGCGAACCCAGTCCGCAAGAGCGCCGTGTAAAAGTCCATCTCCATGGTGACCCGCAGGTCCGAGAGTGAGATGTTTGCCTGCATGTTGTCATGCGCGCGCCTGATACGGGCACCCAGCGTCGAGAGGTCTTCGCCCTCGTGATCGGGCGAGGTTCCCACCTCGGGAGGTGAGAGGGCCGACAGCACGAGCGCAAGAGAGTATATGGAGCAGCACGTCAACATGCCGAAAAGCACCAGCAGGTGAGGTATATACCCGATGATGCAGACGGTGGGGAACCTCAGCAGGCCCTGTCGAGCAGGGTCGTCCAGCGAGAAGGTAAAGCCGCTCCAGATGATGGATCCCATGAAGCAGGCGGCGTAGAATCCGGTGGTGACCAGGCGGAATCTCGACTGCAGGTTGAAGACGGCCAGCACGTGGCTGGTGAAGTGGCCCATGGCGGAGAGGAAGGCGACCAGCAGCACCTCGGGCGGTGTGTTGGCCCGTCTCATGATCATGGACCTGGTGATGGCAATGGTTGTGCCGGCGGTGGAAGACCCCACAGACGCCGCAGCCTTTGCGGCACCTGCCGCCGTAGAAGCCGACGAGGCGGTGAATAGACCCCAGCCCAGCTGGTTGCTGATGGCGGCCTCGGCCTCGGCGAAGGCAAGCGAGTGCTCAAAGAGCGTCATGCCCGTCTCGGCGGCGAGCGGCCTCCCCTGGACGGCACACGAGATGGTCTCGAGGAACTGGCTCAGGCAGAAGCTCCCAAAGAGCGGCCACAGCAGGGACAGTGAGCCTCGCAGGTCTGACGGTGTCTGTTCCTGTTCTGTGCCCTCTGCTCCGGCGGCAGCCGACAGGGGCGGCGGTATCATGTTGACGGCGAGGCACGACTCCACATCCGAGGCGCCGAGCAGGAGGCTCGAGCTCAGGCCATGCAAAAAGCTGTTTGCGTGCGAGAACATGAGGTCGGAGCTCTTGCTGGCATTGCCCCATCGCAGCTCGGCAAAGTCGGGCGAGGTCTGGCATTGTATGGACTGTATCAGGCTCTGGGCCTGGAACGTGAAGAGGACGATGGGGACGATGCGGAGGGCCAGGCGGACGGGCCAGCGGAGACGCAGGCGGCGGCGGGTGGCGGCAAAAATGTGAGTACGGTTGAGGACGACGGCCATGGCCATGCAGCAGAGGGCCCACTTGCTGGTGGCGTAGCTGAAGACGCTGCCGAAACTCCGGGCGCTCTCGAAGGAGAAGCGCGAGGAGGCGGCGGCGTCCTGGGCTGCTGCGGCCAGGGACTGGGCGGCGGCGGCCGGGGGTGGGGCGGCAGTGGTGACGAAAGACCGGGCCGCGGCGGCGACGGGGTCGGTGGTCCCGGCGAAGACGATGGTCGGGTCGGCAGTCGCGTCGGGCATGTGATGTTGTCCGAAGCCGTCGACGGCGTCGGGGAAGGAGAAGACGGAGCCGAGGCGGCCGAGCTTCATGACCATCCTGGGGCCGGCCAGGACGAGATCCTCGATGGAAGGGGCGAGCTTGGTCATGTTGAGGTAAGGTATGTGCTGGACGGTCCATGTGAAGTTGAACCAAACGCTGTCGTTGTCGTGCCGAGACAGCACTGCTGCTGCGGCTGCCGCCGCATCTGTCTCCGCCATGATGAAAGAGCAGCCGGGCGGTTTGGAGGATGAAAAGAAGGCGAGGAAAGATGGGAACTCGGTCGTGGAGATATATGGAACGAAAGAAGCAGGGGAGGACCCGGAACCTAAGACAAGATGGCACGACGCATCTTTGGGGGCACGCGCTGGAGGCTAACCGACGCTCCCGGCGGATGCTTTGGCTTTGGCTTTTGGGCTCTGCCAAAGCTTTCTCTGCTTTGCTTTTCCGAGCGTTGTGGTGGTGGTCCAAGCCGTGCACCGAGGTGCACCGAGCTAGGAGGCGGGTGGAGTCGATAGTGAGGAGATACGAAGTTAGCCTCGATTGTTCGTGGCTGGGCTCCGATCTGGGCCCATCACGCGTGACGTCTTCAACCTGTGAGCGTAAGCACAGTGGAGATGTGCACTGGGCAACAGCGGGCCGCTGCACTGCTGTGGGGTAAATACGGCGAGCGGGGAGCCACTGAGCTTGGAATTGACGCGCCTCAATTCTGCCTCCGCTTTCATCCCAATCCTTCACTGATGACGGGATCTCCATAGGACCCTTGGTGAGGGTGGTGTCTGATGACGATGCTGCTTCTGCTTTACTTGGCTGTTTGTCTCGCGTGCTCAAAGAGCGTGCTTTCCGTGCAGTGCAGTGCAATGCAGAATAAACCTGATTCCGACTCACGCAAGTCGGAGTTCGGCCCTAGTAAGACCCAAGGCCTCGGCCTCACTGGACACTCGACGAGCAGTCATCGACGTGGCCTATCAGGCACTCTAGCTCTTGGGCTTGGCCACACCAACGATCCCTAGCTCGTCGGCACGTTGTCTAACCTCCTCTATAGCACCCGCCGTGTCCGTCACGCCGGGATTCCGGAGCTGCCAGGCCATGCACACATCCATTGCCGGCGTCATCCACTTGCCCGGGTTGACCCCCAATGCGTCGGAGAGCATTTTCCCATCCACCAGACGCTTGAGCGACGGCGCCTCCAGCACGTCCAGCTCGTCTAGATGGTCGAGGAACTTTTGCCAGCCACCTAGTACCTCGTCTCGCGCTGCAGGATCCCCGAGGGTTGGATTATTAGCCTCAAGCACTTGCACTCGCTTTTCTACTTTGCGAGGCGCAGTCACGGTCCTCTTACATTTTACTGGGTCCCCCGCGTCTGATCGTTGCATGACCTCGAGAAGCGCGATCCCAAGGACCTGCAGCCTCCAGTTGCCCGTCCTGGTGTCCCACGCGCGGACCGCCATGCCCATGCGATCCCGCTCGCCCGCCCGCGCTTCACCCGTGCACACGGCCCGCTTGAGGTCCTCGATCTCGGCACGGTTGCGATGCATAGCCGTGACCATGTCGCACAGCTTGTTGCCCGCCCTAATCCCCTCGCGCGCCGCGAGCGTTGCCAGCGGCAGAGTGTGCGTGCCCTTGATCCGGACCTCGGCCGCCGCCTCTGGCAGGGCCTCCCAGGGCAGCAGGGCGGTGATGGTCCAGCCGAAGGCGGCGTCCTCCTCGGTGCGCACGAGCACGTTGTAGATGGAGCCCGGCGTCCGGTTGCCAGCCAGGTGGTCCATGCACTCGTAGGCGGCCGCCCAGCGTGACAGATCCGACGGCGGCACGCGCTTGTCACGGCGCGCCGGGTCGGTGAAGACCCCGTTGTAGAGGCCCAGGCGGTCGATCAGGCGCAGCGAGTCGCACGGGTGTTTGCCCTTGAGCATCTTGTCCACCTCGACGCCGACGCGCTCGCGGCTGATCTTGAGCCTCAGGGCCTCGAGCACGCGCGGGTTGCTCATGGTCTCCTCGGCGGTCGGGTCGATGGAGAAGCCCAGGCGGCTGGCGAAGCGCACGAGGCGCAGCACGCGCAGCGGGTCGTCTGTGAAGGTCTGCAGCGGCTCCAGCGGGGTGCGGATCAGCTTGCGGTCCAGGTCGGCCATGCCGCCGACGAAGTCCTCGACCTCGTCCGTGTTGATGTTGTAGAACAGCGCGTTGACGGTGGCATCGCGGCGCAGGGCGTCCTCCTCGGCGGTCCCAAACTCCATCTGCGGGTTGCGGCTGTCCTGCGCATACGTCTCCTTGCGCAGGTTGACAAAATCGACGTCGATGCCAAACAAGCGCGTGGCCACCGTCTCGAGATGCTTGGACTTCTCCGGGTTGGCGGCGACCTTGTGCAGGTAACCAATGTCGCCGCTCGTGATGCCATGACGCTCGACGTTGGCCGGGTCGGCGACGAACTCGACCAGGTGACTCGCGAAGGCCTCGCCCGTCATCGAGTTGATGGCGACGTCGATGTCGTGGCTCTGAATGCCCAGCAGCTTGTCCCGGACCCAGCCACCCGCCCAGCGGAGCACGACGGGCTCCGGCTCGGCTGCAGGACCAGCAGCGCCGGCAGCGGCCTGCGCTTCGGCCTTGGCTTTGGCGTTGCCATCGATGCGCCTCGCGACGTCCAGCAGCAGGCCTTTGAACTGCTTCTCGTGCGGGGTGAGCGTGATGGCACGCATTCTGGGCTTCGGCGACGGGCCGTCCGATATCAGATCCAACTTTCGTTTCATACGGCGAGCAATCCTGAGCGTTCTTAGCCAGCGATCGGGGCTACGAAACATGCATTACGATACGAGTCCCATGAGCTGAAGCTTGCGGTGGCTCGTGACGTGTGTTGCCAGTTCCTTATCGCCGGCTTGTCGCAGTGTGACTCTTCATTTTCCCTCCGTCCATTTTCGTCTCATGGATCGAATGACTTTAGCAGCATCGCCAGGGAGTGGAGATGGTTGAAAAACAGTGACACCGTGGGAAATGCTGCCGTTGCACACTGTATTCAGTAGGTTCTCCCAGCCAATTTGCGGCGTGCTTCAGTGCGTCGACACAAGAATTCCACCCGGAAACACAGTGGGAATTCCTAAAAAGCGTTTGCACCACATCTCTGGCAATATCGCGTCGTCCAAGGTGCCAAACTTGGCCAACAAAGTTTCCTGGTCTAACAAAGTCTCCGGGCCCTGCTTGCTGTCCTGCCGTCTGATGAACAATCTAGAGGCGATTCAGGCTGGTGCAAAGACAGTTATCACTAGAAAATTGCTTTGGACTGTCCAAGGTGATGCGACGAATCTGGCAACCGGAGCGCGACTCTTTCGGGGTAAGGGAGTCAGTTAATGTACGTCACGGAGGAGTTTAAAGAAACAACAGTTCTGAGCAGACTTGCGGCTCAAATATCAGCCAGATGTTCAAGATGCAACTGAGCTCAGAATGCCTCGGATTCGGCTCATGATAGGTCAAAGGCGGTGCACATCCGATAGTCCGTTCGTCCGGTTGCAATAAGATGGGCGCATCTCGGGTGCTGTCTCACTGGTCTGGAGGCTTCAACACGGACCGGAGTGTTGCGATTGGCCAACGAAGAGTTCACCGATGAAAGAAAGTGTGGGGTGTGGGGGTTTGTTTCTGTCATCCACAAAAACGGTCAAAGCCACCTTCAGCCATCCGGCATGTCAAGAGTCGCGGAGGCAGCCGAGAAGCGAACAGGACCTGCATTGCTCCGAGAAAGAAGCGATTCCAGAGGGCTATCGAGAGCAGTAGGTTTCGTACCGAACCCGGCTTGGCAGACTGCAAGCCGGAACGCCGTTGTTGGAACGAGGAACTGAGGTCGTGCCTGACAGCGTCGTATTTTTTGTGATGTGCGTCTATCTGAGGATCTGGGGCATATTCTCCGGAGGGTGAACGGATTCCATACATTTAACAAACTAGGGACTGTTGGATCAGCACCAGGAAGATCTAAGCTTGTTTCGACGCGATGGATCTGTGAGATCTGTGCAGGCCCATGGCGGCCCGTTTCAGCAGCACCGTCTTCCGCCGTTCGTGAGAAGAAGATGGGGCCGAATCAGAGAGCCGCGCCCCACCGTTGCACAGATTATTGGCTGGGGATTGCGGGGCCCCATGGCAACGATCCACACGCACACCGGAAGATGCCTTCTTCAACCAACAGCTCCGGCAAAGCCCTGCTCCTCGCTCTCGGCTCGGCGGCTTCTAGACTCATTGGTGGGGCTGGCAAGATGAGCCGCACGGCATTGACTTCGCCCGCGGCTCTGGGACGACAAGCTTAGATCCCTCTCTTGCGATTTGTCCGCCTCGGTCCTCGTCTCTTTCGTCCAATGGTTGATGTCTTCTGACCCAGGCCCGGCGGGCAAGCATGCTCTTCTCGTCCCGAGCTCCATGAAACCTTTCTCTGCCTGGCTGCCAGCCGGCTCAGAGATCTCTGCCACTCGCCCCAACCGATCTACTTCCCCGCCACCTGTCGTACGCTACCTACGCCATCTTGCCTGCCTTCTCGGCCTCGAGAGCCTGGCCTGGACCGCCTACCCATGCCCTGGCAGTTATCTTGCGATTCTTGGACCTCTCGCGTCCCTCTCATTGGCCAGCCCTGATTATGGAGAAAAAGAGCACGGTAGTCAAGTCAGGCTGCAGAAGCTTTACTCGGCGACGCTCCTCGGACACGGCCGGGCGGGTACCTGCACCTGACGTGCATGGCCGCAAGATTTTGTCTTCTTCTCTGCCGTGCCTCTCCCCTTCTCTCCCCACGTGACTCTGCATGGCCTCGATGCAACTCCGTCTTGACATGGAACCGAGACGGCAGAGAATGCAGCACGGTCGTTTCCCTATCGGGTGGCTCTCAAACTAGTGTCTTGACTGATGGCGTCCGCCGTCTGCTTCTGTCTGCTTCCGTGTTTGCCGTTCTGTTTCGCCACCCATCAACCCCATCAGACGACTTGAATCTCGACCGTCTGTATGTTTGCTGATGTCCAGAAGCACCAAGCCGGTTGCCGAGATGCAGCACGTAGGCGAAAGTATGCCTGGCTTGGCAAGTTTGGAGCCTGATGTCGGGGTCAAGCTCCCCAGGACTGACCGGGGTAGAATCCACTGTCGGGCTTGCATGGGTTCCAGCTGATCTTCTCCATCGTGGGTTACGTCGGAATCCCAGTCATGGTTGTTTGACCACTCTCGTTTCGAGCCAGGAACGAGGGATGCAGACAGGCCGAGGAGAGAAACAGAGGACCTGTGCGGCGACGAGATGCTGTCGGCGACGACCAGAGAAACAACCTCAACGCCTACGCGAGGGCACCCTCGTGAGCGGCAACAGGCCCTTCTCGGTGCCTATATAACCTGACGGCCTCGACTGGTAAGTCCTCATGTCTAGTCCTGCTCTTCACCAGCAACCACAGCAGCAGTCTTCAGATCCTCTCCTCATCTTTCTCTTCTCTTTGCATCTCTTCGACAGAGCTTGCCTTATAATAACAACCAAACCTGCCGGACAGAACTACTTTAATCCTTCCCTCTCACAACAACTACTACAACTTTTGAGCTCTGCAGCTTCAAGCTCTATCAGTCAACATGTCGTTCAAGATCATCTTCGCTACCTCTCTCTTGGCTGCCGCCGACCTCGTCGCTGGCCACGCCGCCATCGTCAAGGCCGTCGGTGACGCCGGTGGTGAGGGCATGGCCCTCGGCGTCGTTTCTTCCACTCCCCGTGACGGCACCCAGCGCGAGCCCTTCCAGCAGGATGCCACCCGCTTCAAGGGCGCGCAGGCCGCCACCTTTGGCGAGACCCTCGGTGGGCAGAACAACCTCGAGACTGGCACCAAGTCCATCATGGCCGAGACGGGCTCTCAGCTCCCTCAGGTCAAGGCCGGCGGCAAGATCACCATGACCCTGCACCAGGTCAACGCTGACGGCGGTGGTGAGTGATCAAACAAATGTCGGATGGTAAAAAGAAAAACTCGACAACTTGCTAACATTCCCATCTCCCCCACAGGCCCGTACACCTGCTCCCTCAACGCCGACGGCACCGGTGGGCAGTGGACCAGCATCAAGGTCGCCACGACCCCTCCGGGCCAGAACTCGCGCAACCGCAGCGGCGCCGCCAGCGACTTCCCGCTCGTGGCCGAGATCCCGGCCGGCCAGACCTGCACCGGCACCGTGGCCGGTCAGGAGGGCGTCTGCCTGGTCCGGTGCCAGAACGCGGCCCGCGCCGGCCCCTTTGGCGGCGTCGTGCCCATGCAGATCGCCGGCACCCAGACCAAGGAGCAGTCCCGCCGCGCTCTCGCCCTGGCCGTGAAGAGGTCCGATGAGGAGCTCGCGCGCATGATGAAGCGCGCCGCCAGCTTCGACATCACCAAGCTGTCGCCCGAGGAGATCCAGGAGCTCCGCGAGGACGGCGAGATCGCCTAAACGGGCCGGGCCAGCCAGCCAGCCGCTTTTGGTCGCCGAGAACGCGCAACGATATCATGACCACATTGAGCATCGGAAAACCCGCGAAGTCAACTGGTTGGATCCCGGGGCCTGCTTGCTAATTTGTTTCCAACCCTCAGTATTGTTTTATTTGCTTTTCTATTAACACTAGTTTGTAAATGTCTTGTCTTAGTGGAGGAGAGGAGACTGGGGCTGTTGTTGTAAGATTCTAGTTTGTACGAGTCCTGCTGGCACAGATTCATCGCTGCCAGGCAGTAGCGAATATCCATTCCTTAGCTAGGTTGCTATTAAAATTATCCATTCCTTAAAATCAGGTTGCCATCGATGTGAATGATATTTCTCAAGCTGTCCACGCGGGGGATCACAGGTTGACTACCTGGCACCTACCTCGGCTACTCAAATTAGAAACCCCATTTGGCTTTCCGGTCCGGTTGTTACTCAGCATCTCGGCAGAGGCCGTCTGGGCAATACTTTTCTTCGCGATACGGAACGGTTTTCTCTCGGTGCCATGGGATAGCCCTAGTGAGCAAATAGCCTTTTAGCCATTGGGTAGCCGGCTGTCTACCGCCCTATGCATAGATAAGCGCATACTCACTACCAGATACGGGTGTCCTTTTCCTACGTGGCTACCTATCTCCTGGAAGCATTTAATTTTATCGTCATGCAGACGATGCCACGCTGAATGGTAACATCGTATCTGAGCTGTCCCTATCTCGGGCGTATGCATGGAGTAGTGATATATGAACACGGGGCACACGTGGCTGTGTAAGGTAGCATGGGCATCGCGGCACTTGTCGACGGATACCTTGGCACGCAGCCCAAAAACTAAACGAGAGTTGGTACCACTACCACCAAAAAGGGGCTCCAACTCTCATTTAATTTTTGGGCATCGTGCTTGGCTTTTCATGTTTCTGGAGCGCGGAGCTGATGAGCCGGCAGAAACTCTACACAACCACGCCAAGAAGGGCTTAGCAGCGTGGAGGCGTCGAGGTTCGCCGGCTGGAGGACGTAGGCAGATCCGCCTCCACTGTCTCAACCGAGTGGCATCACGAGCGGCAATGGACGGAACGAGTGGTTCCTCTTGGCAAAAGGGATGGACAGGAGGAATTTGCCGATCCCGTTGGGCGGTGGAGGCGGTGCAACCTCTCAAAGCGAGGCGGGTATGACGTCGGCTGACGACACTCGGTTTCCGGATGTGGTAATACTGACGCCCGTTACGCATCGCCCTCATTTCGATATCGTCAAATCACGCTGCGGAGGTGTAACTCTGGCGGTCTGGTTTACTCCCCGGCAGACGACTCGAAAGTGAAGAAAGAATGAGGCACATTTCCATCTCAAAAAGGACGGGAAGAGGGCCGTGTTACCACATGTGGCAGGGTTTGTCCTGCCTGCCTCACCAAGCTGCAAGGCATCGCCAAGGAGAGTGCGGGGGGCAGTCAGTGACTGGATCGACAGACATTGGAAGGGCCTGGCCCGGCCCGAAGCAGCTGCGCCAACCAACGGCGACTGACTGGTCACCCGCCCGGCCCCTACGTAATGTGAACTCTGAACAGACAAGCGCCTGGTGGATGGCAGCCACGATCCCGTGCTCCCTTTCAACGCCCGTACGTACATGCCCGTCTGCTCTGCTCGGATTTTGATAAATAGCACCGTCTGCGGCTCTCTTCCAACCTGATCTCTTGGCTGGAATCCTGCAATCCCCCAATCTTGCCTTCTGGACATTGTTTGATAACAGAACGCATCCTACACTGTACACGTTATATAAGCGTAACCGCACACCAACCTAGAAAAATAAGCTTCTTGTCCTCCGCAACAATGACGGGTTCGTCGCTTGTTTCCCTACATGACGTAGCCCGCTCTTCCTGTCAACCACTAACACGCGCCGACGGCACTAAAAAAAACAGACGCAAAGACCGCAACCAAGGACGACGTCGCGGTGCAGCCGGCTCCGGGTGTCGAGGAGGTGGCTGATAGCCCGCCGACCTTCAGCAACCCGTTTGTTAAGGACCGGCGCCAGAGCGACGAGTGGGGTGAGTGCCGACTCCCCTTCATCCTTCAAGAAATGGATATCTCTTAACAAGCCTTCCGCAGACGCCTCCAAGGTCCCTCCCAGCCGCTTCCAGAAACGCAAGGGCTCCATCTACTCGACGCCCGGCTCGCGCGACGGCCACGTGGACAGGAATTACGCGGCAAAGTTCCACGACCTGCACACGGAGAAGTACAGCAAGAAGAGCTGATAGGAGATGTCGGGTTGGCTCCCGAGGTTGCCTTGTGTTTCTTAGCGGAATAACACTGCCGTCGTCGTCAGTTGGACGATGCTTGCTCTGTGAATCGGTGACGCGATGTTATCGTAGTCGGCCTTCTGTCACTTGGTATCAGCACGGGACGAGGCAGGAAGCTGAATGGTGTTCGGACGCTACAAATGAGCAAGCCTTCGGGGGCGTATTTGATTTCTTGCCCCGTTGCTTGGAATGCTCAAAGGTGAATAGAAAGAAGAAAATCCGACAAAAGAAAAGAAAAGAGCCTCCCTCATCTTCCTCAGTGACGTGCCGAGTGCCCGCCTGAAGGGATTGGATGCATACCGGGAGACGCCGTTATACCAGAACAAAACAAAAATGATAGGGCCTCGGCCCGGAGAAGCCGGAAAATAGTAAAAGAGATATCGGTCCACACCTCACCATTCCTCCAACTCTCACGTATACAACCAACTCGGCGTAGAGCCGAACGCTCAGTCGTCAAGGTCGATCGCGTCTGGGTTTGCCGCCACGATGGGCACCACCGTCGGAGCAACGCTCTTAATGTTGCCCTCAGTGGCGGCCACGAAGCCGACGGGCGCCCGGGCCTGCCGCTCGAGCGCCTCCATGGCGTCCGTCACCTCGTCGTCGCCCGCCTCGGCGCCATCTTCTCCGCCGCCGCCGTTGGCCTGCTGCTGCGCCTGCTGGCTCCGGGCGAGGGCCTGGGACGCGATAAAGTTGACGTCCGTGTTGTACTTTGCCTGCACGGCGCGCTTGATTCGCAACATCTCCTTGAACGTGTCCTCGTTGCCGTGCTGCACCTCGAACTGCTCCCACTTGGTCCAGAAGGCCGGCGTCGTGCGCGGGTCGCAGAACTGAGAGGCGTGCCCGTAGATGGCCCGCGCCCGGTCGATCTCGCCCAGCCGCTTTTCCATATCGGCGAACTTGAGGCACATGTCACGCGCCTCGTCGTCGGGCAGCGCCGCGATGGCCCGCTCGTAGATCTGCCGCGTCGACGGCAGGCCAAAGTTGGACGCCGACTTGGTGATGTAAAAGTTGAACATGTCGGCCCGGTCCTCGTCCGAGACGGCCCGCGTGGCCCGCTCGTATATGCGCATGGCGTGCCGCGCCAAACCCCGCTCCTCCTCCAGGTTGCCGTACATCAGGTAGATGATCTTGGCGAACTTGGGCGGGCAGCCCTCGACCGCCTGCTCGAACAGGTCCCGCAGCCGCTCGATGCCGATCTTGCGGTCGACCGCCTTGGTCAGGTACATGTTCCAGAGCTCAAACGCGACCGGGTAGCTGAACAGGTCCAGCCCGCGCTCGTAGACCTTGAACGACTCCTCGTAGTAGTGGTGCTCCTCCAGCAGCGTGGCGTAGTTGACCACCGTCTGCGGCGTCGCGATGCGCAGCTCGAATATGCGCTCGTACACCTTCTTGGTCTCGTCCAGCGTGCTCACGCTCTCGACTAGGTCGACGTAGAAGCTCCACAGCTTCCAGCTCTTGTGCACCCGCTGCTGCGGCGACAGCGTCTCGTCAAAGTAGTCGACCGTCGACCGCTTGGGCGCCTGCACCGCCTTGGCCATGATGCGCACCGCCTCGTCGAACTTGTCGTTGCGCAGCTCCATCTCGGCCCATTCGATCCACATCTCGGCCAGCTCGTTGACCGACTTGAACGGCACCTTGACCGCCTTCTCCATGATGATGCGCGCGTTCCGCAGGTCGCCACCGCGCTCGTAGAACTTGGCGTAGTTGGCCCACAGCTGGTGGAACGCGCCCGTGGCCTTTTTGGGGTTGACGGCCGCGATGGCCTTGGTGTAGGTGCTGACCACCTCCTGGCTGTTGTCGCCCCAGAGGCCGACCCTCTTCTCCCACTCGGTCACGTTGTTGGGATTCTGCCGCAGCAGCACGTCGTTGAGGAGGAACGGCCTCCGGTCCATCAGGTGCTCGAACCGCATCATGCGGATGTCGAGGTCGAAGTCGGCGGCCTCGTCGACCGTGCCCGTCTCGGCCCGCTGGCCGGCCACCTCCATCAACGCCCCGATGACCGACTCTTCAAACTCGGCGTACGAATCGAACACGAGCGTGAAATCGCGGACCGTCATGACGGTCGTGATGCCCTCCTCGAACACGTCGCGTGCTCGCTCGAAGCTGCCCCGTCGGATCCAGTACGTCGCCAGGCCGACCCACAGCTTCCCCCTCTGGTCGGCGAAGCGCTCGATGCCGCTCCGGACGATGCGCTCGGCGTCGATGCCGGATTCGTGGTTGGTCTCGACCTCGGTTGCGTGCTCGACCATCAGCTCGACCATCTCGCTCCAGAGCTCGTAGTGACCCTTGCCGTGCTTGCTGACGAAGCGCGGCTTGTTCAGGATCTCGATGTACTTGCGCACGGCCTCGGTGTAGAGGCCGACCTGGACCAGCAGCTCGATGAAATCCTCGGCGTCCTCGGGGTGGACCTGCATGTAGCGGCGCCAGATCTTGACGGCCGTAAGCCCGCCGGCCGAGTTCGCAAACGGCCTATAGAGGGCCCATATCCTGTTGTGCTGGGTCACGGGCAGGGCGCGCAGGGCGCGGTCGAAGGTGTGGCGGGTGAGGGTGACCAGCGGCTGCTTCATCAGGAACTTGAGGTACATCTCCCAGATGCGCGGCATCTTGTTGAGCAGGATCAGGGCGCGCTCAAATAGGGCGTTGACCTTGCGGAACTCGGCGGCGAAAACGGCGGCGTTGAGCTTCGCGACGTGTTTCGTCCGAAAGATGAGGTACTGTGGGACGGACGTTAGCTCATGGTGCGGGGGACTCCGCGGCGGGCGAAGCAAGAAAACGTACCATCTTCCACAGCTTGTACGACCGTGGCAGCTGCACGCAGGCCCTCTCGAGCACAAAGGCCTGCTCCTCGGGGGTGCCGTGCTGGACCTTGTAGCTGATGTAGGCCAGCCATGGCTTGGTGCTTCCGGGGCTGCGGAGGATGTCCTGCTCGTAGACGTAGTCGTCGTCGGTCTGGAGAGGCGTGGTGTCAGCAGGATGAAGAAATGGCAGCGAGAGAATAGAAGAGACGGTGACGCACCACCAGGCGCAGATCGGGCTGTCGTTGTCGGGCGGGCGATACGGCAACAGAGGCTGTCCCGTTGGCGCCGGCGATGGCTGTCTGGGGCGGCATCGTGGCCGTTTTGCGCCTGATCTCTCCCTCCAGAAATCTAACCAGCCAGCCAAGCAGAGTCTCGGTGGAGGAGGGAGTCTTTCGGTCTGGGCGCCCGCATCAAACCATCACTGGCGCGTTGGTGCAGCGACGTTTCGAGTCGTCAATCCGCCCGGCTGGGTCGTGCGATTTCCGTCTGTTGTCGTCCAACCGCGTTCCCAGCCTTGGCCACGGCAGCGTGAAAATTCATGCGCCAGCCCTTCTGGGGCTTTACGGCGGGACCGCGGGAGCTACCTAGGCCCGGCGCTGCGAAGTATTGCCGAATCTCCTGCATGTGGGTGGTACTCGCAGGGTACATGGGCTGGTCGATGCGACTGCGCCACACAGACCGACTGGTAAGTGTCTTGAGGTACTGCGGGTCCGCCACTGATAGCCGATACCTGGGCGGCGCTGCAAGCCCTGTGGAAAAGCTAGAACTGTAGCGTCTGGTCATGGCGGAACCTCGTTGCCATGGCTGATGAGCTGCAGCTGCCCGGCAGGCCTGGGTCGTACTACAGCAAACGTTCTTATTCCTCGCAAATACTACGCCATCGGCGGACCTACTGCCTTGTTGATTTCCGTGACACGTAGCGTGACGTGGATTTTATACCGATACGGACAGCTTGTGCAGCAAATGAGGCCCGAGAACTCTAAGGTCAAGGCCACCAGTAGAGTTTGAAGGCATGTATTTTGGTCGCCTTGTCCTCGGTGCTCTCGAGGGTGAGTGCCAGGATATATCAAGCAGCTATAAGGCTTGTTCCAATATGAGCGTGCTACAAAAAGGCCGAGAAAATGCCCTACCTATGGTGCTTCCTTTGACAGTCGGTCCGAATAACGGCGGTCTCGGACGGGTCAGGCCGTGTTAAAGGTCGAGTTTTGGGTGGGAGAGGCCTGAATTTCAGCGGGTACAGGTACCAGGGCCCGCTCTGCCACGGCGCTCAGCAGCCCAGATCCACACGCCGCCTCGGCGGCACAGACGTCACGGCAAGTTGGCGCTCCAAACTCGCACCCTACCGTACTGTCAAACCCATCTCCGACGCCGGCACGAGACTTGAGAATATCCGCACGACGGCGGTCGGTCCGTGATACAGCCGCATCCTTACCGCACACGAGAACCCTCGCCGAGAAGCCCAATCCGCCATGTCTGGAGCTGCTGTGAGACGACCACCCTTCTCCGCTCCGATGCCGAGCCCCTCCGAGACGCGCACCGGAAGCTTACCACCGACCGCATAGGATCGCGAGGCCGTCTTCCCGACCCGGCAGTCGCTGGGTCTGATGAAGGCGAAGCTCAAGGGCGCCGAGACGGGCCATAGTTTGTTGAAGCGCAAGAGCGAGGCCCTCACCAAGTTTGTCTCCCGCCCCTTGTCGGCACTACAAGCATGGACTGACCCACGACCGCTTCTCTCGTCAGGCGATTCCGAGGTACGACCCGACGGCTTTCGAGCGGTGAAAACAAGCAGCAATAGGAACCGGAGTCGGGCTGACCATTACAGAAATCACCCGCCGCATCGACGAGGCCAAGCGCAAGATGGGCCGGGTCATGCAGATCGCCGCCTTCTCGCTGGCCGAGGTGACGTACGCCGTCGGCGGCGACATCGGCTACACGGTGCAGGAGTCGGCCAAATCGGCCCGCTTCCGCATCCGCGCCAAGCAGGAGAACGTGTCGGGCGTGCTGCTGCCCGCCTTTGAGAGCTACGTGGCCGAGGGCACAAACGACTTTGCCATGACGGGCCTGGGCAAGGGCGGCCAGCAGGTGCAGCGGTGCCGCGAGACGTACGCCCGAGCCGTCGAGGCCCTGGTCGAGCTGGCGAGCCTGCAGACGGCCTTTGTGATTCTCGACGAGGTCATCAAGGTTGTGAACCGCAGAGGTGTGTATTCTGATCCGAGTCTCTTTTCGGGTGGACTGTCGCTAACTCTGTTTATTCAGTCAACGCCATGTGAGGCATCCTGGGACATGACATGTGATAATCTGACTGTGATCCTGACGACATTTTACCACAGCGAGCACGTTATTATCCCCCGGACGGAGAACACCATCAGATGTTTGTGCCACCTGCCCCTATTGACCTACAGGATGCTGACTGCGTGGACCAGACATCAACTCGGAGCTGGACGAGCTCGACCGTGAAGAGTTCTACAGGCTGAAGAAGGTGGCGGCCAAAAAGGTCAAGGACAACGAGGAGGCAGACAAGGAGATGGCCGAGAGGAAGGCGGCGCTGGCCGAGAAAGGCGACGGGCCAAGCCAGGAGTCGGCCGATGTGCTGGGCGGCCAAGAAGAGGAGGACGTCATTTTCTGATGACATGACGGTACTGTAGCTGGCCTGTTTCCGTCCGAATAATTGTATTTCCCTAGTTCTATGTCACCTGGAAATCACAAGGCGATAGCCGCAAATTGTGTGGCGAGATGTATAATGCTTGCTGGCCAACGAATACATCACAGAGCCAAAGCCTACTGCCGCTGGTACGTGACCTTGATAACCTTGCCCTCGTCGCCCAGCGTCATGCCGGCTGTGGTCTCCTTGGCGGCGATAGCGCCGGCCTCGGCCTCGTACTCGACAAACGCGAGCCCGCGGCGGCCCGGCACGATGCGCACCTCGCGGAAGCCGGGGAAGCGGCTGAACACGGCCGTGAGCGCGTCCACGTCCAGGCTGGCCGGCAGGTTCTGCACGAACAGCGTCTTGTTGGGCGGGAGGTACTCGTCCGGAACCGCTGGCGGTGCGGCGGCGGGGCCCGTCGCCTTGAGCCCGCGCGGTGCCGCCCCCGCCGCCCCCGGCGCGGGCTTTCCGCCGCGGGCTGCTGCGGCCTGTTTGTTTTGCGCGGCTGTTGCTGCCTCGAGGGCTTTCTTCTTCTCTTTGTCGCGTATCCACCGTTAGTCTTCTCGCTCTCCACGGGGAAAACGGTACACCCCAAACGCACCCATCTCGGCAACCCGCCGCCGCTTGTGCGCCTCAAACTCGTCGGCGTCGCCGGTAGCGCGCACCGTGGCGTCGGAGCGCGTGCGCGCAATCGCGAGCTGCATGTGTTTGTCGAACAGCTCGAACCCCTGCACCTCGTCGACGGCGCGCTGGGCCGAGTCCGGGTTGTCAAAGACGACAAACGCCTGCCCCTTGGCCCGGAAGTGCGTCTTGGCCACGATGTCGACGATGGTGCCGTAGTCGGAGAAGATGGTCGTCAGCACCTCCTTGAGCGCCTCGGGCTTGACGCGCTCCTCGAGGTTGCGGACGTAAACGCTGCGCCATGGTGTTAGCGAATCCGGGTCGGGGAGGTCTGCTGTGGCATGTTGCTTTAAAGGATGGACTCCCGGCCCTGGACAAACGCAGTGTCGGAGTGCAATGACACATACGTCGAGATCGGGGAGTTTTCCGCCATTTTGCGTTCGTTCGGCTTTGGCTGGGTTCAGGTTTTGGTGATGGTCGAGTCTCAGGATGGAATTGAATTGCCTGCCCGATGCGGGCTCTATGCGACTTGCGATAAGATAGAAGCGAGCTTGGGTGGGGTGTTACCTATGCGGCTGCCCTGCCCATCCCCTTTCCGTGCTGGCAACACATACAACACCGAGAATTCCTCGGTGGCCACCCACCTGAGTACTAGTTCGGCCCTCACATGTTTTGGTTTTGTAGAGGTTTTGGGAGAAAATGGGAGCAAGTGCGTCCAGAAACGGACGCTTCGGCTCCCCAAATACCACGACCCGGATACGCTGCCAGCCCCCTAGGGACTGGTTTGACAGGACACCACAACCACACGGAGGAGCGCAAGTTGAAGGGAATGACGAGTGGCAGCGCTACGAGCTGAGCAACATCACAAACAGGCGGCAAAGGTCGCTTTGTCCTTGTGACCCGATCCGTAGTCGTTATATATTTACACGAGGTAATCGATTGGGACTTGACCGCTGGCCAATGGACCCCATGCTCCACTCACAAACGCATCTCTGCGCTTTGACACTGCGCTTGTCCCAAGCACAAGATGGTTGTGTAGCA
Organism: Magnaporthiopsis rhizophila; assembly: GCA_003049465.1. Classification (NCBI taxonomy): domain Eukaryota; kingdom Fungi; phylum Ascomycota; class Sordariomycetes; order Magnaporthales; family Magnaporthaceae; genus Magnaporthiopsis; species Magnaporthiopsis rhizophila. The sequence goes on from PYSS01000027.1 coordinate 337,976, forward strand.
GGCGGTTAAAACCTGCGCAGTAGTGGAGGCGGTTTCTCTTATACGCAGACCTTAAAAGGCTACATATTGATCCGACAGTGTGTATGGGGAGGTGGCGAAGGTTCTATTTGCCAAACCGTGACGGCTAATACTGTAAGCGAGGCGAACGGGGAACGCGGCCTGTATGGAGAACCGCTACAAAGATTTTGGAAAGAAGGAGTTTAAAACGATGTGGAGTGAGTGTGCCGAGCACTGACAGTTGGGTTGCATCAAGGGGCCTTTATCCACGGCCGGCCCAGCTACAGCCTCGATTTTTACCCTCGCTATGCTAGCACGCTGCGTTGGAAGAAAAGGCTGTTTGAAATGCCGGCATAATAGAGTAGGAAAACTAGGAAATCCAAATATACGCCAAGTATCAAAAAGAAGAAAGGCTCTTCACGCCAGCTTGGGCCCGCACAGCCACACAAAGCTAAAGTGGGAGTTAAAACGTTGAACGACCAGGCAACAGCAAGCAGGACGGAACCGAGCTTGAGATGTGGTCCGAGGCGGCGATCTGCCCAGCCGCGACGCCAAATAAGCGCTACGACCAGAAATGTGAAAAGCATGGATATCCATGCCAGCGGAATCTGGGAATAGCAGGATCTTGGATGCTGGATTAACAAGCCTGTACATATT